>ML795091.1:107425-133211 GCA_009831015.1 Picea engelmannii
AAGTTCTATCGAGAAGTCTATGTCCCTTCTCGGAGGTAGACCCGATACCTCTTCCGAAAACACATCTCTGTATTCTCTCAGGATAGGGTGATCATCAGGGCTTGGTTTGTCACCTTCGATTGTTTTCAACACCTGTATTGCATGTAGGGTACATCCCTTTCGGCAATACTTTCTCATTTGCAGAGCTGATATTTGTCTCACCGAGACAGGTTTTTGGATCCCTTGAAGGGTTATCCTCTTCCCTTCCTTACTTTAACATTCTAAGGTTTTATGGTAACAGTCCAATTTGGCTTTATGGGCAGCTAGCCAATCCATACCAATCAACAGATCATACGATCCCAGGGGTAATATGTTAAGGGTTGCTTGGGTGGGGGATTTACCCAACATCAATTGGCAGGCTGGTATAACCTCTGCTACCCTTCTTCTGGTGCTAGTGGCTAACTGTACCAACCATGGCTTGGTATGTTTTTATGGCTGTAGCTTACACTTATCAACAACTTCAGGGGCTATATAACTCAAATTTGAACCAGGGTCAATCAAAATAGACACTAGATGGTTGGAAATCATACCTTCTATTTCCACCATTGAAGCTTGGTGGTCAGCTTGGTTATTATCCAAGGATGCGTAAATTTCTGGCTCACTCCTGGCCACATCATTGACGGTAGTAGCTTCTTGGATGTTATAAATCCTCCAACTATTCTGTTGTCGGTGTGGACAGTCTCTCAATAGATGTTCTTCCCCACAACCCCAGCATTTCAAAGGTTCTCTCTTTGGGTTATCAGTCTTCACTGATATGGGTCCAGAAGTTTTATTTCTGCTCAAGGAGGGAAAATTCTTCTAGTGCATACTTCGGGCTGGGAAGCTCATTCTTGGGTTCTTCTTATAGTTCTTAAATCCTGGGGATTTAATTCCCCTTTTCTGAAATCTTGAACTATTCTTTTGTTTCCATCCTTCGCGAGGTTCTGCTCAATGCCCAAACTGTTCATGACAATAGGTCGCCTTTTGAATAGTGCCTTCTAGAGTCTTTGGCTCATCAAATTCAATTCTGTTCTAATAATCCTTAGGTAGTCCACTGATGAAGCATTGTAACTTTGCCTTTTTCGCCTTGATATAGGGTACATACCTCAACAAATCGAGGAATTTGTTGACATATTCTTCTATAGTGAGTTGTCCCAGTTTGAGTTCATAAAACTCTTTAGTCTTTTCGTCGAAATATTTTTCTGACATATACTTCTTCCGGAAGTATTTCTCAAACCATTCCCAAGACAGGTCCTCTTCACGAACCCCTTTCACATTCTTAAGGTCTTCCCACCAAATGGAAGCCTTTCCGTTCAAGTTGAAGGTGGCCAGTCGGGCCTTCATATTTTCTGAAAAGTCATGGACTCTGAAATACTTCTTTAGTCCAAGAAGCCAGGCCTCTGCTTCCTCTCCCTTCTTTATTTCACCATAGAAGGAGGGTGGTTTGTCTTTTCTGAATTCTTCGAACTTACAACCTTTGGAAGGCTTTTGCTTCTTCTATTTCTTTCAGGAATAGGAACTGGTTCTGCTGCTAAAAGAGTCCTCCGAATTGCCAGCTTCCTTCTCAAAGGAATTTTCCGATGCTTGTCCTTTACCTCTGGGGTGGACCATTTTTGAGGTGCTCCTCTCAGTGTGGCCACTGATATGACCATGTTTCTGAGTTTCCGGTTCATGCTGCATTTGTCTTTGTAGATCGGATAAACTCTACAGTAAAACTGCGTTAATTTCTGTTTGTTTTTCTTGTTTTTTCATCATCCTTTCAGTGTCAGCCTTGCAGCTTTGTAATTCGACCATGAGACTCCTCATAGTCTCGTCTAGATCTGGAGGGGTCCCTACTGCCCTCCTTTTGTTAGACTCTTCGTCTCTATTGTGGGAGCCCTCTCCCACTTCATGGTGAGTCACCATACTATACGTTGATAATTTCCCGCGGTTGATCTTCCACTTGTGTGAAAGAGAAAAAAACATTGGTTGTTAGTCAATATTTATATTTATTTATAACCAGTACATAATTCATATTTTCACATGTACACACACACAACAGGGTTTTTTCATTCTTAACTTCGTCTTTTTATTAGGAAGGTTAAGATAGGGGGTTACTCTTTTTAGGAGTGTTCCAAACGGAGCTTCTGCGCAACCCATTCATGAGCCCAAGCAGGCCAAGTGTTGTAACCATGCTCTGATACCAATTTGTCACACACCCGCTGCGGCATAATAAATTTTTTGCCTTTTCTCGAGGGACAGAATCCCCGAAATCCTACGGGGCTTAGCACAGGCTGCAGACGCCACCTCTACCTCGACAGAGTCTCTGCACGACCTCCCGGTCTTAAGGATCGTTCAGTTTCTTTTATGAGCTGAAGCGGCTCCTTTTGATTCCAAGTTGGAATCTCCTTCCAATCGATCCACAGGTCCTTTCGGAAGCTCCCCTGTGCGAACAATACTAGGCGCGAGCTCCACCCTCTCCGAGCGACCACATCGTTATGACCAAGGCCTATTCCCAAAGGCGCTTGTCGTAACTCGCAATCTCGCGAGTTCGTGAGTCGAAACTCCTGACTCTTCCTTCACAAATTCACGATACCTGAAATCACAAAATGAGTATAGCTCCCTTATGTCAGCACCCTCTGCGCGTGACCAATGGCTAGGCTAAGTGCTAGCTCCCCTCGCAACTTCACGACTTCACAAGTCGAAGGGTTGAGCTCTCATGCTCTTATCCCGCGAATCCCCGAGATGCGAGAAGTCAATGGAGTGTTGACTCCTTTTCCCCTGTGGCGTGTGTCCGCCTGTCAATCACGTGGGCCCCACCTTGTGGTCCTGCCATGTGTCCACACTTGTGCCTCAGCTCTCGGTGCTTCGCGACTTTTGTAGTCGAGACGAGGTCCTTTCAACCTCCAAACCTCTGAATAGCGATATGCGTGATCAGGTCTGATCCAACGGTCCTTCCTTGACCTGTATCCAACGACTATCCTTGCTCCTCGCAATTTTGCAACTTACGACCCCCAGTGACACAGATCCTCTGTCAATTCAAATCCCCGGTATCCAAAATATCGATGGACTCTCAATCTCCGCCACGGATGGACGGTCCAGATTGTTTCAGGACAGAAGTCAACAGAGTGTTGACTCCTTTCCCCTTGCGGTGCATGTCTGCCTATAAATCACGCGGGCCCCACCTTGTGGTTCTGCCATGTGTCCACACTCATGCCTCGGCTCTTGGCACTTCACGACTTCTGCAGTCAAGACGAGGTCCTTTCAACCTTCGAACCTACGAATGCGTGATACGTGCGATGAGGCTCTGATCCAACGACTGTCGAGTTTTTCTAACTAAGATCTGATAGTTCAGATCTGTCCCGCGTTGTGCACTCTCCCGCTGCTCTCTAGACGTGGAAAAACCAACGGTCCAGATACTCCCATGGACCTTGGGGATCTACGGTCCCGATTTCTTCGCTACTCACGAAGATAAAGGAAAAAGGGTTAAGGCATTTAACGCCCTCGTTTATTCCTCCAATCTAACAGTCGTGAATGATCACAGATCTTCCGACAGGATCTCATCCGTCGATCGATACTTATCCCTACACTGCCATTTCAGGATTTCAAGAGGATCATTCTTCCTCGTATAGGGTTACTAAGACTTGCGCCTTCAAATCCTTTTCCAGGTTCTTAGTGAGCTTTCCAAAAAGGGTGTCTCTATGGGGATATCTATCCAGGGTATTACCTGAGACAGATAAGGGTATAGATTTCCTGATAATAGACTTGAAGTCTGAATTAATTCAATATGCACACACACACACACACACACACACACACACACACACACACACACACACACACATATACAAATCTATCTATAAACATAAGCCATACGTGGTCCTTCCAATAAAAGCATGCAACCACCATTTCTTATCAAAACACCACACAGACAGTCTTATACTCAAACTATTCATAAACTACATAGACTATGAGCATACATGTCAGCATATAAGTTTCAAGATGCCAGATGATCATAAATGCTAGGATATACATTTCAAGACGCAAGATGTAAAACACTTATCATAAATAACACCAGATGTGATTGCAACTGCTGAGAGGGGTGCTCGCTTCCACTCAACTGTAGGCTCAATGACTCCCAATGGATTTACCACTAGCCACCCCCGAGCTGAGACCACGATGCTGTGAGACTGCGTCTCTATTTTCTAGTGACCGAGAATGAAGGTTACTCTCCTTCTTCTCTGCTATCACTCTCTCTGTATTTTTCTAGAGTTCTCCTCTTCCCCTTGCATCTCCCCTTGATCGCCCGCTCTTCCTGCCTTTTCTCCTTTCAATGAGGTTGCGTGTGGCACGATTTTCCTCGTGGTGGTCAGGTTTGAGGACTCCACGGATGGGCGGTTCACCCCCCATCCCTCATTACTCATGAGGACCCCTTTACCTACCAACCTAGCGAGTCATTTAATTCGGGGTTAGCGAGCCTCTCTTGGTTCTCCGGGCCAGTGAAGTCCAAATACGGTATTGGTTTAGGATACCAATTTTACAGAGTAGGATCATATACCATTACAGACCTATGACATTAAGAAATTACACTTGAGATTAGTGTTTTTCATTCACAAGTCCCCGAAGGCGAGTGAAGAGGATACACACTTCTCAACACTACTAAAACTCAGACTAGAATCTCTCTCAATTTTCGAATGAATAAATGAGAGGTGAAGATTCTTATTCATACAAGTTCTAGCAAGTTACCGGTAAGCATAAACCGACAACTGCCGGTAAACAAAAGATTCCTTTCAAGTGGATGGGGAAGCTGTGGACTACAACTGTTATCTCATCCCTTAAAGGCTCGGCCATATGGGGATCCATATCGACTTTTATGGAATGACTTAGACAAAAGCAAATATTCTCAAATCTACGAATAGACTCTATCACATGATTACATAGTGGAGTTCTACAGGAACCCACGGAACTGACGGGACACCACTGTCGGCCCGTTAGACATGAAAAGAATCAATACATCATTATTACAAAATAGTGAGCACATGGCCCATCATGCTTCCATACAATTAACTATGTTGTACACAACAATGGAATCAAATGATCCATTACTGTCAAAGTCAAAATGACTGCTCGGTGGAGAACTATGTTCATTTGAGAATGGTGGTAATCCACTGAAGCATTTGTAAAATGGAGATCCTTGCATGGCTGGTATCAATTCATCTTCAGGGACACATAAGTCACCAAAATATTCACTGGTAACTTTATAAGATTGAGGCTGGGGTGGCTCAAACTTTTCAAAATGCAGCTCACTTCCTTGGAATGATAAGTTAAAAACAAACCATCCCTCATAATGAGCAGCTTCTTCTATTTCTGTTCTGAACCATTGTATAAAAGCGTCCTTACTGGTTCCAAAGAAATTAACATCTCTGGGACAGTAATTCCAGTATAAAATATACAACCAACCAGACCACCAGATAGGCGTATCTTTGAATGTGGAGCATTCAAAGGTTATCCAAGAACAACCATCATATTTTACTTGCAACATTATTTTGCAATAATCATCATAAGATATACAAGGAGTATATAAGAGAATATATATTTGTCCTTGCATTGGTCCTCCTGTGACTGATCCTCTTGCCATTGTTTGGCTCATTATGAAGTAATCAAAATATGATCTACAATGGCTATATTTTTGTATCCAGTTATTTAGGATATTTATACAAGCTTGACTGCTTCTAACATAACAACTTAAACAATCAAAACAATAACAATATTCACAATCTGTACACACTAGGATCCATTTGAATCCTGGTGGAGGATCATCCCTTATGCTCAAGGAGGATGAAGCCATTTTATGGTGTTGGTTTTCTCTTTTGATGGAGCAACTTCTCTAGTAAGAAGATCAACAACACAATTATCTTTACCAGGCTTGTACTGGATTTCAAAATCAAATCCGTCAAGCCACAAGCTCCATCGCAGAATTCTGTTGTTTCCCTGTTCCAACAGACATTGGTTAGACAACAATCTCTTCATATGCTTCAGATCTGTTCTTACAATAAAATGTACAGGTTTTAGAAACAATCTGAATTTCTTAATGCCATTTTTTACTGCAAGAATTTCTTTATGTGACGAAGGGTATCTTGACTCAGTATCACTGAAACATCCAAAAGTATATATACAAACTTCTTCCAATTTGGGACCATTTTTCTGCAATAGTACTGCTGCCCAAGTATCATTTGAGGCATCAGTTTCTAATATAAGTTGTAAGGTCATATCTGGAAGATATAGCTTAGGGAGGTTCTGAATCTTCTGTTTTATTATCTGAATAGCTTGGGTCATTTTATATATCCATGGTAAAAATTTATTCAATCTTTTCTGCAGTATTCTGACATCCTTCGCTTGATTTTCATAGAACTGTCGGATGTAGTTCAGGCAACCAAGGAATCTTTGCAGCTGTTTCCGGTCAAGAATTTTATCAGGGAATTCAGAAAGCTTTTTCAAAATATGATCTTGGAGTTCTACTTCTCCCTTGGATAGTATCAACCCAAGATACTCAATCTTTGTCTGTGCCCAACAAAGCTTAGAATGGCTGAGCACCAAACCATGTTTATACAAAAGGTCATAAACAACCTTCAAATGTTGTACATGAGCTTTGCAATCTACAGAACAAACAAGCAAATCATCAATATATACAATTACAAAATTGAGGTGTTTGAAGATATCATCCATTCTTTTCTGGAATTTTGATGGAGCATTATTCAAACCAAAGGGCATCACTTTCCATTGATATTGACCATTTGGGACAACAAATGCAATTTTGTATCTATCTTTAGGGATTATCCCAATTTGCCAAAATCCGCTTTTCAAATCAAATTTACTGAAAACATTACACTTCCCGATCTTTGAAAACAACAACTCTTTGGATGGTAGAGGAAATCTGATAGGGAGTAGAGCATCATTCAAAGCTCTATAGTTTATCACCATTCTAGGTTTTCCTCTTTTATGTTCGCTGTGTTTGTTGACATAGAAGGCAGGACAAGCCCAAGGGCTCCTACTTATCTCTATCAACTTTCTTTCTAAGAGTTTTGAAATCTCTTTCTGGCAGTATTCACATTCTGTGGGAGACATGTGATTTGCAGGCTTTCTGTGGTTTTGGAGTGTAATCTTCCTTATAGGGCAGACTGACGAAATATTTTTCTCTGGTCCAAAAGGCATTTGGATAATATGATGTACAATCAAATTCTATCTTATCTTTAATGTCTTTTATCATTTCTATACCATGCTTTTCGGCGTGACCAATGATCTTTTGAATATGTACCAGACTGCTTGCAGATTTCTCAATTTGTTGGAAAGTTTGCTTTACTGCAATTCTTGTTTCATAACAAGACTTGCTGGGTACTTTGATTGTTTTGCCCAAAACTGTAATCTGAACAAAATTACTACCTATAACAAAAGGTAAACATTTATTTACAAAATCCTGTCCTAACAGTATATCTGCACCAGTATCGTAACAGTAAAGTGTAACAGATACTTTTTCTTCCTGTATGAGTATAGGGAAATCTGGAGCAATATATTTGATCTTTATTTCAGATTTGTTGACAACTCTAAAAGAGATATCTATTGGCTGCCAATAATAGGATGGGATTTCTCCATGCTTAGTATAGGAATTCATTGCACCTGTATCAAGTTGTGCATCTAAAGTGTATTGCAGATATCCTTGGACTTTTATATTTACAGGGATAACCAATCTATCATCTAAGCCATTCACTTGCTTAGACTCAAATGGTTCAACTTCTGTATCTTCATTGAACATTTCTCTTTCTAGTTGTTCATCTCGTTTCATCTTGAGAAAGTTCAATTCTTCTTTTTGCAGCTTTAAGCTCTTCCACAAATCAACAACTAATGATTTTTTTTCTTTGATTGATTCTTCTAGATGGAATATAGTATTACCTAAAGATTCATCCTCTGATAGAGTTTCCTGAATAGGCTCTGAAAACTTAACAATACTTTTTGCTCTAGACTCTTTTCTTTGTGCTGGGATAAAATCAGCATCTGTGGGTGTGTAATTTTGAATATTCACCACGCTTGGCTGCTGGAGCTTATTAATTTCAGCAGAGAGTTGAGCAATTTGTGAAGCATAGCATCTGGAGAGCTGAAATTGTCCAGGAGTGAGTACGAACAACTTGGCTTGAAGATCATACCTTTGTTTGAGAAGGGATGGGAGGTCTATATAGGGTGACGTCATTTTAATGTCAAGAAAATGAAGGGTTTCATCTATCTGGGATAATTCTGAGTCAGAATCAGAATTTTGGTCATAGAGGTTGTCTTCGGGAAAGGAGTCACTATCCTCAGTGAGGGATAGGTATTCACCATCTGAACGGTGTTCAACTAATTCCCATTCGGAAGGATCATAACCATACTGAAAAAGATCCATAATTTTATTTTGGAATTTAGTCTTAGACCGCAGAGGACACTGAGAAGCCCAGTGGCCAGGCTTTTTGCAGATAAAGCAGGAGGACTGCTTTGCTTTATGGTTCTGTGGTCGACGCTTGAAGTAGGCTTTCTTTCTGGAATGACTGTTTCTTGTGAATCTTTTAGGATATTTCTTAGAGAATCCTTTAGACTTAGTTTTGCATTTAAAACAACCACAATCCTTGTTACAGGATCCCTTCCTTGTATGTTTCTTGTTACAACCAAAGTGATATGTTTCTGCAAACGTATCACAGATAGAAGAGTCAAAACCTAATTGTTTCTTTAAAGATTTATTTGTCTTTTTCCTAAGACATTCCTTTTGCAGAGCCATAACAATATGCTCGTGCAAACCTGCTAGAGACAATTGTGATATATCAATATCCAATTCTTCAAGTCTATCTCTAACTAGGTTGGGTACTTTGCCAGGCATAACAAATAAATGCTTTCGTAAATATGCTACATTTTCTAGATCAGGGGCTTTGTACAGTAAATCTTGCATAGTATAGAGGAATTCTGGGAGTTGAGATATATGGCATAATTGTTGATTCATAAATAAATCAACATAATGAATAGAATCAATCTTTATATTACCATAGAATTCATGCACTACAGCTTTAACAAGCTCTTCAATTGGACTATTATTATTTAGTAATTTAAGCTTGTCTTCTTCTCAAACTCTGTCCCACCAGAGTCCTAAATTTCCAGTAAATCCCCAGGTTAACCTTAAACATAAATCGCTCCAAGTTACCTTATCTTTGAATATCAACTTTTGGGTCCTTGCCCAAGCTTGCCATTTCTGGATTATCATCATCATTTCATTTTTTGATCTGTAATTAAGATTGGTAATGGGTGCAGATTCAATATTCTCTCTTGAGAATGAAGCATGTTCGGCAGAATTAGCTGGATCAAAGGGGACTTTTTTGGATGAACCATATTTTGCGTTGCACCACTTTTCCCAAGCAGATTGGAAAGCATTTCCACCTGCATCATCATGTGATGAACATGGTGCATTTTTTGTGGAACTTTCAGCATCATCTATTGCTTTGATAAAAGGAACTAGTGAAGATCTAGCTCGTGATGCTTTTCTAATATTATCTTCTAATTCAGAAGATTGTTTCTTAACTAACTCTATCTTTTCAACAACAATTTCCAGAACTTCAACAATTCTTGCTAGAACTGGATTGGGAACTTCTTTAGCTAGCTTCTTAAGAGTTAGATGTTTATGTTCTTCTTTAGAACTTGAAGAACCAAACCATTTGAAAGAGGCATTTCTTTCAATATCTTCAATTTGAAGGGGGGAAGGAGTTTTATTTTCTTCCTCAAACTAATCTTTCAGACTAAAGACTGCAATCTGAATTATTTCTAATTTCTCAAGAATCTTCTCAAGTTGAGACTTCATCTGTTCTTGATTATTCTCTAAAGAATCAATTTCTGAATGCAAACCATTCATATGGGTCTTAGTTTGTATAAAATATTGCGCTATATCATCAATGTTCTGTGCAAGACAAACTGACTGGTAGTTTGCATAATTTTGTAGTCTCACAATATCTTGAGGTGGTTCTGCATCTGCTTTTCTATATTTTATAAAACCTAGATCAGCTACTAAATCATTCTTGAATGCAGGAGTGTGATTTCCTGGTCCAAGGCTTCTGTGTGGTAGAGTAACTTTTTTTTATCCTTGTCACTCCTTGGCAAAGGGACATTTATCATTTTTAGCATAAGGATGGCTAGATCTTGACATTCTGAACAGTTGGCATGTTGGCCATTGTGTTCTATTTTTGACTGGAATGTCCTAAAATTCTTAGGGGCAGATGGTACATGGGATATGTTAGCTTTTACAGAAGGCTCAGAGGTTTGCTCTTGTGTAGGGATATTTTTTTTACAATAATAACAATTCTTAGAACCTTTCTGATGTGTCAACAGATGATTATCTAAATCAGATTTATTCAAGACGGGTTTATATACATGAGCTTTAGAAAAGGAGGAGGAGGATAAAGATGATCTGTTAGAGAATGAAGATCTTCTTTGAGTTGAATCAGAGCTACTTGTTGAAAGGGAGGACAATTGCATTTCTAAATCTTGATTTCTTATGCTATGTGATCTTCCTATTATTAAGACATTTCTTCCATATGAATTTTGTTCTATTTTCAGTTCTCTAGCCATGGGAGGTGATATCTTGGAAGAGATGGGTTCATATTCTGCAGACCATTCTTCAACAACAGTAAGTTTAGAAAAACCTAAAGTAAGAGGGGAGACATTGCTGTGACCAACCACCACGCTTTCGGAGGCAGTGCGTTGAAGTAATTTGGGATTAAGCGCTGGCATAGTTGTAGAGACAAAGCGAAGACAGGTAGTGGTATGAAGTTGGGCAATTTCAGAAGATTCAGCCATATTAAAACCAAAAAACTGTACATAGGCTTGAAGTAGAGAATGGATGTAGGGATCTGTAAGAGAAACTTGATATCTGGGAAGGGCTGATGACCAAACTGGTCCATTATGCAAGGGGGCTTGGAATCCTGATATTAAGGTGTCAGAGAAGGTATTATGCTGAGAGTCAATAATAAAGTTTAGTACAGAAGTATCTAAACCAGGTCTGACTAAAGGATTGATCCCAAACTGAATGAGTCCCAGATGGACATATTTATATCCATGCTCTAATCCCCAATCAATATCAGCTTGCTGAATAAGAGGAATCTGGTAAACTGATTGACCAAGAGAGAGTGGCACATTATGAGAACAATAACGGATGAGTGTAGTAGCACGAAACTTAAACATAGGTAAATCATAAATCTTTGATGGTTCTATCTTAGGCATTCTCCAGTTAACATCAGGCTCATATTCCTGAGCTATCAATCTAGTATTGTATAGAGATTTAGAGGAGGAAGATTGACCGAGGAAATGCTTGTACCATTTAGTTGGTTTATACTTAACATCAACAGATAAATCATAAGAAGACTTGTTGTATATATATATATATATTATTTACATTCATTGACCTTTTTCACAAGGTCCATTCACATCACACATTCACATTTTTGAGTTTGCCACAATACTTGGCCAGTATAGTTATTTTTACAGATTGGCGGAAACATGGTGTTACACTCAACATCATCCTCCATCAAGGTATCACACCTCTCCTTCACTAAACAACTAGAAGGCTCATGAATGAAATCAATCTCATCATCACACCTCTCCACCTTTGTTCAATTGGAAGTTTCATGAATGGAAGAAACCAATGCAACATGACTATCATATCACCTAAGAGGTACACATGCCCTCACTAAATATTTTGGTACTCCTACATGCTCTTAAACCTATAAATATGGAAAATATGTTATTTGAGTATCCAAAATCAGTGCTAAACTTGGCTCCATGACCTCTCACCATTGATGTACCTCCTCAAAGATAGAAGGCTCTTTGAACCTCCCATTGGAATGTACAGGTACCACTAGATTATCAAGTAACCTGTAAAGGCCACCCTCTCTCAACCTCTCTAGCCAAATTCTTCGGATTAGCTAGACTACAATCATTGATGGTGTACTATTGTCCCTCAAAGGAAACTCTCCAATGTATATTTATAATACAAGAAACTGAAAGGAGGTTCTTCCTCAAACTAGGAACCAACAAAATGTGATCCAACTCAAGAAAATCATGTTAAGGCATCCAAAATGAAATGGATCCAACTACTCTCATAGGGTAAGTGACATCATCGCCAAGATTGATAGTCATGCCTCCCTCTTGCTCCTAAATCCTATTGAATAGAGACCCGCCATATGTCATGTCTCTCAAAGCTCCACTACCCACATACCAACTAACACTAGACATGGAGTTAGAAGATAGCCGAGAAGTCATGGAAAAGGCAATGTTAAACTCGAAGTTCATTTTTTCAACACCTACAATAGTCCCAAATATAACATGTCTCACACCCTTTCGCTTTTTCTTCAATGGACACTGGCCTACATGATGTCCCATCTCATGACATCAAATTCAACACACCATATTACTCAAGTCTTCCTTTCCTGTATCTATCCTATCCTTCTTCTTTAATCCTTTCTTTCTATTATCTTTGTCTTCTTGACAAGACCAATTAACATCTGCTTCCCCTTGTTGTTTTGAACAATACTATATTATGATTCTTCCTCCATAAGATCAACCCAAATCTTGGAAAACTTTGGTATATTTTCTTGAGCATAAACACTATGAACAAAAGACATCCAAGAATGAGAAATCCCCTTCAGGGAAATGCACACTAATTCCTTATCCTCCACCTTAGTTCCAATGACTACTAATTAATCCCTTAGTTCAATGATCTTGGTCAAGTATCTCACCTTAGTATATGCCTTGCTCATGTGAATAGTTGAGAACTAATTTTTCAAAAGTATTTTTTTATAAGCACAATAGTTTTGAAATAACTCGACCAAAGAATCAAACCCATCTTTACCTTTTTTTTTCTCTGCAATGTGATAGATGAAATGATCCTTCACATAATCAACAATGATTCTCTTCACTTTTGCTTCCTTCTTTTGATGTGTGACCAAAGTTGTTGGATTGGTAGGTTATGGAATCTCCCTCTCAACATGATCCCAAAGATTGGCCTCCTCCATAACAATTTGAAGCCTAAGCTTTCATGAAACAAAGTTAGAAGCTTCGTCAAACCTGACACTCTCTAAGACCAAGATTCACCTTACACATCCCGAACAACTCTCAAGTGCATAGAATCAATAGTATATGAAGTATACAAAACCCTTCTAGGGTACAAATGCTTATCCCAAGCAACCTAGGGTTTCTCATCTGATGACCTCAACT
This sequence comes from Picea engelmannii, assembly GCA_009831015.1. Classification (NCBI taxonomy): domain Eukaryota; kingdom Viridiplantae; phylum Streptophyta; class Pinopsida; order Pinales; family Pinaceae; genus Picea; species Picea engelmannii. The sequence goes on from ML795091.1 coordinate 120,698, forward strand.
AGGTCAAGTACATGTGCAAGGTAAAATCCACTTGAAATACAAACTCCCTCTTACTCAAGAGTGATCTCAACTATAAAAGTCCCTGATACCATGTGGAAATTTATTGGATTTCAAAATTCAATGCAAAATACAAATTTCACCTTTTTTTCTAAAAGGTTTTTTCAATCTTAGCTCTATGAATCTTTGGCCTTAGGGATTTTATAAAACAAGGTACAAAACAACAGTAAAAAGAGTACAATGTGTCGCTTCCAAATAGCCCAAAATTCCCAACAATTCAAGGAGAAAAGATACCAAACCAAAGGGATAAGTTTTAGCCCCTTTAAGGCAGCTTATCAACTAATAACCAGAAATGAAAATACTTTTTTACAATAGTAATAACAATAGTACAAAATAATCTGAAAACACTAAAATTAACCTCTTATATTCTTCACTTTGATGTCATATCACTTAACAATTGTCTTTTTACTTATGTCAAACCAACAAGACATATATGATTGTAAATAGCAATGCATAAAGAACATATATAGATGAAAATCAAATCTGAAAATTGCACAAGTTTTGAATAGCTAGAAACTTCATTAATATGCTCAATATGAAGTTCATGTACATACCATAGCCTTCTCTCATGGATAGTAAAAATCCTCCCAACTCTCTGAACCATGGCTAGGGAAAATCAACAAAACCCTAGCAACCAAGAAGATTCAATATGCAAGAATCACTCCAACAAATCTTTCCAGGAAATATGTCATGTCCTCCTCTTATTTTTCACAATTCCAACCTAGGTTTTTATCACAAAACTATAATCTCCAATCTCCAATCTCCAAGGGATAAACCTCAACCCCATATCTCTAATATGCTCCAAGATTCTCTAAGAAGACTAAGAACCCCTAGTGATGAGAGAGAGAGAGAGAGAGAGAGAGAGAGAGAGAGAGAGAGCACATTTGAAGACTCTAAAGAAAGAAGCTAGTGCACACTCTTCTCTAGGTCACATCTCATCACAAGAGTGAATACAAGTGAGTGAATGAACATATACGAATGGAAATACTCTTTCCTTCCTCTATTTATATGAGAGGTAAGGGAGGCCAACATAAGTGATACACTACACTCTAAAATACATGTGTCATACTTCAAGGTGACATCATGCACAATAATGGCTCCAAGGTGATATAGCTATGCAAGGAAAGTCCACATCCCTCCATCACAAGCCTCCACAAACTCCATCAATCCTCCTAAGCAATGTACTCCACTATGTCAACTACTCTTGCAAGAATATTGTCAAAGCCTTAGGCATGCTCAAACCATCTCCAACCCTCCAAATAGGAATCCAAGCTACCACATGCAAACTAGGGCCTAATGCCATCCTCCAAGCTACACAACACTCCTCATCACATGTAGGGCACTCTCTAAGCAAATGGATCCTTCATTGGGCTCCAGTGAAGGGTGTCCACCAAGCTATCAAGAGAACTCCAATGCCAAAAGGAAGAACACTAAGCCAATAACCATCTAATGTCAAGCATGCACTGAGAAAGCTATCTCAACTATGTAAATATAGCAAGGACAATCTCTCATGTTTCAATCCATGTCGGACCATCCGAGGGCTGAACATACACTATGTAACCTAAATCTCATGAAGCACCCCATGCATGGTGTAAACACTTTCAAAGTAACCCTGAAAGTTAACAAAAATTACATAAGTAATGTACATGTTAGTTTTTTCCCTTTAAAAAATAGTCCTCAGTCTTTCCCTTTCCCCCCTTCTTTTTAACTTCTTCCCACCCCATTGAAGGAAGAGTCATAGTAACTATCTATAAATCAGAACACGGGAAATCAATATTCTCAGAAGGAACCAGTTCCTTATCGAAATCATAGGTATCGGTTTCATGATGTCTTTTAATTTCACCTAGAGAGGATTTAACTACTACGACCTCCCTCAAGGAAGAAAGCCTTGTATCCATTTCTCCTACTCTATCCCTGAAAAAGGAGTGGATTCCCAAGTGGTGCATTTGATTGTTGATTTACCTTATTATGAAAAATGTCAGTATTTGGTTGCAGATTTACCTCATGTCGATCAATGTTTATATCTGAACTCAATTCCTGGAAACAATTCCATTTCTTTGGTTTCAATTTGGTCTCTTTTTTTCGGGGAGGATGAGCTTGAATATCTATAGAACCTATTTATACTAATCTATCTGCATTATTCCCATGGTATGTAGTTATAATAGAGGTGTTGCACCCAAGTTGTTTGTGTTAGTATTTATATATTTTACACCTTAGTGATACTATAAATTATATTTATCCTTGTCTTCTTTTAAAAGATTTATGCCAAAGGCAATGGAAAGGCACTTACCTGAGAAGTACAATTTATATAACATTGATTGCAATCAATAACTTAGAAACATATGAATATATAGTTTGGGCCTAATGCAAATTCTAGGTGACTTTGATAGAATAGTTCCATATAGTGGGAGCATAGCATAATGGAAGTGCTTTTGTTCATGGTGACTTTGACAAAATAGTAACCCCTATGGAAACTACTTTTCCAAAATAAAATACTTGTGTTAATGATGACTTTGATAGAATAATACTCTCATCACAATATTTAGATGAATGGAATCACTTGTGTTAATGGTGACTTTTAGAAAATAACACCCCATGTTGCAACAACATATGTGGATGTAAGAGCTTGTGTTAATGGCAACATTGATAAAATAGTACCCTATGTCATGACAACTTAGCTAAATGAAAGCAATTGTGTTGATGTTGTCTTTGACAAAATAATGCCCCCAATCACAATAACTTAGCCAAATTAAAGTGATCACGTTAATGGTAACTTTCACAAAGTAATCCCCTTGTCATGGTGGCATAGAAAAATGGAAGTGCTTATGCCAATGTTGACTTTGAAAAAATAATATCCTCTTGTTGCAATAACTTAACCAAACAAAAGAGCTTGTGTTAATGGCAACTTTTGCATAATAGTACCTTCCCATTGTGACAATTTAACTAAATGGAAGTGGTTGTGCAACTTTGAGAGAATAGTATCCCATGTTTTGACAATGTAACTAAACAAAGGTGCTTGTGTGACTTTAAGAGAATAGTACCATTATTATGACAACTTATCTAAATGAAAGTGTTGGTGTTAAAAATGGCTTTGATAAAATAGTACCCCTTGTCATGACAAAATGGATGAATGGAAGTGATTGTGTTAGTGGTGACTTTGACAAAATAATAACCTCTTAAATTGTTAATGTTATGCATAAATGGTTATTAGAATGGAGCTGGAAAACTGCATTCATCATTAGAATCTATACTTTGTTTCAATTCTGAGTTGGGATCATCTTCAAGAACACTTTAGACGAATGGAAGTTCATATGTTCATGGAAACTTTGATAAAATAGTACCCCCTATCCGGATAAATTAGTTGAAGAGAAGTGTATATGTTAATGATAACTTTGACAAGAGAACACTCCATGTTGTAACAACTTAGCTAAATGCAAGTTCTCATATTAATGGCGACTTTAACAAACTAATACCCTTATGACAACTTAGATGAATATAAGTGCTTGTGTTAATGGTGACTTTGACAAAATACTACCTTTTGTCGTAAAATTTCAGACAAATGGAAATAATGTCTTAATGGTGAATTTAAAAAAATAGTAATTCTTATTGTGACAACTTAACTAAATAGAAGTGTTTATACTAATATTAACTTTAACAAAATAGTACCCCTTATCTTAACGATGTGATTGATAAAAATACTTGTATTGATATTGACTTAAAAAATTACTCTTATCATAACAATTTGGCTAAATAAAAATGTCTTTTTTTCTTCTACCCGGTAACATATCCTGGGGGAAACCTCTCAGGTGCTTCCCCTCATTCTCAAGATGGTGCCCAAGGTAAACCCTAGATTCTTCAAGGCACAAGGCCAGGTCAACAACTCATGAATAGATTATATATAACTCATCAACAATTGGCTCACTAAGAGAAAACACGTCACAAAGTGGGATTTGAACCAACGTATGGAGGGTAACAACTTTTCCTCACAACCACTTGAGTTACCCTCAATTGACAAAAGATAAATAAAAATACTTGTGTTAATAGTTCATCTATTGAAAGCTATTTCACCTACTTAAAAAGCTCTACCTCTGAAACCACCTTGTAATGTTCCATTAAATATAAGGTGAGAGTATGATTCTCCACTTTCTTAATAAGCTTAGCCTCTTTTTAAAGAAGGTTCATTTTTTAAAGGAAGTATTGGCATAAATATACGTGTAATACTAATCTCAAAATTATAATTTGATGAGATTAATGACCCATAAATGTTGGGAGAATGGAACCAAAGACTTTCTTTTATGAACGCAATGACATGACCATTGGCCCAATGTAATATACATAATGTATATACCATAATATAATAACATAAAAATACAATATAAAACAAGGGGAGTTAAGAAGTGGTTAGTCCTTGATATTTTGGAGAACATGGAGAGAGAGTCGACAAAACAAGAAAATATGGCTTATCAACCAAACAATTTAGCGTACATTAGGCATGTTGTACTTTTAAGGCAAGGGTGTATGATATATGTTGAATGCCACAATGAAAAGCATTGCATACAAGTTTTGTTAGTTGTGGTTTGGCTCAAATTTTGGACCTTACTAGTTTGTTTCAAATATTATTGCATCCAATCTCATCAAATAGTTATGGAGACTAGTTACAAAAGCCTTCTCAATGATGTTTTTTTAGTGTCAAAATGTTTCTTAGCATAAGGTATCTCAAACTGCTATGTTGTATGCATGGTGGGTGCCATTGTAGTGATAATTTTAATAGCACTAATTGGGCTCATAGGGTCATAATAAAAAAAATAGTTTAGTTGGATATATAAAAGAATTTGAATTCCAAACATTCAAACACGAGTAAGCTTAAAGTGAGTTCTAGATACAATTTTCATAGTGGCAGTGGGGAAGACAATTTTAATGCTAGAATTCAAGTACGAAGATGGTGCATTGTATGATGTATATGTTAATGTTTCAATTTCATACCTTCAAATGCATTACAAAGAGTTTCCTTAAGACATGGATGAAACATTGCCTTTTGAAGAAGAGTTCAACAATGTAGAGGATGTGAGATTGAGGTTTCAATCTGCATCCAAACAACTTCAAGATCACCATTATGTAGAATTGAAAGAAGGAATGTACATATGTATTTCTTGCTTAAGCAATAATGAAGATGAAAAAAATGTAGTTTGGATACTTAGAAAGAACATGGAAGTTGAGGATCTTGAATAATATCTAGAGAAAATTATCAAGGAGTTATCCATAGTTTTAGCTTAACTTCGGACCATGCAAACCAGATCACAACAAACAATCATTCTTTACTTAATTATTGTAAGAAATTTCATGGTAATACAATGTATAGAGCTTAGAAGTGCTCTTTTGTAGCTCGTGGTTGTTCAAATAGAGTGGATTTCTCTTCTTTAGTTTGGTTGAGTTGGGCTTGCGTTATCAAAGAACATAAAAAATAGAAGTTTGGTTTAAGTGAGGAATTGCTTAGTAGTTCTTTGCCATTATAATTGGAGAAAAAATACCAGAGTATAGCCACTTTTCCTAGGTGGATGATTAGATTTCAAGTCCCTCTTTTCTCCCCTAAATCAACGAGTTCATAGTAGCGATGTTGTAATCATTAGCCAACAAAAAGTATTAGGTTCAAAGTAGTGGTTGTATCAAAAGTTGGACTCACCACTACTTTGATGCATGGAGTGATATATTGCTTGCAAATAGAAGGGATTTCAATGACATATATAGAAACAAACACCCACAAGGCTCCTCATAGACAACCAATGTCATAAGTTTTCATGCCAAGGAGTAAGTCAATGGCTCTCCCTATTAATAACCCATAGGCAACATGCAAAGGGGTAGATGCATCATGGCATAAACAACCAAAATAACAATGTGTGCAAGGCTTGAAGAAGTTGTCAGCTAGCTCATGGAGCAATAAGATTAGGAGGCTTTTAGCTAGATCAAGTCGAGATAATTATCTAGTGAGCTCATCTTATTACAACGTCTATTAGGAAGTGGGTGTGAACACCAATGCAAAAGTGCATAGGGATTTGTATCTTACATTTAAGGTTATAATTGCAAATAAAGTTATAGACTTGGACAAATGGACTTATAATATGGTACCCACTTATAGGATACATAATTACAACAATAAGTGTTGAAATCCATAACTCACTTTAATTATCAATCCAAGAATGTACGAACTTTAGAGGTAATGTGCATTGTACATACAAACCACAAAGATTAATATGTTGAGAAGTAAAGTGTCAAAGATTCCTAAATTCTCTAATATACAATGCAATGATGAAATGTATAACTACTTATTTCTTACCAAAAATAAATCAAAATAACTTCAATCAAGCAAAACTAGAGTCATAATCCTAATTACCATATGTTTATGTAAGTGATTGAAACCATACAATGTTCATATCACAACTCCATCTAATCGGACAAATGGTGAAAACAATAAGCTCAGTTGTTGTCTACTCATCCATAAGCTAAAACTGAATAGTAAAACAATATTCACAATCATTCAAAAAGATTGAACACACCAAACCATACTACTAAACAATGCAACCATACTACAGTAAGCATGTACTGAGGGTTTGTTAATGTCCTTACTGTTAGCACTCTGTAATTTCTCAGGCTGACGAAGGAATGGGAAGAGGTAACTACAAAACCACTTTGGAATCAAGGATCTATCCCTCCAAGACTCATAGAGGAATCTCTATATATGATTTAGCTTTGTTTGTTGGGAATTTTAGGCTAGTTATGAAAGTACACGGTTTGGTTTTTAGATTGTTGCTTGGAACAGGAAGGGAAGGCCATTGGGAAATGGAGTCACAAGTTGGGGTTCAATCAAAGATAGGTTCTACAAACAACCCTACAGTGCTAGGTAGGCACTCTTGTTGGATTATTTGAGGTTGATTTTGGATTTGGAGGAGAAGATGAGAGGACCAGGTAATAACAGGGAAATCAAGAATCCTAGAATTAACCATTGAGCAGAAAACATTGATAATTATGTCAAAGCCAGAAACAGAGTGTATGTCTCGATAAATTCTTTTCTTTAAACCTCTTAGCATAATCCAGAATATGAATAAATTAGGAAATACAATGGAAAAAAATACAGTGAATAAAAGCACTTCACCACCAAGATTGACACATGAATCCTGTAACTGTTGTGACTGTATTATTGGATTGATGAACACATGAGGCTCTGTGAGTTGTTTTACAATCTGGATCCTATCCTACTAACAGGTCCCAACTAATCAACCCTTATTACATTTGAATTATATATATATATATATATATATATAAATGATCACAAGAGGTTGAATTCAATAACCTGGCCAAAAATAGAAACAAATCCCTCAAAGTTCTGAACTGTCTCCCATGAAAAAAGGGTCGGACTACTGAAAATAGGGGTCAACTCAGACACTTGTATCTCCCAAAATGTGACAAATGTGTGAAAACGGAAAGAGGTTATTCTAGATGATCCCGTTTTGAGTAAAAACCTCTCTCGGTTTTTCCAAATTCATCTCGATATTTCCAAAACATCTACCACAAAAACATGACAAAATCAGGAAAATGGAATCCTGAAAAATAGTGCTCAGAGATGGCTTATATTCTCCCAATTCCTATTACTTGTGAAAAAACTAAGAGAGGCTATTGTTATTCAGCTCGTTACGGAGAAAAACCTTTCTTGGTTTTTCAAAATTCCTTCTGGTTTGCCTGGAAATTCTCTCGGAAGACAAGTAGTCAAACTATGCGAAAGCGATTTTTGATTTGGGGGAAAGTGGTTTTTGAAGGGGAAGGTGGTATTCCGGACCCCCCTAGGGTGGTAAGTGGTNGGGGGGGGGGGGGGGGGGGTCTGGTTAGATGTGAGTTTGACAAGTGTCCAAGTGAAAAACACTTTTCACGGACCCCCCTCTCTCGTTAAAGTTAGGATAAAGTTAGGATGGATGGCGGGTCCGAAAATTTTTATGGACGTAGATTTTAATTTTTGGGATGTGTGCGTGGGTTTAGACTTACGGTGAAGTTTGTATTTAATTTGTTTTTGTTTTTTATTATTATTTTTTTTGATTTTTGATTTTTGGTTTTATGTTTTGTTTTATTATATTTATTTTTTATTTGTTTTTATTTTATATTTTGTTTTTATTATATTTTGTATTTTTATATTTTTTGTTTTATTTAATTTAAAATTTAAAATTGTTTTATATTTATATGTTTTATTTATTATATGCATTTTTATTTGTTTTATTGTTTTATATTGTTTTGTTTAATTTTTAATTAATGTTTAATTCTAATATATTATTACACTAACCTCATTTTTAACCTAAACATACTAACCTAATTAAATTAAATTTACTATGCTAATTAGTATTAAAAAATGCCACTAACCATTTATTATTTGCCTATTGTTTTTTAGCCTAAGCTTGTTTATTCATGTAGGGACGAAATTGGCAGAGGGGTGAAGAAATGAAGGGCGAGGGAATGAAGGGTGCAACAGGGTGATGAAGGATCGGGCGAAATGGATGGAGGGAGAAGTGAAATCAACCGAGCCCAGAAAGCCATATGTCTTCATCACAAGAGCAATGCCAAATAGATAGTTGAAGAATCAAATCACCTATGATTATAGGACCTTAACGTAGGCTCCACCTGGGGATGGCAACTCTTTCAAGAGGTGACAAGAAACACATATCTTTGAATAGGCAGACCAGTGCCTTATCCATTGGGCTGATCTCAAAACTTTATTCTACAACCTACATTTGTTCTAATCCTCTGTGACTGAACCTTAAGCAGAAAACTGATCTGTATACCAAAATTTGAACTGAACTGAAAAAATGTTGGAAAAGTGCTCACAACCCTAAGCTTATCTGCACACTGCAAAACTGACTGCTGAAAAGATGCTTACCTGGTAAGCTGATTTATGTACAATCCTATTCTAACACTAAATGCTTGGTTTCAGGGGATATAAATATCCAATATAACCAATCAAAGATTTGATCCAATACCTTAGCTCTTTCATCGTTTTTGACAAAACTCAGAGTTAGAGCTTGTAAGGGCACTAGGAACTAATTTTCAGCATGATCTTCATAACACAGAGCTTTAGATATACGAAAAACTAAAGAGGCACTGGAAATCAATTGGCATTCTGAAGTGAAAAGCTCCTCCATATAGATAGTTATAAGATCATGAAAGACATGACCTATCCCTTGGTATGCAAATTCAGCCAATTCCAAATCATAATTTATTACTGTATTTATGATGTTTGTGTCATCATGCAAATTCTGATTTGACTGCAGATTTTGATAAGAATTTTGTAATGAGACTTCTCCTAAACCAGGCCATGCAATCGATTGCCTAATCATGTCTTGATCATAACTGCTTTTAAGCTGGTAACTAGTAAATGAACCATGACTTTGAAAACACAAGTCATCCAACACATCAACTATTGGATCTTGCATAGACTGAGATGAATGTTTTATCGGTTCAAATACAAATTCTTGATTTTTCGTGTGTTTATCATCCATGACATGATTAAATTTTTTCTTCAAAAACTGAAATGAATTGAAGGTTAATGGTATAGAGTTATAATGCATTAAGTCATATTCTGTTTGAAGATCAATGTAACTCAGGGGCTATAAATTTGGATCAAGAACATCTTCTATGTCATCAATGACATCTCCCACTGATTCATCAGAACATTCTCCGTCCCTACTATTGACAATTTGCTTATGATTTTCTCTTAGAATTTGAAATGAAGAGAAACATAAAGGCATAGATTTTTCACTTACTCTAAGATTTGTTGCATTTTCCTCATTGTTGTCATAATTGTTGTGCAAAGGCTGATTGTCATATTTGATCTATAACTGAGCTTCCTTCTCCCTAAAGCATGCCACTAGTTGCTTTGAACAATCAACATTTATTTCAACCACATAATCATCATCATATTGATCATACTTGAGTAGATTATCCAGGTAAGAAATGTCATCAAACATGCACATAATATCAAGTGGTTATTCCTCTACAAGTTGAGTTTGAGTCTCATCTTTGACCAGATTGTGAATTGAATACATAAAGTAATCATTTTCTGGTTTATGATACCAAGGATGAGCTGCAAAAGTCCTAGGAATAATGACCCTTTCTTGATCTGCAACTAACAGAACATGGTGTCTTTGAACAACAAGTTTTTCTCTTATGATAATCCTGTGCAACATTTCTTCCATTATACTTGCCAGAATGTCTAGCTTCACCTCTGAGGATGTCAAATGCTCATTTTCTTTGTTCTTTCTGTCTTCTTCCTCCAACTTTGACCTTTTGATCAACAAATGGGATTCCACACCACTATCTTTCATTTCTTTGAGTGTTGTGTTGTTTCTTTCCCTCAACTGAAATTCCATTTCTGGATACAAGGCATTTGGATAGTGTAAGAGAGATAAATCATGAGGAGGTTTTATATCAATAGTCATTGAATGGTAGACTTGATTGAATCTGGATGAAAATTGCTGCACTGTTTCCCCAACTTGTCTTTTCAAGTGATCATATTCTTCCAAAATGAGGAAAGGATTCCTCTTGATCACCCATTGATATAAGAAAACTTTCACAAACTGATTGAGATCACCGATGCTTGCAGCTGGCAAATCTTTATACCATTTCTTAGCTCTACTTTGCAAAGATAAAGCAAAAATTCTAATATTCACATCACTTTTTTCCACCTCAAAAAGGTCAAGATAATTTTCAAAACCTTGAATGTGTTTCTCAGCAGTGATGTAGCCATATTCTCTTTCAAATCTGGGGAGATATTTGAAGTAATTGGCAGGGAAATCATGGATTATGGGAGATAAGACAAGAGGCTTGTATGTATCTCAGATTTTTATAGGTGTAGGAGTATGTACATGGATTGTAACACTAGGATTAACCTCTTGAGGCTCATTAGGTTGAACATGCTCTTCATAAATTTTGGCAGTATGATATGGACCGAGATCATGAGAAGGGAAGAAATAATTAAAAATAAAACCTATCATATCTTAGATAAACTTCTATCTTAAATACCTGATCTTTTCAGATGGTCTGATCATGTTTCAGGTTCTTCCTCCAGTGGAGTCTTTGAATGGGAACTGATATGGAGTTGATTGGAGTCGCCAGGTGGATGATTTAGCCTTCTTTTGTCTAGTCACTGTCCACCATCAGTAATCAGATCTAGAACTTGATACACTTTTCTGAGGAACATCCCCAGTATGGTCACCACTATGTTAGCACTCTATAATTTCTTAGGCTGAAGAAGAAATGGGCAGAGGTAACTACAAAACTAGTTTGGAGTCAAGGATCTAGCCCTCCAAGACTCAAAGAGGGATCTCTCTGTATGATTTAGATTTATTTGTTGGGAATTTTAGGCTAGTTATTAAAGTACAGGGTTTGGTTTTTAGATTGTTGGTTGGAACAGGAAGGGAAGGCCATTGGGCAATGGAGTCACAAGCTGGGGTTCAATCAAAGAGAAGTTCTACAGACAAACCTACAGGGCAAGGTAGGCACACTTGTTGGATTCTTTGAGGTTGATTTTGTATTTGGAGGAGAAGATGAGAGGACCAGGTAATAACAGGGCAATCAAGAATCCTTTAATTAACCATTGAGCATAAAACATTGATAATTATGTCAAAGCCAGAAATAAAGTGCATGTCTCGAAAAATTATGTTCTTTAAACCTCTTAGCATAATTCATAATATGAATAACTTAAGAAATACAATGGAAACAAATTACAGTGAATAAAAGCACTTCACCACCAAGATTGACACATGAATCTTGTAACTGTTGTGATTGTATTATTGGATTGATGAACACATGAGGCTCTGTGAGCTGCTTTACAATCTGGATCCTATTCTACTAACATGTCCCAACTAATCAACCCTTATTACATATGAATTATAACAATATATAGAAAAATTATCCCAGGAGGTCAAATTCAACAACCTGGCCAAAAATAGAAACAAATCCCTCAAAGTTTTGAATTGTCTGCCATGAAAAAAGGGTCGGACTGCTGAATATAGGGGTCAACTCAGATACTTGTATCTCCAAAAATATGAAATTTGTGAAAAAACTCAAAGAGGTTATTGTATATGAGCGCGCTCTGAGTAAAAACCTCTCTCATTTTTTCCAAATTCATCTTGACCTTTCCAAAACATATACCATAAAAACATGACAAAATCAGGAAAAATGGAATCTTGAAATATAGTTCTCATAGATGGCTTTGATGATTCCAATTCATGATACCTGTGAAAAAACTGAGAGAGGTTATTGTTCTTCATCCCATTATGGAGAAAAAACTCTCTTGGTTTTTCAAAATTCCTTCTGGTTTTTCCAGAAATGCTCTTGGAAGACATGTGGTCAAACTGTGCAAAAACGGTTTTTTATTTGGGGGAAAGTGGTTTTTTTTGGGGGGGGTCCGGTAAAATGTGAG
>ML795091.1:140282-153754 GCA_009831015.1 Picea engelmannii
ATATATATATATATATATATATATATATATATATATTAAAGGGAGAATCTAATTTTGTCACCACTAGTTGCTATGATCAAACAAGTTGTCTACTTGGCAAGATTTCTCCTCCTGCTATCAATTTAAAGAAATCCACAACTTGGCATATGCATGGAACAATTATATCAATAAATATATTGGATATTTTGTGACATATTGTAAGTCTTCAATAACAAAGTTAGTGTAATAAATCTCATGCCACAACATCATGATCAAAATAATGAACTCAAAGATTCAAGAAACATCAATATTCATCAAATTTCCTTAAAATTAAGCCAAATCTTATTGAATCAAAGAACAATTGCTAAATAACACTTGAATTGGCCATTAAGTGATGGTTTGAGAATGTTTGAGGGCAATACAGAGCTATTAAGAAGTTATAGTAGGAAAAAATGGGTAGGAAAGGATGAACAATATAAGATGATATTGGGGTCATCATACCTCCCAATTGAAGGGTTGTATGCCTCTGTTCAACATATCAAAAATGAAATTCAAAACTGTTGAAGTACCGTGCCTCTATTCTTTGACTTCCAGTTGTCCTTCTTTGCACACAACCTTGAGATCATAATCCATGAAGTGTGTTATGACTCCCTTGTTGTGATAGCTTGCTTATTTTTATGTCACTCCACCTTTCTTCTCTGTCGTTATAACAATTTCTCTTAATTATTTTCCAAGATGGAGTTAAATGAAATAATAAAGGAAATATAAACATGAGACCCATCCAATCTAACTTCCATATTTTAGGCATGCGAATATAAAGTTTAGACCTAGATAAGGTAGTTTTAAACCCTTAGAAGGAATGTGGCTATTCCCTCTTTAGTTTAGGTGTGAGGTATTCCCATGTGGACTGAGAAACAACTTATACTTTGAATCTATCATGATGTTGTAGTATTATCCCAGATTCTCCTATTGTCTCTCCTTTGGGACTTAAACTCAACCTATATCAGTAACCATGTTGGGATTATTAATTCATGCCTCTCAAAGTCTAGTGTAATACCCTCGGTTTTACCCTAGAATATGAATGCAAATGTAATTACTGTAAGCCAAGACCATATGTGAATTGTAATTCTACATTTTATTATAAATGGAAACTCTAACTATTGCAAATGAAGAAGGACTAAAAATAGATGGGGGGCTATGATTTCACAAGTAGGGGAAGTGCAAGGGGGATTATAGGAGGCTTAAGAGGGTTAAAGGGATAGGACCTTAGTGATTTGTTTAACCTAAGTCCTTAAACCATATTTATGTTATCCTAAGATTTGGAAATTAAAGGTGAAACATGATCTTCTTATGAAGACACATGTAGAATGCTCAACATGAAAATATAACTTGTGAATTTGGGCATGTGGGAAATTATTATTTTGGTACACATTATGGTACGATGTGGAAGGATTATTATTTGGTACTCTAGAGTACCAAATAATAACACTGTAGAGTATCAAATAATAATCCTTCCACCATCCTTCCACATCGTACCATAATGTGTACCAAAATAATAATTTCCCACATGCCCAAATTCACAAGTTATATTTTCATGTTGAGCATCCTACACGTGTCATCATGAGAAGATCGTGTTTTGCCTTTAATTTAAAAAGCTTAGGATAATATAAATAGGGTTTAAGGACTTAGGTTAAATAACTCACTAAGGTCCTATCCATTTAACCCTCTTAAGCTTCCTATAATCCCCCTTGAACTTCCCCTACTTGTGAAATCATAGCCCCCCATCTATTTTTAGTCCTTCTTCATTTGCAATAGTTAGAGTTTTCATATTATAATAAAATGTAGAATTACAATTCACATATGGTCCTGGCTTACAACAATTACATTTGCATTCATATTCTAGGGTAAAACCGGGGGTGTTACACTAGACTTTGAGAGGTATGAATTAATAATTCCAACATGGTTACTGATATAGGTTGAATTTCAGTCCCAAAGGAGAGACAATAGGAGAATGTGGGATAATCTTCATGTTGTCATTGATGCCAATGGTTTGATTGATTTATGTCAAGTAATTGATTGATGTCAAAGGATTGATTGATTGATGATTGATGTAATGTAATATGTATTATCCTTGATGAGAATGCATAGATGAAGATGGATCAATGAGTTGTCATTGATACATGATGAATATGGATCGATGTGGTTTCATTGGTATATGATGCATTGTTGGAAAAATGTATAGATGACTCATTATTGTCTTATCATGATTGATAAGGTGCACAAATGGATGAACTCCAAAGTGGCCCCCTTATGGTGAAATCCCTCACGGGAAGATGCTTTGCGGATTGATTTATCCTAGAAGAATGGTTGAAGGACCCATGCTCTCATTATTGTCTTATCATGATTGATAAGGTGCACAAACGGATGGACTCCAAAGTGGTTTCCTTATGATGAAATCCCTCATGGGAAGACACTTTGAAGATTGAGTTATCCTAGAAGAATGGTTGGAGGACCCATGCTTGTATGTGGAATAATGATATGAAGATCAAGGAAATTGTTGGTGAAACTATCCTAGATGGATAGTGCTTGTCATGCCATTTCCGGTGGTATGTGGAATGTCACATAACTCCTCATGGTTTAAGATTTATGGCCTTACGAAGATGAAGGACCCCCACATGAAGGCTTGAAGCCCCCAAAGTCAAAGAAGTAAAAGTGACCTAAAAGAAGAAATAATTATTTAAATAATAAAGGAAGTGACAAAATCAAGAAATGATAAAGTAAGGTGACAAAATCAAGAAGGAATATTTAAATGATAAAGTATTGGACAACTTTCTATTTATGGAAAGTGGTTAACCCTAAAATAAGGAAAATAGGTTAAGTGACCTAGAATTGGGTTAATATTATTTAAATGATAAAGTAAAGTGACAAAGTCAAGGTGGATTATTTAAATAATAAAGAGAAGTGACAAAATCAAGAAATGATAAAGTAAGGTGACAAAATCAAGAAGGAATATTTAAATGATAAAGTATTGGAGAACTTTCTATTGATGGAAAGTGGTTAACCCTAAAATAAGGAAAATAGGTTAAGTGACATAGAAATGGGTTAAGTGACCTAAAAATGGGTTAAGTGACCTAGAGGATAAAAGTATAAATAAGATAGCAATGGTCTCTTGTAGATCATCCTTTTTGTGGATCAATGGAGAGCTTCTTGTGAGAATATCTGTTGGAGTATTGATGGAGAGTTTCTTGATCATTTTTGGTGTGGAATACTTGAGCATATTGAAGATCTATAGGTGACTGAGGTAACCAAAGAATATCTAAGCCGAATTTCAGAGGGAAGGTGAAGAAAAGAGGGTCGAAATTCAAGGGAGGATAAATTCTTTTCATGATGCTTTTTAAGGTATGTTATTTACAGGTCATCTCACAATGTACTCTACAGTGTTACAAGTATTTGTGGAAACATATCCAAGTATCTGTGGTAAAAAAATCAGCTTGTGGGTCGTTGTATTTTTGGAGATACACTCCGTGGAAAATAGGGTTTGTGGCTAGTCCGGAAACTAGTCTAAAACAAGTGTTTCGGGTAAAAACGTCATAACTTCTTCATAACAGATCCAAATTCAGTGAGACCAATTGTGTTGGTTAGATTACAGTCTCTAGTATGCTGTGTAACAATTTCATATCTATTTAGAAAATATTTTTGGAGGGGTATGCTCTACAAGGTCGCTCTCTAGAATAAGCCATAATTCAACAAGGTATGGCATTTTGCTATAACTCCTTTTCTGAGAGGTTCCAAGTAGTGACACATGGGGGAATTACAGAAAACAAACTGAAGAACATTGTGTATTAGTTTCAGATATTTATTCATTATAGGTACAAATTTATGATTATTTCAAGTTAGGGTTGTTGACTAATCCAAAACTAGTCATGGTTGAGACAAGTAGTTGATGAGTTGGCACATACATGAGGTGTATAGTTGATGATGTTGGTACACATTGATGAGTAGTTGACACATGATTGGTATATACTTGGTACATGGTTGGATGCACTTGTTTATGGTACAGGTTGATTACCGGTTGTTTGACACAAATTGGTGCATGGTTGATGCACTTGTTTATGGTACATATTGATATCTGTTCAAGATTGTTGCCTCATCTTAGTTGGTGCTGAGGGTGTAATATGAGTCTTGCACTATAGAGATGGTTCTCTTGTAGAGTTGTACTCTATTCAGTTGTTTCTAAAAAAACCCAAGGATTGTAGTCCGTAATAAAAAGAAAATTGTACATACATCTTGTGTTCTTTGTGTTCCTTGTGGTGTTGACTTGTTGATGATATATTATTGATATATGTTGCTGATATGTGTTGACATTTACCTGGTTATAAATGAAAACGATGAGTAATTATTTAATGGTGATTGTTAACTAAAGAGTTTTGGGGAAAAGAACTCTACATTGTTCACCCCCCCTCTCAGTGTAGTCAGTGTGTCCAACATATATATTATCCTAAGCTTTGGAAATTAAAGGTGAAACACAATCTTCTCATGAAGACACATGTAGGATGCTCAACATGAAAATATAACTTGTGAATTTGTGCATGTGGGAAATTATTATTTTGGTACACATTATGGTACGATGTGGAAGGATGGTGGAAGGATTATTATTTGGTACTCTACAGTGTTCTTCATGCAATATTGCACTATTATCCATTGTACTTATGGTAATTAATAAAATGTTGATATTGTGATAGTTGTGAGGTATTATCACATTAGGAATTCATGTGAACCTTGTAGGTAATTGGGTTGATGGTTGAGACATAAAGGATTCTTTTCTATTGCTAAGAATCCCTTAAGTCCTAGCAGAGAGATTCCCTAGCCAGCTTTTGTCGAAGCACTAGAAGGGAATTAGGATAGCTTAAGGGACAATTCAACAAAGAAGGGGATCTCGTTCCTAGTGTTGTGTAGGATGAGGGGGAAGAGTGATGGTTAATTGGATATATGTAGATGGATTCTTTACTTTTGAGAGTTTATGGGTTATGGGAGGAGTAAGAGGATGTAGAAGCAGAGCCTTGTGATTCATAGCCTCAACTCGAGGGTGCCCTCTACTATAGAAATATTAAGTGTGGAAAATAGTCTAAGATTGGGTGGAACATTCTTTGTTTGCATCTAGTTGGAGGATTATCTTTCTAGAAAGATAATGTTCTTTTGTTGTGCTATAATTATGTAGCGATTGTTGGTGTTCATGTTATGGAATTATTTATTTTCTAATTTTTTTTCTTTAGTTGTGTATGCTTTCATTTTCATCCACTCTCATAATTATGGATTCCTCCTCGAGTAATTGTTCTCTTATGCTTGCATAAACTTTGCATGAGCATACACACATTCTTTAATTGGATTGATATTACCCCATAGCCTCAATAGTGCATAGAGGTTGCTAGGTATGCTAGTCCATTCTAATAAGGACATCATAAGAACCAAGAGGTATTATGTTCAAGTTTGAATTAATATTAAGTTCACCCATATCTAATGGACAACTCTTCACTAACTTACCAATCTTTCCTTTTGTCAATAGCCAACTGGACCAACCATGACCTAGTATAATTATTTCTCTTAAAATGAAATTGTTCAACCAAATTAGGAGCAATATAAATATGGATTTCTCTATGATCAATTAATTTTTTTATAGATTCCTTGACAATATTACCTTCAACTTTTGCCATGTTGGACTGATGATTTGCTTGTTGATTGTCTAAGGCTAAATATATTCTTGGAATATTCCTTTCCATGCCTTCCACTATAGTTTCATCTTGGATATTGTGCACTTACTTATTTTGTCTCCCCTGTGAGGACAATATCTATATAAACATTTTTCTTCACATCCCTAACATTTGATTAAATGCATTCCTCTTTTCCTTAAATATTTTTCCATCTTAGGTCCACTCTGGGATGGTCAACTTTGCTAATATGTGTTAAGATTGTGTTTGAAGAAAGGAGGTTTAAATCCATTCTTTCTTTGATTCTACTTGTCCTTCTTTTTATCTTTTCAATATTTATGGAAATCTACCTTGCCATTGTTCCGATCTTACAAGTACTTAGCCTTCATGATTGTCTCTCAAAGAGTTTTAGGCTCATCAAACTGAATCTTGTCTCTATAACATACATGAAAACCACTTAAGAAACATTGTATATTATCCTTCTTCTCTTTAATATAACCAACATGCCTTAACAACTCTAAAAACTTTTTATCATATTCTTCCATGGTTATATAACCTAACTTGAGTTCAAATAACTCCTACATATTCTTGTCATAGTAGTGCTCAGAAAGGTACTTCTGCTAGAAATACTTCTTGAGTTACCTCTATTATGTATATAAAAATATTATAGGGATAATAAAATATAATAGTAAACATTTATAAATAATAAATATTTTTGTTTTCACGCGAAAAAAACAGTTTCAGTGTTATTCTATTAGAAGCAAATGAAACTTTCTGTTACATCTGTTTCAAGAAAGTGTCTTTCAAAAAGATCTATGGACTTTCTCCTTCTACAATAATTAACTGTAGTATCTATAAAAGTCACTCAAGTGACATATACAAAATTTTAACAAAAATGATGTATCTATGCATTTTCAACCTAGAAAATGTAAAATTTTCCGGATCTAACAGTAGTTCCATTATCCAAGTCTTCATAATAAAGCCAACCTATATTGTCATTGAGTGTCTTTTTTGATAGGCTGTCTGCTACTTTATTAAACTGTCTGTGGATGTGCATAAAATTTGTAGTCTCAAATCCAGTCTTTAATCTTCTGATCTTGTCTTTCCAGTGGTTGAGATAAATAAGGTTCAAGTTGTATTTGTCGTTTATCCAGACGATAGTGACCTTGGAGTCACCTACAACCATTAGATTTTTTATAGAGAGATGGGAGGCGAGTAAAAGGACTCCCCAAAGTCCCATTAGCTAAACTTTCATATTATTTCCTGTACCTCCAGTGAAATGTGCTTTGACTGTGTGCCTATAAGAGAGTTTTAGAAAAATTCCAATGCCACACTTATTTTTTGCAGCTGCACCATCAAAAACGCCAATTGGATTATCATCAAAATAAATTGGATTAATAATAAGATCCAATTTATCTTCATCCTCTTTGACTGAGTATTCTTTGAAAGAAAGAATAATTTTGATGTTAATCATAGGATCAAATCTATTCAAGTTCTCAAACAAAATTTTGTTCCTAAATTTCCAAATGCCCCAAAAAACCAGAAAAGGGATGTGTCTTAATTTTGGAAGTTTGAAGAACCAGTGTCTCATATTTTCTTCAATAGTGGTACACTTCCAATCACTGTCAATCCTCAAAGTTTTTATCACTTTAGACCAAATGTTTTGAGTTTTTTGGCATTCCACAAATAGGTGAGTAGTAGTTTCTTCATTCTTTAAACAAAGGTTGCAGACCAAGGGTCCAATGCCTCCTCTTTTTTGATAATTTACACCAGTAAGGATACAATCCTTAATGCACATCCACATGAAGCATATTATTTTAATTGGAATATTCAATGACCAAATAGCTTTGTACCACCACTTCTTTTCTTCTAGTTTGTTAAAAAATAGTATGGGATGATAAGCTAGTTTGGCAGTGACAGTACCTGTCGCTCGATTCCAAGACCATACCAGTTTGTCATTATCAATAGTGAGACAGATGTCGCTGCTTCTTAAGGCTGAAACAAAATTGTCCCATTCTGTTCCAAGTGTTGCGGTAAAACCCAACTGATTGGAGTCCATCCATTGTTGACAGGTTCTTGTATCACCGGTGACTGTAGCTTGAGCTAAAGTATAGATGTTGCAATTGTTCAAAACTTGTAGAAGTGGTAGTGATAGTTTGTAGGAGTTGTTGCATCCAATGAAGGGATTGCGCCCCAAGACAACTTTATGCGCAATCCCTATCTCCCAATCCAACCATATTTTTATGAGCGGAAGAGAGTGCATGAAGTTATTCCAGATGATAGACATGCCTTGTGTTTTATGGACATCTCTGCGCAACCAGGAAATGATATCTACACCCTTGAGATATTTCCTGCAGAGGATAGAATTCCAAAGACTTGTATTGAATAAACCTCTCCAACAAAATTTGGCATCAAGAGATTGTGCAAACCATGAAATGTATTTTATGCCCCAACCTTCGAACTATTTTGGATTTTCTAAATTTTGCCATTTTGTGAGGTGATAACATGTGCCTTTCTTACCTCCTTTCTAGATGAATTTTGTGAGCACAAGATGGATTCAATGGATCACAGAGGTAGGTAATTTTGCAAGGTTGAGCCAATAGACTAGAATGCTTTGTAAAACTGAATTTGCTAAGGTGAGTCTACCGCCTAGAGAAATCCATCGGAAGGTCCAGTTCCCGATCCTCTTATCGATCTTCTTGAGTAACCACATCTAGTTGTTAACTTTGTAATTGTTTGGCTTAAGAGAAAAACCAAGATATTTCATCCCTTATTCAAGGTTCTCAATCTTAATATTAAAAACTGAATAAAAACTGTGCTTAAGGTTTAGAATGATATTTTGTACCAGAAAATTGGATTTGTGGTAGTTTATAACCATCCCTATTGCAACACAAAACTTGGAGGGGATGGTTTTTAAAGTCATCCAATATTATAGTTTCCAAGCTCCCAAAATGAGGACGCCATCAACGAATAGGAGATGATATATATAAGTATTTACTGCAACTTTGAGTCCTTGGAAATTTCCAGAGGCAACGACTTGTGTCATCATTCTGTTGAGAGCTTAAATAACAATCAAGAATAACAAAGGAGACAATGGGCATCCTTGTCATAGTCCCCAATGGAATTTAAAGAAGTATGTAGGGACACCATTAACTAGCACAGTTGTATTAACATATGTGATGCAACCCATAATCCACTGTGAAACACACCAGTTTAAGCCAATCTGATCAAGAAGTAATCAGAGGAATTTCCAACTGACATTGTCATAATCTTTTTTTAAATCTAGTTTTAAAATAACATAGTTTTGTTTTTTCATCTTAGCCATATGGAGCCATTCTTGAGTGATGCCCATATCATAAAAAATCAACCTATCCTTCAGAAAGCCAAATTGTTCGATGGATATGCAATTGGCTAGTTTCTCTTTGATCCGAGAAGCTATGCTCTTAGAAATAATTTTATAGGCGAAGTTGCAAAGAGCAATGGGCCTAAAGTCATTAAAATTGATTGTCTTGCCGATTTTAGGAATGAGAGCATAGAAAGTTGCATTTAATTCCCTTGGGATATAACCTGAAGAACAAGAATCTTCCATAACCTTGAGTAAATCCATACCCATGATATCAAAGAACTTGTGGAAAAGTTCCTGTGTCCAGCCATCTAGACGATGACTTTTCTCTTTAGGCATAATGTTAATAGTATCTTTCAACTCTGAGATCATAACGGGTTTTCCTATCTCCATATTGTCTGCATCATTGAAGAAGTGCAGGACCATCTTGAGAACATCAAGTTGGGTATCAATGTTTTCAGTATCAATGGCTCTGTATTGTGCTTTGAAGTGTTTAAACACCAACTTTTGTAGCTTTGAATCTGTGGAAATTATGTTCCCTTCTGTGTCTCATAGGTCCCAAATAGTGTTGTGGCTGCATCTCTGAGTCACATACTTGTGAAAGAATCTAGTGTTCTTTTCACCTTTCTCGATCCAGATAGCCCGACTCCTAAGTCTCTGAGTATCTTATTCAATGGATAAGATCTCATTCTTCCTTTGTGTGAGCATCTTAAGTGAATCTAAATCCTCTTCTTCAAATATTTGAGTAGGACACTTAGCAAAAAGATTAGTAATCTGTTGTTCAATGGAGGAAAGGTCCGTGCTCAATTGTAACTTCTTATTAGTCTGACATTTAATGACAGTGTGCTTCAGGTTTTTAAGTTTATCACAGAGGAGAAGAATAGCTGAGTTGTCGAACCAACTTCACATATCAACCCAGGTAGAGTGGACTAAAGAAATGAACTTAGGATTAGATGTCCAAGAGCTATTGAATTTAAAGGGGGAGGCATTAGTCCAAGAAGGTCCATCAAATTGTAGACAGATTGGATGATGATCCGAGATTGTTGATGCTTCTACCCAAGAATGAAAATTGTGATGTCTATTGACCATCTTGGAGTCTAAGAGAAAATGGTCTAGTATTTTAGAGATGCCATTGGATCCAGTTCTACCATTCCACCATGTAGGTGATATAACTAAAGGTTAGAGGTTGATTAATCCCAAGCAAAGTAGGAGATTGGAAATGAACTCGGCTAGGGGTCAATCCATACTGAAGCACCCCACACTTCATTACCAAAGAGGGTGAAATTAAGATCACCCTCGATAATAAGATTGTCTTCTTGTAAAAAACCTGAATCAAAAAGATGTTGCCAGAAGGGCTCACAGTCCTTGTAAGGCGCATAACAGTTAAGAAGTTTGATAGGGTCTTTGGAATTCTTTATCTTGCCTTCCAAAAAAATACCTGCAGTTGTACCAAAGGCACAAAACTCAGCAAATGCTGGGTTCGAACCAGTAAGGTGTCCCCCAGAGCGACCGATTGAGTCTAAGGCAACAACATTCCAATGTGGAAGACATTGTAAAAAGAGGTTTTTTTCCTTGTCATAATCAATCTGAGTTTCTTGGAGTAAAATTATATTAGGTTTGATCTTAAAAAGTAATATTTTAAGGGAAGCTAGCTTAGTGGGGCTTCTAAACCCACAGAGGTTGAGTGAAAAAAAAATCATTAAGGAACATCTTTGGACGACAAGGATGCTCTAAGGGCCATAGGAGAGGGGTTGACGAGTTCTCGAGAAGGGGAGGGGGAAATGAAGGTGGGAGGCCTTGTATTAGTTAACCCAGAAAGTCCACCTTCGATAGAGCCAAGAGGATTTTTTGGAGGTATGAGTCGGGATTTCCTAATAGTAACATTGGAACTGTCTGGAAGGGGGTTAGAAGAAGAGTTTGTAACAATGAGAGGAAAGGGGAAAAAAGGTGCGAGAGTGAGGGTTGAAGAGGGATGAATGGAGGTATCAGGAGAGGGGTCAGAAAGAGGGAGACATGAAGGGGAGAGGGTTTGAGGAGGGGAAAATTCAACATAGTGGAAGTGGGTAAGGAGGAGGAGATATGAGCAATAGAGGGACAATGAATAGGACTAGGGTGTTCAATGTGAGGGGGAACAGGTCATGTACAGTCAACCTGGTTAGGGGGCTTAGGAGGATCCAAGGGGGGGAGGTGGAGGGACACGAAGGAAAGGGACTGCCTTGAGGGGGACATGGTTAAGTAAGGAGACATCTAGTTTGTTAAGGAGGAGCTTCCAAAAATATTTAAAAATGTATAAAAACCAAGACTCATTATTTTTTAAATAAAATAACTCATCATCAGAGGATTTATGGAAAAAATCAAGAAAAAAGTACTGCATCTTACCAAGGAAGGTGTCGTGGACCAAAGACTATGGAAGTGGAGAACCAACCTATTCCAAAGTGGTCCTGGAGTGTGCAGACTTTGTCAATGAACACAAATTCCTTAGGTGTCCTGTCTGCCAGCATAGATGGCACCGAAAAGGATCCCTCTAGAATTTGAGAGGTTGTCTGAAGGAGAGGTCCCTGATATTGACATCAATGGAATCCAAGAGGCCACTTTCAAGGTCAAATACAAGCAACACCCACGCTACACATTTGTTAATCCAGTTTACTGAGTGTGAGTCAAAGAAGACAAACTTTCCAACAGTGTTGGCGACCGCTTCAAAAACTGGTAAGGAACAGAGTTCGAGCGGAAAGTCTGGTAAGAGAATCCACACATTTATTTTGGTAAAAGAACTAGAGAAGGGATAGAAATGGGGCGTCCAACGCTTGAGCATGAGGACTCCCCTGTCTAATATCCATGGGGTGTTTAAAATCAACTGTAAATCATCTTCCAACAAGAAATGAAAAATGAACCAATGATTGGACAAGAGGCTTATCCTCTGGTAGTAACCAAGGAATGGTTTCCAGTACTCTTGTAACCACAATGAAAGGCGAGCTTTATGCATCTTAGTATAGTAGAACTTACCTACGAGATCTCGCTTGGAGAGGTTGGCGACCCTGTCTAAGGCAATGTCTTTGCCGAGGGTACAGACAGAGGGGGACTGTCTGACCTTCCAGGTCTCATGCTTATGATTAGCTCGGGATATGGCTCCAGTGGATCTGTTGTGGCTTGCACTGTTGGGGGAAAGCAAAGATCTTGAAGAAGGAAATGTGGTGGCTGGGCCACTGGAAGAAACCGTAAGGAGCCGCAGAAATAGGGTGGTAAAGTGGAAAGAAATAGTAGTGTAAAGAAGGAGAATCTTGCAGGGGTAGGGAAGAGGTCACCCGAGGCAGACAATCAGGCACATGGTCAGGGATAGATGGCTTCCCATCATGAGGAGGGTTCAGATCTGAGGGTTGAAGAGATGCTAGAAGAGGAGTGGACTAGAAAGAGGAGGTTGTCGGGAGGGGGTTTGTCAGGGTATGGCGCAAGCAATCATATAGAAGTTTGTAGTTGCCATCAGTCAAGAAAAGGTTTTCGTGAGCCCAAAGAGCTTCATCATCAGCTCACGACAAGTCTATATTGTCAGCCATAAAGAGTAGTTAAACTGAGACAGTGGATATCCACGTCTAGAGGGAGGTATGGGTAAACCAAAACATGCATAACTGGAGATGGAGGTGGAAACCACTTCTATAGGGGCAAGTCGTGACGAGGAAAGGGAAAACCGCAGGTATCATCAAGCCTCCCCCTGATCAGATCCTTGTAAGAAAAGCAGGAGAGAATTTGTGAAGTGCAAGGTTGCCAAGACAAGAAGGAGCCATGTCCACGTCCGCAGGGATCCAGGTGGAGTCACTACTACATATTGAAAAATTTGCGACGACTACTTGCGACGAAAGTCCTCTTTTGTCGCAACATTCAAGAGAAAAATTTCAATTATTCAATTTTTTTCTAAATCCACCCCGTATTCGTCGCTATCTCGACGAATGTACTTTGTCTAAATTAATATGGTCAAATTTCGTCACAATAAAGACGAATGACCTCTATAAGTGAACATTATAAGTGATTGTTAAATGTGACAAATAAATAGGTAAAAAAAAAAAGAAATATTTTAGGCCACAGTCGTCGCAATTGAACTATAAATATTTGACGATTTAAAGATGTTACAACAATCTTTCTATAACAAAAACAGTTCTGAAAGGGTATTTTTGTGTGGAAGTTGTGTCGAAGAATGTCACATAATATAGTTAGAGGTGGGGAAAAAAGTAAAGCAGGTGAAAAGGGTGATGGTAGATGTTATTGCCATTGCAAAAGATGTTCCCTCATACGTCCCGTAAGCATTTTAATAGCAACAACTACAAAACATTGTAGGAAATATGGGCACATTGATGGCGGATCGAATGAATATCGTCCCATGGTAATTAGCTATATATTCATTATCTATTTTTATTTTGTCAATTTTATATCAAATTATATATATATATATATAT
>ML795091.1:156033-185603 GCA_009831015.1 Picea engelmannii
GTGGGGTAAAAACACATGATTGGCATACCTTCATTAAGGTAATAATTTTGGTATACATATTTATATATATTGGCCTTATACATCTTTTATTTATTTTTATTTTTTCTTGTCTACTTTGGTCGAAACAAATAACGATTCATTTTGTTGTTACATTATGTTCTACTGCTATCTCTCCCAAACGACTTAGACAACAATGTCAAACAAGTTATATATGATCTTGGAAAATACATGAGGTAAGTAGTTGTGATTTATATGCAAAATGTTCTTTCAAATTATTGTTGTACTTAATGACACATGTTTTAATTGTAATGTAATATATTAGAATATGTTAGGTTGAACCATGCTATTTTCTTGTGTCATGATTTCATGTAGATGGTTGTCATTGAAAGAAATCCATGAAGATGATATAAAGTATCGGAAGAGAGAAATTCCTTGTCTAATGTGTGAAATGAAAAAGTATATACCTCCAAAATTTTTCAATGCACAAGAACACTACCTCATACACCAAGTTGAGGAGATTGAAATTTGTGGACCTGTTCACACAAGGTCAATGTGGATGGTGGAGAGGCACTTGAAATCATTGAAGGCATTGGTTAGACAAAGAGCACGTCTCGAGGGTTCTATGGTGGAGCGATATATGGTATATCAATCCATGGTGTATATTAGTCAATATCTTCTTAAATTAGCATTGCCAACTATGCATGCAGTGGATCGCATTTGGGATGTGAACTCCATAAATTTTTTTGAAGATCATGAGCATCTGTTGGGGCAAGGTAGAATGAAAAAAATGAGAGGTAATATATTAATAATTGTGAAATTTTATATTAATAATACATATAAAGTTTTGTTTTTTGTGTATATGATCATACTCATTAATATATTAATATAATTTATTTCATAAATTATAAATATTTATAATTACCTGCATATTGGACATTATAACTAATATTTAATATTGGTGAATTATGTTTTTTTTTATTCAGTTGCTCAAGAGTGGGATGCACTGCATTTATACATTGCAAATAATCTTGACTGGATGAAAATGGATTGAAAGATGTAAACAACATAATGGAGGTAGGTTATCATGGCAACGACTGTCTGAATTGGTTAGAGAAGCTCGTCGTAACGAAGATGCCAATGTTACACATAGGGAAATTGATTTAGCATATGTTTTGAAAGATGGAAAGGTAAGCAAATTCACCCATTTTATTCAGTTATTTTATATTATATTAATGTCACTACACGTGTACTGTATTTTTCAGTTACTTTCGAAGTTATATAAATATATGTTAATTTATTAATTAACAATGCATCTTTTACATATCTGACATATTTCAGCTGAAGCACCACAAGGCTATGTGGTGCAATGGTCGTAAATTTCGCATCAAACAATTGGATGAAACCAGGAAAACTTCTGATAGTGGGATAACTGCAGTATTCCAGGTCACTAATGTTTCCTCTAGGAGTGACAGACATCCCTGAGAATTTGAAAATAGATACTATGGGTATTTAAATGATATACTTGAGTGTGACTTTAATTCCTTTAAATTAGTTCTGTTCAATGTCAAATGGTATAGGTTACGAATGAATGAACACGATGAGGAAAGAACTGTTATTCAACATTCCAATAGATTTCCAATGATTAAAACAACGGTGTTTGAAAGAGGACATGATCGCTATGTTTTTCCAAGCCAATGTGAACAGGTCTTTTACTCAAATGTTCTAGGTGAAAGGGACTGGTCATTTGTTGTTAGATATGATCCAAGAGGAAGGCCAATTAAGTATACTCATTTACAGGAAGAAGATGATATTGAAGATCAAGAAGATGATTCAACAGATTAGACAGAGCCGGAAGATCATTGAGGGTCTACAGATGAAGAAGATGAAGAGGATCATGATCCAGGCGCAGGAGACAATATTGCAATTCTTGATGATGATGTCGACGAAAATATGCTCGAAAATGACATTGATGATGATGATGATGATATCATCAATCCTTTCAACATCATTTGAGAATCGAATGATGATACAGATGTCGAGTTCGATGAAGAAAATCAATATATAGAATAAGGATGATTACACAGATGTTGAGGTTGGATTAGGTACGTGACTATATAATATTTTAATTTGTATGAATTATTCTCTTAAAATAATTTACTTATAATGTCATGGGTTAATTACATGTTTTTAGGTTTTATGTGATGTTTTTATATCCTATGTTGCATGTTGTTTAATTATTATTTGAAACCTGAAAATAGTTGCCAATATACTAAAGTACGTGGTAGACTAAAAATATCATTTAGAAACACATAATTTCATGTACCTTCATTAATTTTTGTTTTTGTAGTTTCTATGCATGAATCTTAATAGGACGTTGCTTTCGATTATTTTCTATTTTATAGATTGGGTTTTGGGGATCAATTGAGAGTGATGTGAAGGGGAGGGGAGGGGAGGGGCCATATGAGTTTCCACCTTCACGTGGTTGGACTTGTTCAGTAGAGGATAAATTATTCTTGAAACCAAGAGAAGCTCTTTCATTTTTATACCATCAAGATCGTATAAGATTTCATCAATATTGTTACATATTTGAATCTTCTTAGAATTGAGATTCGTTACACAGTCCTTGAAAAAAGAGAAAATACTTATGTAGCGGATATTAATTTGGTGTTTGTGTGGGACATTTTATGCCATTAGTATGTTTTGTACAAAAATAATGGCTCCTGGGGACTACACCATGGTCAAGGAACGAGGAATGATGTATCTGTGTCATAGTTGTGATGAAAAATCCCTCTTTTTCATTTATTGCTTAATCAACACCATAAAAATACTAGAGGCGAGCAACAATGACATGTGAATGGGGCCTGTTATTGCGCAGTTTGTAGTTTAGGTTAAATGGCTAAAGGATAAGGGTCAAACTGGCGTAACAAGAACCTTCCCCACCCACTGTCACCTCGATGGGGAGGTTCTTTTTGTTTAGGGAGGTTAGCCCAGGGGAGACATCCCTGGTAACTTGGGGTTTGAGAGGCAAAAATATAGGTCAAGAGTTTAAGGTTTTCCCTCCTCTCAGGTTACCACCAGTATCAGATATTCCGGCTAATCAACCAATAAAGAAGTGAAGTCCCTGTTGAGAACACCTGCTCGGAACAAGACAATAACAACACTATATGTATATTTGCAGGTTACAATTCAATGGGTTAGTACTTCTTAATTATCTGATTTCATTTAACAAGCAATATAATAGACAAAATGAGGTCAATGTTCAACTAAATAGCCTATGCAAGATCAACAATTCATCAATGTCTACAAAAATGACCAAGCCAACAGTATTTTCAATCAACAATAGCTCAATAAATTCTTGACATCATCTTTAATTGCTTATTTGCTAGTTAGAAGGGTTGTTGCGTCAAGTATGATGTCATCCCTAGTTAGTGGCGTTAGGGTTAGTTAGGGTTTCGAGAATAAAGTTTTGAAAGATGATTTTTTGCACACTACAAGCTCAATGTTGTAAGTCTAACCAGTGCCTTAGGGTGGAATGGAGTCAAAAAGCAAGGGCAAATGATCTTAGGAGGACTTAAAATTTAGAGGCTGGAGAGTAGGGTTCTATGGTGGTGCAATGGCAGGGCCCTAGGATCAAAACCCTAAGGGAAGGAGGCTCATTCTGGTGTTGCTTAAGAAAGGCCTCATGCTCCTTCCTCTTTCTCTAAATACACTTGGGAAAACGGCTAGCTTCAAAGTACAAATTTAAGGGAGAAGGTGTTGCAAAGGCAAGGCCTTCAAACCCTAGGAGGTGAAAACCCTAGGTGTAGATTTAACTAGGCCTAGGACGTCTCCTCTTTTCAACTTATAACCTCAACGCTAGCTCAGAAAAAGGGAGAAAAGTGTAGCAACGGCTAGGCTATATCTTCCTTTATCAATGGCTAAAACAATTTCTCAAACATGGGGACATATAGCAATGACCTACTAGTGTGCTTGCTACCTAGGGTTTAAAGATTTAGCAATATAATAGAAAATGTAAGAAATTAAGCCTACAACCATTCACTTAAGAATTTTTGCATGAAAAATTCACTTACATATCATGCAGAATGCATAATCAAACCCTAGTTGTAAACCTTCCATGAGAGAAACACCATAAATGCCAAGAGAAATCCTCCAAGAAGAGTTGCGCCTCACTTCCAACACCAAAAATACCAAGCAAAAGTCTAAAAGATAGTCTCTCACAAGAGAGTGAGTTCTGTTATGTTCAAAATGAGGAAAAATGTCCTCAATTTATACCAATCCCTGACCTTTCAATTAAAATATAGGTCATTAAAACAGACGACAAGGTTGACTACAAAATTTACACTGATTTTGCATTAAATGCTAAAAAAAATGACATAATATGAGCAAAAGGTGGGACGTCAATCCCTTCTAAGGGAGACATTGACCCTTTTTGGGCATACCCAACATCCAGAAGCCAGACATTGGCCCTTCTAGGGCTCCTCTAAGATGCCACACATGCCAAATAGCTCCATCACACTGCCACACGCTCAAGATAACGTCCTGCTCTGCTGGGTGACGTCTTTTCCATCAAATGGCAAACATTCCATCTAAAATGGGTGATCCCCCTTAGGCCGAGATCTGCCAAAGTGTCCTGGGTGGAATGTCCTTCTTTCTTCCTATGAAAAGGCTCATCACAACGTCGTCCTGTCTCTGCCATCCAGAAACCATTTGATGGGCTCTTCAGCCACATGGAGGTTTGAGCTAATCATATCCCCATGTGTACCGATCCACTGGTACCTATTCATCGGGTATGGTCCTGCACATCAAAAACTTCGCCCTCCATGGGCTCATCAGTCCTTGGGATCATAGCAATGCCATTCATATTTCATCATTAAATTTATCAAATACATGCATAAAATCCATAGCACATACTCTAATAGCTCAAAGACATTACACCGATCTACTATACAAAGTTGAAGAAATAGACAGAACAACCTATTGGGCTGATATCCATAAGAAAAGGAAAGTTTCCACAGAAGATTATTCAAGCCATGTACATGAAGTGATATGGTCTAAGGATGTCCAGTCATAGTGAAGACCAGGGGTAAGTATTATCCGTGGGTGCCTTTGTAGGAGGTGATTTGTACCTGTCATGGATGCACTTTTTTCAAGCCCCTTTATTGCCTTTATTCTATATTTATTTCTTTTTCTTTCTTTTTTACTTCAAGGTCTGACCAGAGGACACTGCCTTGGCATGGTGACCAGAGATGACAATGTTACCCACTGGTATTTTCGCAGAAATGATAAGGCTGGCTCGTGATGAGACCCTTTTTCCCTTGGCCATGCAACCAAAGGTCATTACCCTAGCGTGGTGACTAGATAATGGAAATGTCATACTGCTAGATACCTATGAACATAATGGTCCGGCTCGTGATGAGACCTACCATCCTCTTGGTTAGGTCTTGTTTTATTGTTTTTCTTTGGGTCCCCTTTGTTTCTTATCGAGAGGCCTTTTATTACCTTCTTGGGGATCCCTGGGCGAAGCATCTCTCGGTTTTATTTCCTATGGATTTTATCTTTTACCAGCTGCTTTTACCCCCTGGGCCTTTAGCCGCTTCTTCCCACATGACAAAGTGTAACCCCTCAAGTAGGTCATCCTAATGCCCGAACTAGGGGAATGGGATGGATGTATGGGAGATAAGATGTAAAGTGATAGTATGGTGGGAACAGACGATGGCTCTTCAAATCCCCCTTAGTGGCTAACCAAAACCCATGGATACAATCTTGCTAGGGAACCTCGTTAATCCCCCCAACAATGGTCACGTGGGTTAGTGTAAGATCCAAGCAGTTGTCAGAAATGTAAGGAACCTGATGCATATATAAGAAGGTTATAATGATCAAACATGACACATACCATGATACCTGGACCAATTACCTCATGGAGCAAGAGTCTTCTCTGATGCAGGTCTAAGCCGATGGTGATGGATGCTCCTGCTGCTTGACAGGAAAAATCTGGTGAAGAAGAAGAAGGATGGGCCCTCCAGGGCCATGCTCAGGTCAATCCTGCTCTCGGTACTCGATGTCTAGGACCTATGGGCCTCGAGACATGATCTCCTAGTTATCCCTAGAAATTGGGGATAACAGGGCTAATGTTGAAATGTTTTCAAACTGTATCTGTATGCATTGAAATTTGATCTGGATAGACTATTCACATGCCTTAACGATATGGGAGGGTTTTTGGACTCAAATTTCACTCACACACTCACTTTCTTCCATCATTAGATCATCATGGAAACCATAAACCCTATCTTTCATATGTTCTAGTAGATATGTTAATGATTCCAAGTTTCATATTTGTATTTGACTGAAGGTCCAGCTAGCTCGCAAAGTATCAAATTTTAATTTCAAGTTGATAAACCAAATATGAAATGAATCCAAGCATCATTTGATGTCATTGCAAGAGAGACAAATGTAAATAATCTTGCGATGATTTTTCTATACTGTTGATGAAAAAAGTTTGTCGATAGTATAGCTAATTTGTCGCAAGAATATTGTGTCAAATTTGAATGGTGTTTCATGGTTTCCAAGGAGTGTAGGGCTTATTATGGTACAATGTAGTGTAGTCTATAATAACAATCTCTATGCCAAACCTCAAAATGGATAGTACCATATCTTGTTCATAAGACAAATATTCTTTGTATGTTTCCTTTGTGGTGGATCAAGCCCTCAGTACACATGATGCCTTACAATGAAATGTAACAATTTTACTATTGAATGATAGTGTTATGTCACCCATGGTTAAGGAAATAACTTAAGGTTCTTAGGTCCTATTTGAATCTTCTTATAATTGATATTCGTTACATAGTCCTTGAAAAAAGACAAAAGACTTATGTAGCAGATATTAATTTGGTCTTTGTGTGGGACATTTTATGCCATTAGTATGTTTAGTACAAAAATAATGGATCTTGGGGAATACACCATGGTCAAGGAATGAGGAACACAAAACAAGGAACAAGATGGAACGAAAATTGTACGAGGACTTGACACCGACAACAATGACCTGTGAATGGGGCCAATGTTGAAATTTTTTCAAACTGTTTTTTTATGCACTGAAATTTGTCATGGATAGACTATTCACATGCCTTAAGATATGGGAGGGTTTCTGGACTCAAATTCGACTGACACACCCACTTTCTTCCATCATCAATTCATCATGTAAACCATAAACCCTAATTTTCTTTTAAAGTACACAATTTGGTTGACGCAAGTTTTAGGTTTTCGTTAGTATTTCTTCATTTTTCTTTCAGGTTCTACATTAATGCATATACAATGTATCTGTGTCATAGTTGTGATGAAAAATCCCTTTTTTTCGTTGATTTCTTAATCAAGACCATAAAAATACTAGAGGCCTGCAACAGTGACATGTGAATGGGGCCAACGTTGAAATGTTTTCAAACTGTATCTGTATGCATTGAAATTTGACTTGGATAGACTATTTGCATGCCTTAATGATATGGGAGGGTTTCTGGACTCAAATTTTACTCACACACCCACTTTCTTCCATCATCAGATCATCATGGAAACCATAAACCCTCTTTTTCATATGTTCTAGTAGATATGTTAATGATCCCAAGTTTCATATTTGTATTTGACTGAAGGTCCAACTAGCTTGCAAAGTATCAATTTTTAATTTCAAGTTGATAAACCAAATATGAAATGAATCCAAGCATCATTTGATATCGTCACAAGAGAGACGAATGTAAATAATCTTGCGACGAATTTGCTATACTATTGACGGAAAAAGTTCGTCGATAGTATAGCTAATTTGTCGCAAGAATATTGTGTCTAATTTGAATGGTCTTACATGGTTTGCAATGAGTGTAGAAATTATATTATGGTGCAATGTAGTGTATTATATAAGAACAATCTCTATTCCAAACCTCAAAATGGATAGTACCATATCTTGTTCATAAGACAAATATTCTTTGTATGTTTCCTTTGTGGTGGCTCAAGTCCTCAGTACACATGAAGCCTTACAATGAAATGTAACAATTTTACTATTGAATGATAGTGTTATGTCACCCATGGTTAAGGAAAGAACTTAAGGTTCTTAGGTCCTATTTGAATCTTCTTAGAATTGAGATTCATTACATAGTCCTTGAAAAAAGACAAAAGACTTATGTAGCGGATATTAATTTGGTCTTTGTGTGGGACATTTTATGCCATTAGTATGTTTTGTACAAAAATAATGGATATTGGGGACTAAACCATGGTAAAGGAATGAGGAACAAGGAATGAGGAATGAGGAACACAAAACAAGGAACAAGCTGGAATGGAAATTGTACAAGGACTAGACATCAACAACAATGACCTGTGAATGGGGCCAACGTTGAAATTTTTTCAAACAGTTTCTGTATTCACTGGAATTTGTCATGGATAGACTATTCTCATGCCTTAATGATATGGGAGGGTTTCTGGACTCAAATTTGACCGACACACCCACTTTCTTCCATCATCATTTCATCATGTAAACCATAAACCCTAATTTTCTTTCAAAGTACACAATTTGGTTGGTGCAAGTTTTAGGTTTTTGTCAGTATTTCTTGATTTTTCTTTCAGTTTCTACATTAATGTGATGATGAGGTGATCACCGAGAAAGGGACTCAAGGATTTCCTTGGGAAAATCATAACAAACAAGGATGACTTGGGTAGTGACTATGAAACACCAAGAGATATGGTCAACAATAAGCAATGGACTTTTGATTATAACTTCGAGTGTAAATAGAATTGAAGACCATAAAAGAAAGATCAAGATTGCAATGGTCGATGATAGGTGCAAGAAAATAATGGATGAATATGGATACAATGCAAGAAAAGAGATAGGTTCCATGAATGAGTGCAACCAAGTGGTTTGATCCTAGATGAGTGGAATGAATGATGGTAAATGGAAGCTGTGACCATGGGTGGGGCATTAATGGAATTAATATCCTTGGGGGAATATTGAATGGAGGTATAACATAAAAATGGTCTTCAAGGTATGGAGGAGGTGAAGGGACAATTACATGTGATGAATCACACCCTATCATATACCAATTTGATGCAAATCGCTTGTGAGTCTTTAGAAAAAACCAACAAAATAAAAAGGAAGCATACAAATCTCTTTGGGATGTAAACTATATGGACTCCTAATCCTAATGGGGAAACAATGGAATGGATTCCAACATGTAGTAGGGTGATAACTTGGGGAAACAACACTCACTGAACTGTCATCCTCTAAAGTTCGTTGTGCATACACATTTATAGGAATGGAGGAATGATCAACGTTGACCATGTCAAGAATCAAAATTACCTAGGGTTTTTGTGTTTGTTCCATGAAATCAAGGTCTGTGATTACATTTAACTAAGTTGATTAGAATTATTAGGGTGATGCTTAACAACCCATGTATAAAAATTGACTATGCATTATATCAACATTGAGAAAGTCATCACTCCATCAATAATCATCCCCACATCTTATCTTGTGCTAATTCACTTATGTTGTGCCATATCAACATCCATTTCAAGGTAGGCTTGTGCTAAATTGTTGTCATTGTGCTACTATTCTTTTCTCCTATTTGTGCACACACTTTGAATCTCACACACTAAACTCCTTTTCTAAATTACATTCAACACACTCAAAATTTTGTTATGTTTCCTAACAACTACTCTAATCAATGATTGTATTATTTTACCATAACTCTCAATAGATTGACTTTAAATTGTCTAGTGGAAATTATGTATAGGTAATCCTTAATTCTAGTGTATTGAAATCATAATGCACATATTGCATAAGTCCTTTATCACAAATTCTTTCTAGTTTTCAAATTCATTTTGTGACAATCTAAAAAGGCTTTTATATGACATTCACAAATTTTGGGTCTTTATCATCAACATTTGTGCATTGAGACTCACATAGGTTGGTCTTGCACTCTTGTTAGGGCACACATGTATACTAAATGGATTTTCTCATTCACCCCCCTCTTTTTAGTGTCTACAAGCATAATTGCAAGCAATTTTATCTCAAACACAAATATAACAAAAGACTAAGCACAAACACTAGAATGTGCTATTATACAAGAGAGGAAGATTGATAAATAATTTTAAAAAGAAGGAATGAGAGTAATGAAAAATGAAACCATATCGTCAATATCATTATCAAGAAGTCTATAAGAAACATAAAAAAGTGCAAAATAGTATCCCCACTTCTAGAGAAGCAATTGGTAAAATAAACAATGTTCATGGAATCAAAATCCTAGGGACAATTATGTAGCATTTTATTATTAAAGAACCACAACTACCATAGATTGATCAATCTCCATTTCCACACCTATTACCTAGGTCCTTGTTACAAATTGTTTATACTTTTTAGATCTATATCCATGACAACCTAAAAATGCTTTTATTCAATTTTTATAGATTTTGGCTTTGTATCGTCTTCCTTTTAAGAACAAACACTTGCATAGGTTGGGATTTCTCTCTCTTTAGGACACACAATGACATTTTGGAGGGCTTTTGCCCAGTGGCACCCTCTTTTTTGAGTGACTTTGTTGAATCCTCACAAGAAGGTGATTTGGAGAGTGCCTAGGGTCATTGTGACTATTATGAGAAAACTCGTAAGTAGATATACCCCTCTCAATTATTGAAAATTCGTAAATTTATTATTGTATCGAAGGCCAATGATAATTTCCCACCACTTTGTGTTTTTTTGGTTTTGAAGGGCTTGTGATCTTGCGATGCCACTTTTGAGAGTCACCATGACATTCCCACTCAGGGATGGAATTTGATATCCAAATTTCCCATCATGGGGCATTTTGGCTATCAAACATGGTCAATGAATTTAAATTCTCATTGTCAACGATAGGAAATAAGGGTGAATAATAAGCGACAAACTCAAACTTTCTCATGAGTTCATTTTTTTTACATCAAGGTAGAGTTTTGTATTCATTTTTTTCAAAATTATAGTTGTATAGGTCATCTTAACATGGGCCAAAAATTATGGGGTCAAATTTCTATGGTCGAAGTTCCCATTAATACTTAGGTAGTAGGATTATGGATTTCGAAAAAAATCATATCAAAGTTAGGGGAGTATTTCATTCGAAAACGAAGTGCGTTTATCCACTTATTAACTTACTCCTAAAAAATATAGTTAAATACCTTTGATCATTAACTCAAAATTGTCAAATTAATGTGAATAGTTCCAATCCCAACCTTATTCCCACTTTGCAAACTAAACACAATGTTCACTCTCTAAGTGCCATTGGCAATGCAGTGCCTTAGTACAAGAGGCATCACCTCCAAAAACAATGTAACCTTATCGCATTTAGGATTTTCTCTTTTGGAATGGAACCTTGTGGAATTTAAGATGTTCTCTTTTGTTATACGTTTGGTGGACCCCTTTAGAAACTAATGAAAAAGCTCTATTCCTAACTCCCCCTATTCTTATCTCCACAATGCCTCTCCATATACCATGTGTACAATTAATCATCAAGGTCTTAAAATAATATTTCCTAACATCTTTGGAGTCAATAAATCTCCCCTTATAAAATTTATACTCATCTGTATCAAAGGGACGAAAAGAAGAAAATACACACACATACATTTACTGCGCTTTGTCTCTCTTGCCCGCTTTCCCGCACCCATTTCCTTTGTATTATTTGTTTTTATTTCATTTCAAAGGTCTCTTCTTTGGGATCCATCCAGGGTTTCGAGACCTTCGTATCTCAATACCATAGCCATTCCAGTGCTCGAAATATTGTCTTCCAGTTCCTAATTTTCTGCGATTGTCACCTCACCACTGTGGTGCAAGGAGAAAGTGACCTCGGCCACTACGATGCAAGGAGACATAGACCTTTGCTTCGGGATCCATCCAGGGTTTCGGGACCTTTGTATCTAAGTACCAGAGCCATTCCAACCCTCGAAATATTGTCTTCCAATTCCTTTTCTGCGATTGTCACCTCACCACTGTGGTGCAAGGAGAAAGTGACCTTGGCCACTACGGTGCAAGGAGACAAAGACCTCAACCCACTACGTGCGTAAGGAGATAGAGACCTCGAACTCAAGCCAATATTTACAAGGAACAAAGAATGGTGAGTAATTTCATTCCAAGAGTTTTGATTTGGAAAATGAATGAATAAATTTGGACTCCTTATTGCCACACAAATGTTTGAATAAGAGGTATTTAGGATTCCAAAATCTCAAAATCCACAATCAGATACTTAGCATTTCAATAGGTTTCTGATGATGCTCATACTAAATTTAGGGTTTGGTCAAATGGATATGGTTATTGCATGATTTTTTGGTCTGATATTGGTTCACAACAGTGGGAAATGTCATCATTGTGCTCTGCATGATCAACGTTTTCTTCGTTTGTGACCTATTCTTCACAAATATTTACAATATAAAAGAGCTGGTTGCCTAGGGTACCGAGGCTCTAAAAATTTCATGGGAATTTTCTGTAACATTGCACATCCACCTTCTGATAGTCATGGTAGTGTTTGACTGTAGAATACTTTAACTCATCATTCAATTCAGATCCCAATAATTCTGTTGTACAAGACAAGGTCCTTTCAAGGGATTTTTTCAAACCTGCTATGTGTCTTTCACAAGAACTCTTAACTTTGATTGTAGGGATGTCATGAGCATCATTATTCATAGGAAAAATACCAAAGTCACAGATTATGGTTCTATCCCCATTTCACCTCAGTTTTCATGGTTTCTTTGCATTGTTTCCATCAAGCATTTCAAATTGTTCAACTTTAGTCTTAGGGAAATTCGTGTCTATTCTGGTTAAACAACCATTTTCAGCTTCATCATTTAGGTAATAGCTTTCCATTTTGCCAAACGAAGATTTATCCCGAGTATCATCACCCTTGATTTCATCATGAACAAGGTATTCATCTCTGGAAACTTCCTGACCAACATTTAAATATGGCCATCCCTCATGCTTAAATGATGTTAGGTCTCCATAGTGTTGTGGAAAATACCCCTATTCTCGGATAAGAATGAATTCTATAGTAAAACTAGATGCCCATTTCATGTTACCACCTTGTATGCCTCGTCATCATCTCCTTCATCAATTATGAAGTTGATCATGGAATATGGGGTACTCTTGGCAGTTCGTATGCCACTTCAACCCAATTTGAAACCAACACTTTTCCCAAAATTGAATTTGTGAAGTCTTCTCTGATGATATCTTTGCCCTTACCATGACATACCTACAACAAGCCTTCTAGATGATAAATTTCAGACTTCTTCTCCTCTTGGTTAGCATTCTCAAATTCTCGAGTTTCATCAAAACATAACAAATATGATCTGCCTCTTTTCTTTCCAGAACATAAATCCAGACCTAAACACGTATAAGGTATGTTCTTCTTGGTATGCAATATTCGTGCTATGCTCTCGGTATCCATTTCTTTTTTATTTACATTTAGAGTTCTCTTCCATGTTCCATTTATCCTCATTATTTCTGCAACGAAATTGTCCTTCAGAGACATCACCCTACATTTCTTCTTGATAGAGCTTCAGATTTGGATCATTTTCTTCCTCTTGGACATAGGTATTATAATCATGGTTTTTCATCAAGAAGTCATCAAGGTTACTGTTGTATTGACCTTATGGGTCTGCAATTCGTTCTTTGATGATTCTATCATTTCTTCCCTTTTAAATCTCTTCACTGACATAACATGACTGTCCAATATATAGGAAAACTTAAATAACTCACTTCTAGATAATTAATTCCATCATACAAAGAATTTTTCCACGCCAGAATATTCTATTTGATTGAAAAATAACTTTCATATTACACATTGAGCGCCTTAAACATCTTTGTGCTTTAATATATCTAACAACTACAATAGAGATATTTTTCTTTGCCCCAATTTATATCTTATCTATACATTCACACTGCTAGAAAATAGGGATCCCACATGTACCTCCCTTGCAACCACAAACCTTTATGAATAATATGTTGGGTAAGCACCCTACAACAACTAGGTAAGCATCCTCTTCCCTCCCACACTAGCATAGTTTTAATCCTTAGCATTAGTAAACCTCTTGATGCACTTCTATCCAATATGGTTTTGGGTTCATGGTGATATTTTTGTAGACTAGAGGAAATCACAAGTTATAAAATCCACCAACACACTAGGACCTAAATCTTTATGGAACACGCTTTAATTCCATCTAAGATAAACTATGCATGTTTGTATTGAGAAGGGGAGCACCCTCCATCAAGTATTCAATGAGGGAAGGCTACTAGGTACATTTGAGGGAAATCCTCATGGGCATTGGCCCTTTGATATTGTGGTTAATTAAGGAAATAAACCCCCCACTAGGTCCTCAACAAGTCCTCAACCATGTGATGTCCTCAATATGTAACATTGCAATCTAATTTGACATAGAATATATAATCTGGAAAAGGCATCTTAAATATAAGCAAAACAAGTAGAGAATATTCAATTTATGATCTAGAGAGTTGGAAGGTCTTGAAGCCAAGGTAGTAATAGGTAACATAATAAACAATGTATATCATAAGCCCACCTCTAAACAAGAATGCAATGAACACATATGGGAATACATGTGATTATATACTCCATAAATTCCCATTAGGAATAATGATAGAGAAATTTATGTGATTCTATACTCCATAACTTCCCATTAGGAATAATGATAGAGCAAGTTTTTAGGTATAGTTGTCCTACAATATTTGGTTAAAAACATTGAAATATAAATTTGCACTTTTTAGTTTTTTATCCTTGTCATAGATTAATTAATTTATGATTAAGATGAAGATATGTTAGTTAAATATTTGATAGATCTGTGGTTAAAGTGAAGATATGGTAGTAAACTAAAATCTCAACTTAGTAGTCGATGCAACTTATCACTTACCATGAGTACAATGACAAACATAAGT
This sequence comes from Picea engelmannii, assembly GCA_009831015.1. Taxonomy (NCBI): domain Eukaryota; kingdom Viridiplantae; phylum Streptophyta; class Pinopsida; order Pinales; family Pinaceae; genus Picea; species Picea engelmannii. Next base: position 170,963 of record ML795091.1, read on the forward strand.
GCAGGAGGGAATACAAGCCTATCTGACGCTACACCCCTACCTCAGCAGGTTCTGCATGACTAAGGATTGTTCTTAATCTTCCCTTTGAGCCTGATTGACTCCTTGATTCCTCGACGAAATCTTCAACACACAAGTGTTTCCACAGGTACTTCTTGGGAGTTATGCCTGTGTGAGTATGCACTAAGCACCAACTCTTACCCACGTGACCAACTGATGTGACCATAACCTTTCCTGAAAAAGGTGTTTCGGGTTTCGTGACTCTATGATCCCTGATGTGATTTCCTCTGACTCCTTCAATCTCTGAAACTCTGAAAAGGGCTAGCAGATCTTTGGCTCCCCCTAAAATTTTCCTGATTTGACCCTCAACTGCGGTCTGGGGTCCAAATGTTTCAGCACCTTGGTATTTTGTGTATCGACGAATTTCAGTGCAATAAATCCCTTGTCTGATGGTCGAAATCATGATAACTTTTTGTCGCAAATCGATGGCTCTGAGCTTCTCGCAATCTGACAGTCCTGGTTCTATCGGGACTTTGGCTATCGGGCGTTCAAAAATCTTGACTCCAAGTCACAACTTCTTCCACGTCCCGAATTCCAAAACGACGAAATTCAAGCACAAGATCAACGGTTCTCGTTGATCCAGATCTAATGACTAGTCCTCCTCCTGAGATTATGAGTGATGAAAGACACTCAACCTTAACTCTTCCACTGATCTACAAGATCCAACGATCCACGGAACTTCGACGATTCTCCCTCTGATAATTTCAACCGTCTGTTCGATTTTCTTGATGACTCATGCCCAATTACTTTGGCGTCTTCCCTCCTGAGCTCGTTTCTCTGTGAGGTAATTTCAAACCTCGTCCTTCCTTTAACTTCTCCTAATTATCTATCCTTCCTGAGATTGACCTTTATAACGGATTCAAGACTTCGAAATTATTCTTGCACGCACTCCTTGTGGCATTCACAATAACCTCTGGTTATTTAAAATCTCCAACTCTATGCACTTCCTTGAGTCAACAGTTCTTCAACCCTTCTCCTTGGTTGGTAAATCTAAGACTTCAACCGACATGCACACTCCTTGCACAACTCTGTGCTACCCCTACACTCATGTGGGTATAAGAACAATAGTATCTCTCCTAATCGTTTTTGAGAAAAAACTCAGAACTTGTCAACGTACTCCTTGTGGACTCTCACTACACTCCTTGCAGGATTTCTCAGGAAGAGAAACAATTGAAACTTAAATTTCCCCTCTCTCAGACTTCACACATTCAACATGAAATCAAAATCATACATACACACATAACATTGAAACAAATGCATAACAGAGAATATAATCCAACTGTAAACATACCATTCAATAGATGCAAACTGTAACCACGATAACACCATGAAATGGAATCAAGGTATTCCTATATTAATTCCGGTGCTCCTATACATGGGTTCAATAGAAACAACTACAACCTTCTACAATCTATGTTCCTCTATTCTCCTATTCTCTTGCTCTACAACTTACAATTTTCCATGAGAATAATTGATTCAATACAATACATGCGAGGGAAATTTCTAGAGTTTCCCCCCCTATAGCTCTAGCTATCTAATCGAAATAAAAGCTACCTACTTTACATTCATTACAATTAAATGCCTCCATATTCGACAGATGAGAGCAATGCTCAAGATCTATTTACAATATTTTGAACATAAATTCAAATACATCCTCTTGTGTTGTAACATTAATGCTCTGTCTTTTGAAATTCAAAATGCTCTCAAAATGTGCGTTGGTGCATTTCCAACTGTCCTTCACTTTTGCACTTGCTTTGCTAGCTTTCTTACGATGCTCCTACATCATACTCTTCTGGCTGAAAAATTCATGAACTCCCACATCGTTTGTCCATGTTTCTAAATCGTTGCTTCACTTTCCCAACTGGCATCCTCAATCAGGTGTCCCTTCCATTTTATCAAATACTCAAAATATCTCTTCCTTCGAGTCTTCTTGCTAATTCTCTGATCAATTATCCTTTCCATCTATGGATTTTCAACTACATGCATCTGTTTAACCCACTGAACTTCTTTCTGATCCTCTGATCCCCCTGTTTCATCTGCTCTGTAAGGGTATAGATCTGCTATGTTGAATATGGGTGATATTCCAACTCCATCTGGCAATTCTATCTCATAAGCATTTGCCTCAAATCTCCTCAAGATTTTACACGACCCTATCTTTTTCATCTTCAGCTTATTATATGTTCCCCTTGGGAATCTTTCCTTCCTCAGGCGAGCTAAAACTAAATATCCCACTTCAAAGTGAAGTTCTCTTCTGTTTTGATCTGCTCTACGCTTGTATTCCTGGTTGGAATTCTTTAACCGCTCTTTAATTTTGTTGTGGAGCTCTTGCATCTCTATTGCAAAATCTTCTGCTCCAACACTTCTAAATTCACTCTGCTCTAAGTCTCTCAACTCAGATACTCCTCTCGGCTGCATACCATACATTATTTGGAACGAGATCTGTCCTGTTCTCCTATTAGGTGAGTTATTATATGAAAATTCCACTTGCGGCAGAATTTGATCCAACTGACCATGATATTCAGCTACTAAACTCCTTAACAAATCTCCTAAACTTTGATTTACCACCTCAACTTTTCCATCCATCTGAGGGTGATATACTGAGCTAAAAGACAAATTCGTCCCCAACTTCTTCCATAGGGTCCTCTAGAAATGACCAACAAATTTGGTATTCCTGTCTGAAACAATACTCTCAGGTAAGCTGTGAAGTCTAACAACTTCTTTGAAAAACAGATTTGCAACGTGCATTGCATCACTGGTTTTCTGACATGGAATGAAATGTGCCATTTTAGAGAATCTATCGACTACCATGAATATGGAATCACAACCTCTTTTTGTCCTTGGAAGTCCTAACACAAAATCCATGCTTACTGCATCCCACAACCTCTCTGGTACTGGCAATGGTTGATACAATCCTGTATTTTGTCTTTTCCCTTTGCATGTTGGAAAATCCTACATTTGTTGACAAAATTCTTGACATCTATTCTCATCCCTGGCCAATAATATAAACTATTCAGTTGCGCGAAGGTTTTTTCATGGCCGAAATGTCCAGCCAATCCTCCACTATGTTTCTCCTTCAGAAGATTCTCTCTCATAGAACTCTTCGGAATACACAACTGATTTCCTTTGAATAATAGTCCATCCTGAACCATATATTCAATCCATTGGTTTCTGTCTCTTAGAAATGGATTCTCAGATGCTTCATAAGACTCTTTAAAATATGAATCATCTCTGTACATATCCTTAAGGCTATCAAAACCTAAGGTCTTCACACAAAACTCCTGCAAAATCAAACATTTCCTGCTCAATGCATCAAAAAATTTGTTAGCAGTCCTAGAAATGTGCTTTATAACAAAAGTAATGTTCTACATACATTCAACCCATTTTGCATGTTTCTGGTTCAATTTCTCCTATCGAGTTATGAATTGTAAGGCATGGTTGTCGCTATACAAGACAAACTCTTTCAGAGCCAAGTAATGCCTCCATTTCTTCAATGCCTGTATGATTGCATAAAATTCTTTATCATATGTGGAATACTTCATATTTTCCTCGTTCAGTTTCTCACTGAAGTATGCAATCAGTCTATTGTCTTGACTTAAGACTGCTCCAACTGAAAATCTACTTGCGTCACATCTGACTTGAAATGTCTTATTGAAATCTGGCAGAACCAGAACTAACTGTTCAGTAATCTTCTCTTTCAAGAACTTGAAACTTTTCTCTACTTCCTCTATTCAGTGAAAATATTTATGTCTTTTCTTGACTGTGCCCATCATTGGTGCATAAAGTCCACTAAAATTCCTGATGAACTTCCTATAAAAACTAGCTAATCCGTGGAAGCTTCTGACTTCAAAGATATTCTTTGGCGATGACCATTCTTTGATTGCTTTTACTTTGTCAGGATCCATATTCAACTCATTTGAAGAGATTACAAACCCCAAATAGATGAGTTCTTTCTTCATGAAAGATGATTTCTTCAAATTTATCAACAAATTCTCTTGCTACAACCTCCTCATCACTAGAGTTAAGTGTCTCAAGTGTTCTTGCTCAGTCTTACTAAAGATCAGTATATCATCAAGATAAACAATTACGAACTTTCCAATGAAATCCTTCAAGACTTCGTTCATCAATCTCATAAAAGTACTTGGCGCATTTGTTAATCCAAATGGCATGACAAGCCATTCATACAACCCTTCATTCATCTTGAATGTTGTCTTCCATTCATCACCTTCTCTCATTCGAATCTGATGATATCCGCTTTTCAAATCAATCTTTGGAAAAAACTCTGCTCCACTTAAGCAGCCCATCAAGTCATCCATTTTTGGTAAAGGAAATATATACCCGATGGTGATTTTGTTTATCGCCCTTGAGTTTGTACACATCCTCCATCCACCATCCTTCTTTGGACTTAAAACTGTTGGTACAATGCATGGACTCAAGCTTTCTCGAACCAATCCTTTTTCCATCAAATCCCAGACTTGCTTCTTGACCTCCTCATTCTCTTGTGGTGTCAATCTATACGTTGCTTTGTTTGGTAAGCTTGCTCCTGGTATAAGATCAATGTGATGACTTATGCTCCTGATGGGAGACAATGAAGAAGGTAATTTATCCACCACTATATCAACGAAATTATCTAGCAGTTATTGAATTCCCTCGAGTAGGTCATCCATCGAAGTACTGGCCAAGATGACTCTAGGTTTTCTTACCACAACAAACTGCATATCTTCATCTTTCTTGACTTCATCAAGAAGTTCCTTCCCACTCATGAGAAGTATAGTGTTGCTCATTTCTTCCTTCACCTTCTTGTCTTCAATTGGTAGCAACATATGTGTTCTACCATTCTTCTCTAAGGTGTATGTTTTATTTCTCTCATCGTGAACAACATTTCTATCATATTTCCATGGTCTACCCAACAAAAGATGACAGACATCCATGGGAATAATATCACATAAAATTTCATCTCTGTAACCCCCTATTTTAAATTCAACTAAACATTGTTTAGTGACTGTTACCTGATGTCCTTTTTGCAACCATGAGACTTTATATGGGCTCGGATGTGCAATTATCTCCAATTCTATCTTCTCCACCATTTCTGTGGATACTAGGTTATTTGTGCTTCCACTGTCCACTATTACCTTGCATACCCTATCCTTGGTTTTTCAAGCAGTTCTAAACAAACTGTTTCTTTGAACTGGATTCTCTGCCTCTTTCTCTGGCTTCAAGAGAACTTTCCTCATCATTAAGGATCTTCCGTCTTCTACATCTTCTACCTCAACATTTCACCTTTGAACTTCTGAAATGTGAGCTTCACCTCCTCCATCTCTTTTTATATCAGGACATTCAAAATATTTATGTCCGATCTTTCCACAGACAAAACACTATATCTCACCACCTCTGCCTCTTCCTCTTCCTCTGGCTCGAGGAAAAGTACTTCTATCGGCATATTATCTTCCCTGTGAACTTCCTCCTCTTTTTGGGTGAGTGTGAGGTTTCTTTCCTTTGTCCTTGGGCTTTTGTACTCTGTCTTGGGCAACTACCTTGCCTCTTCTCTAACTTCTACCTCTGCCCCTTTGACTTTGCTTTCAGGCCAATTTTTCTTCAGCCTTCAGAGAAATCTAATAAGCATCTTCTACATTTCTAATCCTTACCATGCTCATCTCATCCTGAATGTCATATCTCAGACCATTCATATATCTAGCAACCTTTTCATCATCACTCTCTCGGTGACCTACTCTGATGTTAAGTCGATAAAATTCCTCGGTGTATTATTTCACCGTCATTCCCTTCTGTCTCAAATTCTGAATTCTTTGAAACAGATTAATTTGGTAGTCTCTGGGTATAAACTTGGCTTTCATCTTTGCAACCATTCTATCCCAGCTTTTGATCTTTTGCTCACCTTTGCAATCCCTATCAGCCTGCAGTTCATCCCACCATAGTGTTGCATGCCATTTAAGTCTAGTGACGACATGTTTGACCTTCTTATCTTCCTTGACATCCTCATAGTCGAAGTGCTTGTTCATAGCTCTAAACCAATATAGCATCTCCTCAACATCTAAGTTGCCTTCATACACCGAGATATCCATTTTTGCTTTGGCCCCTATTCTTGCAACAGATCTGAATAGACGTTCTTCTACAACATCTTCGACTACAACTTCTTCTCCAGCTCCAACCTCATTTTCTCTTTCGGCTTCACTGACATCTCCAACATCAACTGCCCATCTCTGTGTTGTTTCCATAGCATCTAATCAAGCACAGAGTTCTCTCATTTCCATTTCCACAGCTGGATCGGGCATTGGTCTCTCTTAACGTCTTCTAGGCGACATTGTTCAAATCTATTCCACGCAAAATTTGAATCACAACTTGCCTTCTGTCCTATCCTTCTTACAGGAAACAAATATTGTGGGCTCTGATACCACCTGATGCAACACCCTACCTCAGCAGGTTTTGCACGACCTCCCGGTCTAAGGATCATTCTTAATATTCCCTTTGAGCCTAATCGACTCCTTGATTCCTCTTCAACACAAAAGTGTTTCCACAGGTCCTTCTTGGGAGTTATGCCTGTGCGAGTATGCACTAAGTGCCAACTCTTACCCGCATGACCAACTGACGTGACCACAACCTTTCTCGAAAAATGTGTTTCAAGTTTCACGATTCTGCGATCCCTGATGTGAGCTCCTCTAACTCCTTCAATCTCCGAAACCCCGAAAAGGGCTAGTGGATCTTTGTCTCCCCCTTAGATTTTCCTGATGTGACCCTCAACTGCGTTCTGGGTTCCAAATGTTTCAACACCTTGGTATTTCACGTATCGATGAATTTCAGCACAATAAATCCCTTGTTTGATGGCCGAAATCATGATAAATTTCTGTTGCAAATCGAAGGCTCTGATATCCCCCCGATCTAATGGTTCTGGTTCTATCGAGACTTCGACTATCGGGAGTTTGAAACTCTTGACTCGAAGTCACAAATTTTTCTACGTCCCGAATTCCGAAACGATGAAATTCAAGCATGAGATCAATGGTTCTCGTTGATCCAGATCCAACGACCACTACTCCTATTGAGTTTATGAGTGCTGAAAGACACACAACCTTAACTAGATCTACAAGATCCAATGATCCATTGAACTTCGGTGATTCTCCCTCTGAGAATTTCAACCGTTCGTTCGATTTTCTTGATGACTCCTGCCCAATTACTTTGGCGTCTTCCCTCCTGAGCTTGTTTCTCTGCGAGGTAATTTCAGACCTCGTCCTTCCTTTAACTTCTGTCAATTATGTATCCTTCCTGAGCTTGGCCTTTACAATGAATTCAAGGCTTCAAAAGGATTCTTGCGCACACTCCTTGCGACATTCAGAATAGCCTATGGTTATTTAAAATCTCCAACTCTCTGCACTTCCCTGCATCAATAGTTCTTCAACCCTTCTCCTTGGTTGGTAAATATAAGACTTCAACCGGCTTGCACACTCCTTGCACGACTCTATGCTACCCCTGCACTCTTGTGGGTATAAGAACAATGGTATCTCTCCTGATATTTTCTAATATAAAACTCAGAACTCGTCAACGCACTCCTTACGGACTCTCATTGCACTCCTTGCAGGATTTCTCAGGAAGAGAAACAATTGAAACTTATATTTCCCCTCTCTCAGACTTCATACATTCAACATGAAATCAAAAGCATACATATGCACATAGCATTGAAACAAATGCATAATAGAGAATATAATCCAACTGTAAACATACCATTCAATAGATGCAAACAATAACCACGATAACACCATGAAATGGAATCAAAGTATTCCTATATTAATTTCGGTGCTCCTATACATGGGTTCAATAGCGACAACTACAACCTTCTACAATCTCTGTTCCTATATTCTCCTATTCTCTTGCTATACATATTACAATTTTCCATGAGAATAATTGATTCAATACAATACATGCGAGGGATCTTTCTAGAGTTCCCCCCCCCTACAACTCTAGCTATCTAATCAAATTGAAAGCTACCTACTTTACACTCATTACAATTAAATGCCTCCATATCCAACAGATGAGAGAAACGCTCAAGATATGTTTACAATCTTTTGAACATAAATGCAAATACATCCTCTTGTGTTGTAACATTAATGCTCTGTCTTTTGAAATTCAAAATGCACTCAAAATGTGCGCTAGTGCATTTCCAATTGTCCTTCACTTTTGTGCTTTCTTTGTTGGCTTGCTTATGATGCTCCTGCATCACTATCTTCATTCATGGGATACTTGTGATGAAAACCATAAGCAAGATAATGTATTGTATTACCCCTGCAAATCAAGTGATGAATAGTCATGGTGATTAAACTTTAGATGATCTACCTGGAATGTATATGCATGTCTTTTCTTGGTATTTTCAAAATTTGGGTCATTTTGCAGTACTGCACACATAGTAATATATCAAGAAATTATTTGTTTGCTTAAAACCTCTTGCTCCTTCCCATCGCTAGATTTCATTGAAGTTGAATTTCTTTCATTTCATTTTCCTCTTGCATGGTTTAAAGAGTTGAGTCAAAACACCATCAGTTTTAGGACCACTCCTTTGAGTAACAACAACCTAAAATCAAGTGATAATTAAAATTATCTAGCAACTTTTCTAAGGCTCTTCAAACCCATCTTAGCTTAGGTGTAGAGATTTGGAATAGGATTGTGAGAATAAATTTACAAAGCTGCTAAACAAACATAAAGCCTTGAGTTAGGGAGTGAAATCTAGTTGCTATATCACTGATTTTGGGAAGCCCTTCTAACACAAGGTTCAATCACGAGGTCGCATTGGGGCCCTCAGAGTAATCAACCCTGCATTATTGGTCTTGGTGTCGACTATCGACTATCCCCCCTCTATTTTGGTATAGTAGGTGGTACCATGGAGGCCATCATCCTTTAGACTTCCTACACAAGGTGACAACATAGGGAAGGTGGTGTTGTACCTAGGATCGACATTGGCTAGACTCAATTGGACTCCTTGAAGGGTTTCCCACTACTTGGTGAGGTAAATTGCACCAGGGTGTTAGTTCATTAAGCAGGTTGTCAACCTAACTTTCCTATCCATTGAAACTCAGCCCCTTCGTGCATCGATTCTGCGATGTTGGATTCCATCACCAACTAGCGCTTCTTTGTGAGAAGATTTGTTTGCATGCTTGACTCCTAGATTAATTAACATGTGTTGTTTTTTCTCCTTAGTTGGACTTAGGATTGAGTTTGTGTCTAATGGCATTAGTTTTAGGTTAATTCCTCATTTGATCAATAAAGAATATGGATACAATTAAAATAAAAGGTAATAAAGAGGTAACAAATAGCTCATACCTAAATTACGTCTTATAATTATCCAACATTTTTCTTTACACTTAGTGCAACAAACACCAAATGGAATGGTTTACACAAGGTTAATGGAGAATGTTATTGGAAAATTGAAAATATTATCATAAACCTACATCTCACATATTTGTATGTGCACCATAGATTCACAATCTTTCATGAAGAGGTTCGAGAGAAATGCCTCCATGCAAAATTGTCCACATCAAAATTGTCCACTACTTCCGAGGGCTTGACAGCCGAGAGTGAGGAGTGATCTAGCTTAAATCCTATCCTAGGAATCCATAGGAGTCGACAGTTCCTCAATCCGAGTCTCGGTTTTTGTTTTATGCCCAGTTGCAAGTCGCATCCAAAACCATTTTGGGGACTCTTGGCAATTCCTCCTTTCCTCCTCGAGGCATAAAATCCTAACAGAGCAACATTTTTGAGATCCATGAGATTATGCATGCTTGTTTAGGCATGGAATAGGTGACCACATTGTCCATCTTCTCCCGAGGTGTGGTTTCGTAAATTGGACCCCTAAATCCAAATGTTGGATTGATTCTTATTGAGCAAAGCACTAGCTATCGAAATCGATGAAAAAAACAACTTCTGAGGGGTTGGAACCGAGAGTGCGGGGTACTCTAGCTAAAATCATATGCCAAGAATCCAACAGAGATGATGATTCCTCAATCCAAGACTTGGTTTTCGTTTTATGCCCAGTTACAAGTCGCATCCCAAACTATTTTGGGGACTCTTGGCCAATTCCCGCTCAGGGCATAAAAGACTAACGGAGAAACATTTTTGAGTTCTGTGAGATGCTGTAAGTTTGTTTAGACATGGAATAGATGAAAAAATCATCCATCCACTCTCGAGGCATGGTTTGGTAAATTGGACCCTTAATCCAAATGCTACATTGCTTCAAATTGAACAAAACACTAGTTCTCGAAATCAATGATTAAAGAAACTTCTGAGGCATGGCACCCGTGAGTGAGGGTTGATCTAGATGAAATCCTATCCCAGGAATCCATCGGAGTTGACGGTTCCTCAATCTGAGTCTTGATATTCGTTATATGCCCAGTTGCAAGTTGCATCCCAAACCATTTCAGGGACTCTTGGCCAATTGCTTCTTAGGGCATAAAAACCTTACGGAGAATCATTTTTGAGTTCTGTGAGATGCTGCAAGATTGTTTACGTGTGGAATAGGTGACTATATTTTCCATCCGCTCCTGAGGCACGGTTTGATAAATTGGACCCCTTAATCCAAATGTTGGTTTGCTTCAAATTGAGCAAAACACTAGTTCTCGAAATCAATGAGTAAAGAAACTTACGAGGCATGGCACCCGAGAGTGAAGGGTGCTCTAGATGAAATCCTATCCTAGGAATCCATCAGGGTTGACGATTCCTCAATCCGAGTCTCGTTTTTCATTTTATGCCCAGTTGCAAGTCGCATCACAAACCATTTCATCCTCAAGGCATAAAAGCCTAACGAAGCAACATTTTTGAGCTCCATGAGATTATGCATGCTTGTTTAGGCATGGACTAGGTGACCACATTGTCCATCTGCTCCTGATGCATGGTTTCATAAATTGGACCCCTAAATCCAAATGTTGCATTGCTTCTTACTGAGCAAAGCACTAGTTATCGAAATCGATGAAAAAAACAACTTACGAGGGGTTGGAACTAGGAGTGGGGGGTGCTCTAGCTAAAATCCTATGCCAGGAATCCAACAGAGATGACAGTTCCTCAATCCGAGACTCGGTTTTCATTTTATGCCTAGTTGCAAGTCACATCCCAAACCATTTCAGGGACTCTTGGCCAATTCCTGCTTAGGGCATAAAAGACTAACAGAGCAACATTTTTGAGTTCCGTGAGATGATGCAAGCTTGTTTAGTCATGGAATAGGTGACCAAATTATCCATCCTCTCTCGAGGCATGGTTTCATAAATTGGACCCCTTAATCCAAATGTTGCATCGCTTCAAATTGAGCAAAACACTAGTTTTCGAAATCAATGAGTAAAGCAACTTTTGAGGCATGGCACTCGAGAGTGAGGGATGCTCTAGCTGAAATCATATCCCAGTAATCCATCGGAGTGGACGGTTCCTCAATCCGAGTCTCGATATTCGTTTTATGCCCAATTGCAAGTCGCATCCCAAACCATTTCAGGGACTCTTGGCCAATTGCTTCTGATGGCATAAAAACTAACTAACTACATGTCTCTGTCAACTAACTACTATATCTTACTACCTTGAAAAAATACTGCACCAATTTCAACTGCACAATGAGTTTAAAAACCACTACTTCCTACATAAAAATGCGGGTTTCACTATTGCTAACCATCTCCATAACTAAATTATTCTTCAACTTGGCTTGAACAAAACTAATATTTGTATAGTTCTACTCTTGGCTTGAACAAAACTAATATTTGTATAGTTCTACTCTTGGCTTGCCTTAGACATATTGCCAACTAAAGCACCCAATATTTGCAACACACCAATTGATGGTTGGATTTCTTACTCCATATCATTGACCTCATCTTCAATGGACATTTCTTATAATAATTCTAATTGGCACAAATCCAACAAACAACAACCTTAATACTACTTTTTTCTTAGATCCATATGATAATGTTATCACATTAATATGTCCTTAATATGTCCAAAATCAAGAGGGATATCACATTAAATTAGGTGGTTGACCACTAATATTGGTAATTGTACCTTAGTCTAATTGTGCATCCAAAACTAAAGATATTAATTTTTTATTTAGAACTTTGAATATGATGATGGACTACTAACTAACAACACATGCACATGCAACTGAAGATACAACCAAAAAGGTACCTGTCAGATATTTCTTCATCGAGTGAGGAAAGCTTAGGAAAAATAGATGCCGAAAATGCGACTGCATCTAGTAGATATGATAAGCAAACAAGGACCAGAGGTGAAAAAGTCAGAATATAATTTTGTAGATGCATGAAATTATTTCTTGTCGAGGGAGGATCATGCTCTTATGATGATGAGATCATAGGAGACATAGAGGTTCCACTCAGGTATAAGCATTTGGTGAAACAATGGGTACCTAAGGAACTATCTCCTATAGATGTTGACTTCGTTGTCAACAATAGGACATATCGCATTGCACCATCCTCCCTACATGGCTTGGGGATATTTTCCATGGATGGAATAATTGTAAAATACAATACAATAATTGAATTGATGGACTATGTCAGACCGTGTTACAATTATAATGATTGGATGCGGCTGGTCCGGTACATGCGAAGTATGTAGAGATATGCACTTGCCACAAATTATATACAACTAATAAACAAGGATAAAAATAAGGGAGCGACTATCTATATTGATGGAAAACCTAAAGCTTCCGATAATATTGCAGGGTTTATAAACAACACACGACCCAAGACAACAAACAAACAACCGAATTGCATATATGAGGGACGTGAAGAGAATCGGGTAGTCCTGTGCGCAATAAAAAAAATATCTCCCGGGGAAGAGTTATTAGTGGATTACCATTTGAATCAAATAGAAACATTGACTAATAGTGTGCAGGTTCTTATGCAACACCTCTTTAAGAAACTTCTACTTATTGCATTATATTTTTTTATTATCTTTAACATTGTTGTAAATATTATCTTTAACATTATTTTTTTGTTATCATTAACAATTTCTTAAATATTTGGGGGTTCTAATTATATTATAATGTGGTAGGATGATTGTGGAAAAGGGCCAGCCCCAGAACATGTAAATGATTATCAATTTCCACTTTCATTTTACGTTGTTTTTATTATTTGCTTATATATTTTTATTGAAATAACATTGTTTTTGTTGAAATTATATGTAGTCCGCAGGCCATGTTGATCATGATTCTGTCGATGAGGAGGGGTTTTATTCATCCACTGATCCGATGGTCTTAATAAAAAAAAAGATCATTAAAGCTAACAAGGAACTTGCTAGCTTCTTAGATCGTCCAGATCAAACTCCCGACGTCAAAGCAAAGATCAAGCTCCTTATGTCACAACTTAACACATATAAGGTAATAACCATAATTTAAAGTTTTTTTTTTTAATGTACTCATAAATTCAATTATTATACTTTGTTCTTTAACTTTTACATTATCTCAGGAAAAAAAAATTTCTTTTTTATAAAGACATTTTTGGAGCCTGTTTAGCCCGGTGTTGGTAGTAGTGGCGCTACAGAGATGCTACAGAGTCCTGATGTGGGTGGTCATACAAATGTTAGAGTACTATTTACTTCTCCATCTTCCACACCTAATTTAGATAGGAGCCATGACACGCACCGCTAGACATCCACACCTCGATCGGAGTCTAGAGATGGTGGCAGAGATGAGGATCATGGTGATGTGGTTGAGATGGTTTCATTTCCTAGAGCTAGACATGTGACAAGCACGGGGACCCTTCTGTGCACATTTTTGGTCGATGATAATGGACTTCCATTAAAACAATCAAGACTCCCAGGTAGTTTTAATTCATATTTTAATCGTTTAATGTTGTCCTTCTCATATAGAAATAATCTAGATTATTAATTTTAAATTAATGATCATATATTTTTGTGTGTAGGAAACAACCTTTTTTATAGGCACCTAGAGAGCAAGGCCTTGTTGATTTTTAGGGAAACCTTATGCATGAGGTGGAATTTCCAGAATTCCAACCTCAAAAAGGAACTTATGGATTATCTTGAAGGCCTCTTTGGAGTAGACACGTTCAATAAAAAAGCGGTCACCTCTGCAGTGGGTGACTATTTAAAATATACGCGGGATGTTTATAGACGAAGCTTGGAAATAAATCCTAGGTATGAGCTGTTGATTAAGGTTGGTTGTCATTGATGTCAACCCTTGAAGAAAGCCTCATAGCACAAAGGTTTGGGTAATGGACCCAATATTGTTTGATGTAAATATGACTCATTATTGTTTTTTCATGTTTGATAAGAAGTAAATATGGATGAACTCCAAAGTAGTCCCCTTATGGTGAAAGCCCTCACGGGAAGACTGTTTGTGGAGTAAGAGAACCCATGCTTAATTGTGGAATAATGAGATGAAGGAAAGTGAATTTTTCAGGTAAAATATCCTATATGGATAGTGCTTGTCATATTATTTTTAGTGGTATGTGGAACGTCACATAATTCTTCACGGTTAGAGAGTTATGGCCATGAGAAGTTGGAGACCCCAGGTTTGGGTAATGGACCCAAGTTTGTTTGATGGGTAATGGTATGAGTTATGATATATTTTCAGATAATAATA
>ML795091.1:193269-234029 GCA_009831015.1 Picea engelmannii
TTTCAAGAATATAATGAACTTCATAGCCTATAATATTCTTCCAATACATGCCCCCTTTCTTCAAAAACAAAATTTTATTTTTTTTGCTCAAAAATAAAATTTTATTTATTTTGCCCAAGTATATATATATATATATATATATATATATATATATATATATATATATCATTTTCGTCGCACTTTCTACGCCCAATAGAAATCCTGCGACGAATTTGCTATATAAACCATGATTGTTTTTGTCGTAATTTCGACGCCCAATAGAAATCCCGTGACAAATTTGCTTTATAAACCACGATTGTTTTCGTCACAATTTTGATTCCCAATAGAAATCCCGTGATGAATTTTCTATATAAACCACGATCGTTTTCGTCGCAATTTCGACTCCCAATAGAAATCCTGTGACGAATTTGCTATATAAACCACGAAAGTTGTTGTCGCATTTTCGATGCACAATAGAAATCCTATGACGAGTTTGCTATATAAACCACGAAAGTTGTCGTCGCATTTTCGACGCACAATAGAAATCCTATGACAAATTTTCTATATAAACCACAAAATTTATCGTTGCATTTTCAATGCACAATAGAAATCCTACGACGAATTTGATATACAAACCACAAAAGTTGTATAGCGATTTTGTCGCTATATACCATGTTGTCGTCACACTAGCGATGAAAATTTGGAAAGTCGGTTCGTCACAATGTTTTCACTTACTTTTCCTATATTGTCAAGTGTGTGACAATTTCCCTACCGTGTTGCTCTTTCGACGAATTCTTCAATTAGTCGTATTGGCGACAATATTTTTTTCTTCTCACAATTGTGACAACTTCCCTACGGTTGTCTCTCTTGTGACATTAATCCAAGTTCATCGAACTTGCCATGTCACATGAAACGACATTTGAGAGACTCAAGATTTGTCGCAATATCCATGACATAACGTTGCAAGGCGTCGAAATAGTCATCGCAAAATGACCCAAATTTGTTAGTGAGTTGAGTTATGGGGGCATTCGCAAGGGACCAGAACTCATCCCATTAGTCATAACCACGTATGTAGTGCAGGTGTGACTAACATAAGCTAGGAGGGGTGCACGTCTACACTATCATCGTGTGACAGGGATCCCGTACTGTGGGAACCCTAGGCACCATCTTCTGTGGGAACCCTAACTTATCTACTCATGTTAAAATTCTAAGCAATCTTTATAAATAATAAATAAACCAGTAAGTAAAAATACACACCTATTCATAAAGAGGAAAAAAGGCATTATGTAGACTATATCTATAAGGGCCCATTCATTGTAAATATCATTCATAATTCTTATTCATTATAACAATCAAATACTTTATTTTATCTCGTATATTGAGTAAATTACTAAATGTTTCTATTACATCGGTATGAAATCCCATGGTATTTCTTAAACCACTTCATAAAAATAAATTACCCATCCGTAAAAACAAATTTGGACTCAATAATTTTTTCTTACTAACTCGGTAAAAAAAATGCATTATATATAAAAAGTCATTTTTTTATACACCCTTTATAAAGTGAATTAAAAGTGGGTTCTACAAATAAAAAGGCTAACCCCAAGATGGTTAACAATGACGAGTTACATGGATATCTAAATCAATGTATAGATGAAGTCAATAGCATAAGACATCGTCTTGGTAATGTTGAGAAGGGATATAAATAGTTAGGAGGAGGAAAAAAAGAATTAGCAGAAGCACAACAATATTTAAGAGATACATTCAATAAATTAATAGAAAAGGAAGACATAATTGACAAGTTAATAGAGGAATATGAGAAACAATGGCACACCCTATTAAAAATAAGAAATGCTGACAAGGATGAAATAATCAGAATGAAAGAATTGAACAAATAACTGAAAGGGTAGACACATTATTTGTAGAATCCTTAGCCTACCGAAGACCACCACAAAGTCCAGAATAAAAAAATACAATTGATCAAAGACATCAAGAAGCACCAAAAATATTTTTTTCAGGCAATATGCATAACTTGACATTTCAAGATAGAGATTTTCAAATTTTTTAAAAATAATTAATAATAATAATAATCTATTTTTAAGGTCACGACCAAGCCAGACACCAAATTGGTGTATGATACACCCTCCACCCATCGATTTTCTACGGAGGTATACATACCCTACCCCCCTCTAGATTTGAACTTGTGACCTCTTAGGAGATGTCACATGTTCTTAACCATTAGGCCCATTATGGAAATATGACAATAAGGACCCTAGAGGATCTGTCATCCATATCAACAAAATGGAGGGTATCTTTGAACTAGATTCCCCTATGGGTGAACGAGAAAAAATAATTACATCCTCGAACAACTTAGAAGATGAAGGCTATGAATCCAATAGGGAAAATGAGGAGGAAGATGAAGACTCTAAATCCAATTGGGAATATGAAGAAGAAGACGAAGAAAATGGTGATTCTGATGAGGAAACTTATATGAACCATAGTGGGTTCATAAATATGTTTTCTATGGTATCTGTAACCTCACCCACCAATATAAAAATAGCATAGTCTCATCGCATGTCAAAATTGCAGGGGACTCCCCGGATGGGGTGTAAGCCAGTCCACCGTGGAGGGAGGAGGGGGCTGGCACAAGACCGCACCACATGCTGGCACGTGATGAGGCCATGCTCCAGCTCGCCACCCTCCATGAAGCTTAAATGCATTATATGACAGCATAAGGAGGCATTAATGCCGCATTCAAGCGGGCCTCCAAGGTGGTTTAACATGGCTTTGCCCGCGATGTATGTCACTTATTCCTGCCTGGTGTTCGAGAGGCTTCTCGGGACGAAGCATAGGCCAAACAGTGGTCCTTATCTACTCCGGCATAACATGCTTCTTACTTTCCTTTGTACTCATATAGGATATAGGATGACCAGGCCGAGGGGAAGACCGAAGCGGGGCTCCCCCTGGAGACCCCATCGACCCCCGGTCACGCCTCTTGGTTCGCCTTCAGACTGTCCTTCCCCTCGTCCTCAAGCGACACCTCCCACTGCTTACCCGCATGCTTCAATAGGTGCCTCCATGGCTACCACCTCTTGCTCGCCAGTCCTCCACTCGCACCACCTTCACGACCCTTTAGTGCTATTCCACCCCACTACACCTTTCCTCAGCCCAAGAGGCGAACCTTCTCCTCAGAGCGCGCATGTACGAGATGAACTGCATACAAATGGCAATTATGACAAGATGCATCTCAGGGACAGGCTGATTATCATACAGGACCTGGTTTTCGACCTCAGAAAGGAAATGGCCGATCTCAATTATCGTCTCCAAGCCATAGACGGGAAAGTGGCGAGATGCCTCCACCTTCTATCTGCCATGCAGGGGGATCTAGCCCAGGAATTGGTCGAAGCCACGTCAGGGGAGGAAAATGCTACAACCAAAGATGGCAGATCTCACAACGCTCAGCACTCGAACGACAGGGAGCTGGAGAAGATGGAGCACGGCTGCCAAGACGAAGGAATTAAGTGCGATGAGGCAAGCGAGCCAGCATACGAGCCAACCTACATCGAAGAGGAGCCCTGGCCAGGGGACCTCCCTCCCATGTGGACAACCTTCTCGCAAGGTGTCTAGATCCTATGTTTGTTTTATGTAGACATGTCACTCTACGGACCCTAGCTGTTGCTCAGGTGGATTATGCTTTTATTATCTTAGTTTATAACTTTTTGAACCTTGAACTGGATGGAAGGATGGACTGGTTTCCCCTCTGTTGGGGCAGTCCAGCCTTGGAATTTTTGAACATGGTTGTATCTTGATGATGGACTGCAGTTATAGCAGGAATTAATATAGTTTTCTTATTTACAAAAAAAAAAATTGCAGGGGGCTATCTATAGAAGAGACACCTTATCTCTAGAAGTGAAATGGGAAATTTTGGAGATGAGGATGTGCATTTCTGTGTATGAAGATTGGAGTCACGATTAGGGTAGACAATGATAAAATATCATAGGAAATGGGCCAAAATACTATCAGATGATGTACCTGTCATATTTCCTCCCACAACCCTAAAACTAATAGAGAAACTTCATAACATGGAGATCTAATGGTTTGAAAAGATTTTTTAAATATTTTTAACATGGTTATACTGTGGATATGGATATTGTTTCATCTAGATGTAAGAGGAGATCCTAAGAACAAAGTTCTCTCTTGAGAGACTTCTTGACAAGAAATTTGATAGAGAGATTCTTGGTTTTAGAGAATATGAAGAGGGTGATAAAATTTATGGGAAACAGAGGAAGTCATTCAGGAAATATAAGAAAATATATCTTAGATTTGTTTGATAATGGAGAATACCATCTACCCCTAGACAAATGATTCAAGGTCAATCAAATGTATTGTCATACTCTAGACAATTTTGATGCTGGGAAGTATGGATAACATTCTTCGATACATGCACAATGGCTTACAGACACGAAGTCTTATGGGAGGCCTTCATGTTTTCAACCAAAACCATGTTTTTTCTAAAGACATTACCATCATATTCAACTTGGGTCCACAACATGAGTATGATCGATACTTTGGATATAAATAAATGCCTGAATGACCTAACATCTTCCGTAGAAGAGACCAAACATCGATTGGCAGCTTCGCTGACAATTGGCACAAGTATGAAAATTCTGGAAAGAGTGTATCTACTGTTAGCATGAGAACACATGTAGTTGGGGGAGAAGGTTTTCCATGAAGTAGAGGTGCATCATGAGTATTTTTTTCCCATCATATGAAGATTGTGGTTCTATCCTTTCTTGTATTGGACTACAAAATGCTACCACATGAATAAAAAATACAATGATCTCGTCGAATGGCTTGGATGAGATTTTGAAAGTAATATATTTGAGTTGATCACAACAAATGGAAGATTTCCCTTGTAGATTGTATATAGAAATTATAGCTTTTAGATTGCATGAGTAGTTATGTATTTGAAAATACTTCCTTATCCCTAGAAACCAAGCTTCAACATCCTCTCCCATTTTATTTTCACCATCAAAGGTTGATGGCTTAATATTTCTAAGCTCCCCTTGCAAATGGTTTCTTTCTTGTCTTGTTATTTGAAATCTAACTAGGGAGACTCTTGGACTACTCATTGGCTCTTTAGAAGTATAATACTCCTTCACTAAGTGAGATGGAGAACAAGTATACTTCTTATCTCTAGTAATTCTCTTTGGATGTCTTGATATTCCATGAGACTCCCTCTTTGGATATACTCTACCTTCCCTCGCGCCTTGAACTAGATCCATTTTTCATTTGTCTTTCCAACTGATTAATATTTGCATTAGCTGAATGTTCAACTAATTTTTCTTCTCCCGAGCCCTTAGAATCCTCTCATTATATTTTCTGCAACTCTACACTTCCATCTTCAATCTCCTCATTGTTCTACCATCTCTGATTACTCAATCCTTTCTCTATGCCCTTTAGAATCTATCTCCTCATTCCCTACACTAACGTTCAAGCCTCTAACCTATTCTTCATGGTTGTAATGATATTTTCTAGCCTCCAAAGTTCTTATTCAAGGGTTATTATTGAATTATGGACTTTTAACAATCTTTGATATGGTAAACCGGTTTATCATTCAAAATACCATCATACCCTATTCACTAAATGATCATTACAACCATGAACGATGCCAAGATGTTCTTGATATTTAAAGGAAGGTAACAACCAACATTGTAAAGAGTAAACCATGAGACTCAAACATCCCCACTTAGAGAAATAGCATAGTAAGTTATGACAAAGTAATATTAAAGGTGTGATCCTGCAAAGTGATTGTAAGTTCCATATTTAGTGTTAACCATTCATCATATATCCAAATCAATTCTAGGTTTAACCATTAATATAAGTTTATATGTTGCAGTTATCATTGCCTAGATCTATGCTTTTGTATAAATTATGAAAGATTGTCCAAGAAAGTGTTGTTTTAATTTCCAAGTATGAGCAGTCTTAATAATGAAAGTACCAAGATGTCGTAAAATTAATGTGTATTATATAAGATCCAATGAATATGATATAGAACGTAAATATCATTATTCAATACCATGTAAAATTAATTAAACACTTGGAATGATATTCCCATAGAAGATGACCATAACTCTGATAATAAAAGTGAGGTTTTGTAGAAGGTCTTTGAGAGTGTATGTTTTCATAGATAGTCATAATTGTTGTGAACTTTCTGGAAATGAACTGTGTAGGAGGTCTTGAAACATCCAATGTTTCAAGTGGACACTCCACCCATCATTAGGGATAAAAGAAGCTAAGTGATATGAAAAGAGTATGATGAGGAATAAATTTATAGGGTAAACAAAATAAGATAGCCTTTTGAAATTTGAGGTGATCGTTGAGAGTCACTATTAAATTAAAATTTATGAAATAATAAAATACATAAAGATTGTCTGTTGAGAAATCTATAATGGGTAAACCAACCATTAGAGGATAAAGGTTGGAGAAGGAAAAGAGATTATTAAAGTAAAATAAAATTTTAACAAAGGAAGTAGGTAAAAATAAATTAGTAATAAGTGGAAAAAGTTAAAGAATTAATACAAGTAATGATAATAAATAAATAAATAAATAAGAATGGGATTGGAGTATAAAGAAGTGTATAAGATTATCATGAGAAAATATGAAATGATAAAAAGAGGGGGGAAACTGTGAAAACAACCTGGTAATGAAGCTATAGGTAATATAGTAGATTGGAGTATGGAGGAAATCAACAAAGGAACTTTGGTCAATGTGCTTTACTTTAAGAGACATAACTCATTAGAGATTTTGTAGTAGCTATGATTTGCTATGGGTCTAATCGTAAATCCATGTTGAGATCAAAGCCAATGACTCCCTCTTCTATATTTCTTACTTCCTTTCTTCTTTCCTCCCTTAAATATTCATATAGGTCTTCTATTTGTAACTAATGATGGTCCATCAGGATAAATCAATTGGGATGAAATACCTTGGTAGGTTCTTGCTGTTAGCAATTGGAATTTCGAACATTGTGAGAATCTTTTGGAGCATTGGCCTTAATTGGTTTGGCGAGGTAAGTTTCCCATCCCTTGGTTGTTCAACTAGGACAATAAGCCAATGGGACTAATGGTTAAGAACATGTGTTTCCTTCTATGAGGTCATAGGTTCAAATCCATAGGGGGGTAGGGTATGTACACCTCCATAGAAGTTAATAGTCAAATCGTTGCACGGAGGGGGTCCCTTGTTTCACCAACACGGGGTTCTCATACCCCAATTTGGTGTCTGGCTTGGATGTGACCTTAAAATTAGATTATTATTATTATTATAAAGAAGGGAGTTGATACAAGCTTACCCACCCTTGTTAGTGTCACAATATTGACATTATTTTGGTTTAGTGTCGTTAATAGAACCACTAATACCAAGGAGCGAGAGAGCACCTAACCTAACATCTTTCTTCTTTCTTTCCTTCTTTTTGGACCTTTGAATGGATCTAGTTTGTGAGAATAGTGGATTAGGGTCCTACCTATTGTTAGGATATTCAGACACTTAAGAGTTAGTTAAGTTCAATTTGGTCTAATGTCTTAAGGAAAAAGTGTGTTTCTCCAGTATGCATTAATATGCATTTGTAGTTATGTAATCTAATGATCACAATATATTTTAGACATAGAGTGATCTGACGAATCATATTCTCCTGGATCTTAACGAATATATTGATACATGGATTAACACCTAATTAGTCCATTACCTCTATTTAAAGAGCATGGAGGGTCACTTGTTGATGATCGATTGTGAGAAAATCTCTTGTAAAATAGTTTTTGTTTTGCATTAATATATTGCCTCAAGTGATCACGTTGAGTCGTGGATTGTTCCCCTCTTCAAGGGTTTGAACCACGTAAAAAAATTAGTGTATTGATCTTTAATTTGGTTGTGTGAGTGGTCACTGAAGGTGTTTGTGTTGCGTAGGAATGCCTTGTTTTGTTGAATATGGTACCAGATCCCATTTGAAGACCCGCTCCCATTGTAGATCAAGATCTCGAACTTGCGTTGTCACATTTCTGGTTGTACTATTTTTTTGTATTTTTGGGCTGAGAGGAATGTTCAATTGCATTTAGAGCACTGTTTGTTTTAGTTACTTTTTGAAAAAGTTCATGAAACTTTGAGTTATCTCGTAACTTTATTATAAATTACATTTCACTTAGATTATAAAATTGAATCACTATAAAATAACTTTCACATTCTTTTATTTTTAAGTTAGTTTTTGCATGCAACTTTAATTTATAAAGTAACTTCATTGTAAAAGTGATTCTCACTTATTCTATAAAAGTGGCACTTCATAAGTAACTTATTTGTAAAAGTGAGTTTATAGGCAAACTTAGAGAAGGAAGGGCATTTTTTTTACCCATCCACCTCATTGTGCATCCATCACCACGTGAACCAAATTCTACCTACCACATGGTGCTTTGGTTACCTTTTATGCCTTTTTTAAAAAGGGCATAACTTTGACATCCGAAGTTCATTTTCAGTATCATTTTTTGAAATAGCCTATTTTCTTGAGAGATTTTCATTCATATAGTCAGTTTCACCTTTTGAATCCATATTGTCTGCATATTTTAATATGGCTTCTCCAAATGTTCTTTTGCTTACTAGTACCAACTAGTTCTCATGGAAATCCCATATGGAGGATGTACTAAGAAGTGAAGCATTGTACAAGATTACCTTGGGAAAATAAAAATCTCCCACTAATGATCAAAAGAAATCCAAATGCGATAATAATAATGATGAATCACATGGACTTATTGGAATGTCCATCTCTCTTGATTTACAATTTCACCTTCAAGGAATTAATGATCTAGATGAAGCACAAGTTAAGCTAGAAACCGTATTTGGTAAACACCATGTGATTCGAGCCCACCATCTTGAAAACCAGTTAATGTCTTTAAATCCCAATGATTTCACTTGCATTGAAGATTATTTATTTAAGTTCAAAAGACTTAAATTTTACTTAAAGAATGCAACATAGATATGAAGGATGAATGATGCATATATGTTATTCTTGCTAAGTTTGGTAGTGCATATTTTGTCTTTGTATCTACCTTCTATGCCACCATAGAAGCTCTAGGGAATTTTGATCAAGATCCATATCTTGAGTCTTTTTGTGATTCTTTGATTAGAGAGAAAGATAAGTTTTGGAGTGATCATCATTGCAGGTACATTTGATAAAGCCTTAGTGGCCCAAGAGAAAGACAAAACCAAACATCCAAAGAAGTAACATTCTCACAACAACAACCAACAAAATAACGGTCCAAAACCCTCTCATCCAACTTCTACTCCCAATGGTGACAACGGACTAAAAAAAAAAAGTAAGAACACTAACAAGAATTGCAAATTTTGTGGGAAAGATGGTCATCTAGAGTCTAAATGTTTTAAAAATATGGAAGCCTTAGAAGAAACGATGAAGAAGCACAACATCAATCTTGATTCTTCTTCTTCTCATGAACATTCACTTTCTGCTTCTGGTTTCTCCTTCAATGCAACATCTAATTCTTCTTCTGATGAGTGGCTTATTGATTATGGAGTATCTTATCATGTGGCTAAGGATAAAACCATTTTTTCGCTCTTAATGAATGTAACACCAAACAAATATTTCCTAGTGATGACAGATCTCTTAGTGTTATAGGGTATGGAAAAATTTAGGTAGATAGTGCTCATTTCAATGATGTATTATGTATTCCAATTATTTCTTGCAATCATCTATCAGTATATCAAATCACTCATTCAGGTGAAGGTAAAACAATGGAGTTTTCAACTCACCAAGTTGTAATCAAGGATTTAAAATATCTTAAGCATGCTCTGCAAATGGATTTTTTTATGATATTACTAGGTTGTACAAATTTGACAACTATGGGTCATCATCTTTTCCATTAGTTTTTTTTCTCATAATGATGACTTGATCAAACTTTGACATGAGCGATTTGGCCATCTAAACTATCACTCATTGTGACAACTATGGAATCAAAATATGGTGACTAGTCTTCCTCTCCTGTTTTGACAAACGTGCCTATTGAGACACTTTGGCCCCTTTGTAGCATGTTCACAATGATTTGTGTGGTGTTCTTTCTTCTCATTCTTTCTCTAGGTGTAAGTACTTCTTAAATTTCATTGATGAATTCTATAGATGCACTTGGGTTTACTTATCAAAAATTAAAAGTGAAGTTTTTGACATGCTTTTGGCCTACAAGGCCCTTGTAGAAAAGGAATTTGGCCATCAACTTCAAAGGTTAAGAACATATAATAGAGGAAAATATGTGAACAACAAATTTACAAGTTACTACACTACATGGGGAATTCAAATGCAACTTAATATTCCATATGCACCGCAACAAAATGGTGTTGTTGAGAGAAAGAATCACACATTAAAAGAAATGGCTAATTGTATGATTCAATCCAAGGGATTAAGTCTTAATTATTGGCAAGAAGCCATCAAATTTGAAAATTACATCGTAAATTGCACTCCCACAAAGGCTTTAAAAAACATAACACTGAAAGAAACATGGACTAAAATTAAGCCAAATGTAAGCCACTTTCGTGTATTTGGTAGTGTAGCATGGGCTCACATTCCTGAAGAGAAAAGGAAATCATTACAACCTAAAAGTGAGAAGTTCATTTTTGTTGGATATTATGAAGATGTGAAAGGTTACAAGCTTCATCAACCTCAATCCAATCAAATAATTAATAGAATATATGTTAAGTTTGATGAAAATCTCTTGGTCTGCAAGCCTAATTTAGCATTTATGCCATCTTTGGCCTGCAATATATCTTTGGTATTTGTGCCATATTTTGTCCCTATTCTGGTTTCTTCTTCTTCAAATGATGACAATGAGGATGAAAATCCACCTCTCCTTGCTCACCTTCCTCTAGATGAGTCCATAGAACATGAACCGTCACTAGCACCACCGCTTCCCATATGGGTCTGTTCAACACGTGAATCTGTGGGTGATCTTGTTAGTGATCCTACAGATCAACGTTAGACATGTTCATAGTTCTAGCAAGCCTCCTCTATTTTGGCTCAAGTTTCAAAGACTCGTGATCCGTACACATTTATAGAAGCTTATGACCATCTAGATTGGGACACATCCATGAATAAAGAATATCATTCCTTAATCGTGAACAATACTTGGGATCTTGTACCTCTTCCGAAAGGAAGAAAACTTGTCATATGTAAATGGGTGTATAGAAATAAGAGTTCATCAGATGGAAGTGTTGAAATACATAAGGCCCATTTAGTTGCTAAAATATTCTATCAAGTTGAAGGAATTGACTACAAAGAAACCATTTCCTCCATAACCAAAATGAATTCCATCCACCTTTTTATATCCCTTGCTTCCTCACATAAATGGGAGGTCCATTAGATGGATGTTATATCTTCCCTCTTGCATGGGGATTTAAAGGAATAAATATACATGGAACAACCTCATGGCTATGTTCAGAATGACTCCAGCCTTGTATGTCACCTTAAGAAATATCTCTATGGTATTAAGCAAGCTCCTCAAACTTGGTATGAAAAAAATTGACAATTTTTTTCTTGACATTGACTTTTCTAGATGTCATTCTAACCCTAATTTCTATTCTAAGAAAGTAGGAACCCATATTATAATACTAGTTCTTTATGTTTATGACCTTATCCCACTGGTAGTGATATTGAACTTTTAATCCATGTGAAATCTATCCTTAAAAATAATTTTTAAATGACTGACTTAGGCTATTTGCATTGTTTCCTTGGCCTCCAAGTATTGCAAACCAACGATTTTTTTTTTATTTCCCAATCTTAATATACATGTGACCTTCTTTGTCGATTTCACATGGAAGATTCTAAACTAGCCCCTTCTCCCTTCCAATTTGGAGTCAAACTTGTTTCCACCTGTACTACTCCCCAAGTTGATGCCACTTTGTACATCAGTTAATTGGTATCCTTTTGTATTTGAATCATACCAATCCTGATATTTCCTTTGTTGTTGGTCTTGTTGCCTGATATATGAAAACTCCCCATCAGAGCCATTAGCGAGAAACAAAAAGGATACTTCGATATATTTGAGGTAAAGTTCAGTTTGGGATACAATTGTAATGTTACTAAGCACATTTGCTAGGAACTTAAGGGTTTAAAGTTTGTTTGTGTGAGCTGTTGTTGAATTTTTTTGCAAATTGCTTCCCTAGAGTTGTGCTGGAGTTGCTTTCAAGAGTTTTATAGAATATAGATGATAGATATGGAACAACAATAGATGAAGACAACAAGAGACAAGATAATAACACAATGGAATAGCCACAAACTTTAGAACTTTATTTATTAGATAAGATGTCCTCCATAAAATAGATATACAGATCTGGAAAATATAGAAGAAATATAGAAACTATGGTTGAAGATGCCTTCAAGATACAAATAAAGAGAGATTTGTGAGTCATCCTATCCCTCCAATAGCAGCATGCAAGTTTGGACATGATCAATTTCTTTCACTTCTTCAATATGGCACCCAAATCTGGTTGAGTTGCACACCACATGGCTGCAAAGACCCTAGGAAATTTGACCTCCTCAGATATGGCCTCCAAACCCTTGAGAATGATTGTAGAAATTTATATCTTGGGTTGTGGAACAATTATGTTGAGATCATTAAACTATAATGTGATATCTAATCCTCCAACTCAATATATCTCCCATAGACAATGCACCCTCCTTCAGAAATTCACCCAACCAAGAGAAATAATAAGTATGCAGAGAAAACCCTTCAAGAACTGAAAAGAAAAGGTGCTATGTTGATGGTAAACCATTCTAGAACAATATGTGCCTCATATCTTCAACCTCCTAGCTAAATCGAATTCCCTTTACTCCAACAACATGCCCAAACCTGTAGAAAAACTCCCAAGTGCGCCCTGCCTCCACAATACACTTATGGAATGGATCTGAAACTGAGTAGAATGGTGAGGGTGGGATATTTCACCACCTTGACCAAGCTTGGATAAGGAACAAAGGAGTATTTCACCTCCTTTGTGATCTCTAGGGTTTAGTAAGACAAAACCCTCAAACACCCAAGCTCTCAAGCTCACAAGTGCAAAAGACAAAATGATCCAGAATGAGGAGTGAGGCACCCTCCTTTCTTTTTATACCTCCAATTCTAATTTTCACTTAAATTATTTAATTAGCTTCTAAGGTCATTCATCTTTATTTTCCCAACTTAGCCAATTATCTTTTATTTTCCTTTTTTTTTGCTTATGTCACTTTAATAATATAACTTTAACACCTCAATGACTCCTTTTTGTCTCTTAGTTCCCATTTATTTTATTGAGAGTATAGTATAGAGGGAAAAAATAGACTACTAAGTCTCTCAAGACCCCTGTCACTTGGAAGGGGAAATTACAATCTCCCTTGCTAGAAATTGCTTGCCCACAAGCAATTGTAAATCTATCTGTTGTAGCACCTGTTCATTTTCCCAAGTGGCATCTTCTATTGGATTTTTTTTTTCATTTGATCAGATACTCCCTGATAGCCATGTTCCTTAGATTTTTCTCCCTCACATCCAATATCTCCTCTGGAATTAAGATCACGTGTCCTTCATCATCTATTAAATGCAATTCCTCATTAACAACAATATGTTGTCCCAATGCTCTTTCCAGACATGAAACATGGAAGACATTGTGAATTTTACTTCCATGTGGTAGCTATCTCATATGCAACTACCTTCACCTTTCTCTTTACCTTGTATGGACCATAGAAGCGAGGTTTGAGTTTTTCATAGCCATTTTTCTTCATGGTTTCCTTCTTATATGGTTGGAGCCTTAGATAGACAAAGTACCCTACCTCAAAACTGTGATCCACCTTGTTTCTATCTGCATATATTTTCTATTGGTTTTTAACTCTTTGCAAATGGTCTTTGACCTCTCTCAGTATGTCTTGGCTTTCCTGTATCCACTCCTTAGCTAGAGGAGATATACAATCTCCAAACACTATCTCTATAAAAGTGAGAGGATCATAACTATATAAGGCCCAGAAGGGATACATACCAATGGAAATGTGATGAGTGGTGTTGTAACAATATTCTCCCAAGTATAGCCACTCAAACCACGTTTTCTGTTGACTTGTCACATAGTTCCTGAGATACCCCTCCACCCACTTGTTGACTATTTCAATTTGGCCATCTATTTGTGGATGATATCTACTGTTGGGGGTTAATTTTGTACCAAGTAGATGAAATAATTCCTTCCAAAATGTGCTCATAAAATTGTTGTCCCTATCACTCACAATAGTCTTGGGCAACCCATGCAACTTGAAAACCTCCCCGAAGAATAAATATGACACTTGAGATGTGATGTAATCTATGGATATGGAAAAAAATGAGAAAATTTGGTCAAGCGATCCACTATTACAAAATGCAATCCTTACCCCGTGTCTTTGGAAAACATGTAATGAAGTCCATGGATACACTCTCCCATTTGTGTCTGGAATGGGAAGAGGTTGTAAAAAACATGTTGGGTCTGTGTGTTCATCTTTGTTTTGTTGGCATGTGACACACTTCCTGATGTGGTGCATGACATCCTCCTTGAGGCCTTTCCAAGTGAATCTTTCTCTGATCTGTATATATTCCTTAAGGAATCCCTGATGCCCAACTAATGATGAATTATGAAATGCTTGTAGTACCTTGTTTTTTAACAAAGATTCAAGAACCAAAAAAATCCTTCCCTTATAATAGATGATGTCATCTACAATCCTGTACATGTCATCCTAAACCTGTCCATTCATTAATTTGAATGAAAAATTATTTTTTGAATACTCTACCAATAGGTGGGATTTCCAATCAATTGATATCTCTGACATGAAATAAATTCAGGGTCTTCTAGACAAGGCATCTACTACCACATTGTTTTTTCCCTTGATATATTCTATGTCAAAGTTATAAGAGTGGATCTTACTCACCCACTTTTGTTGCTTCTCATTGAGGTCCTTTTGCTCAAGAAAATACTTGAGACTGTTATGATTTGTCATTACCACAAATTTTTCCCCTAATAGGTATTGTATGAATTTGGTCAATGCATGCATTATAGCTAATATTTCCTTGTCATAAATTGTGTATAACAACTCTGACCCTCTTAGTTTTCAGCTCTCATAGGCAATAGGATGCCTATTGTTCATGAGTACAACTCCAATACCTAAACTTGATGCATCACACTCCAAAATGAATGATTGAGAGAAGTATGGAAAATATAGTACATGACATGTTCTCATTACCTTCTTCATTTTTTCAAAGGTCAACTCTGCCTCTTCAGTCCACTTGAATGCACCCTTTTCAGTCAAGTCATTCAAAGGTGCGCATAATTGAGATATTCCCTTAACAAACCTCCTCTAATAACTAAAAATACCAAGAAATCCCTCGATTTTTGTAAGTGTCTTAGGTGCATGCCAATCAATTATAGCTTGGATATTTTCCTAGTGAACCTGTACCCCTTTTGCTCCAATGATGTGTCCCAAGTAAAGAACCTCAGTCATCCCAATTTCACATTTTGACTCTTTAACATACAATGACTATTTCTCCATGACGCTTAACACCTCATCCACACGCCTGAGGTGATCTTCCCATGTCCTACTGCAAATTAACAAGTCATCAAAGAGCACTAGTAGAATTTTTCTCAACTACTTGTTGAATACATGGTGTTAACACTCAAAAGCGCAACATAGGGTGCCTGATTGCAAATGCTTGCAAACACCTTATGACTTATTATTTAACTATATTTAACAAAATACTAATAGGTGGGACCCCTGGTGAAACTTGCGTAACTATGACAAAGAAACAACAATTATGTTTTACATGCTTATGAGATGGCTGAGATGAGCCCTACAATTTATTCGTGTTTAAAATATCCATTGGAATGATTAATCAAATATGATGATAAAGGCGATTTGATTTAAAAGGGAATGGTCTTGTTTTTATATGACATTCACAAGTATTATTATGTTACATTTATTTTGAGACGGGACCTAAACTCCATGATTAATTTATATGTGTGATGCGGTGACTTCATACCACAAGGGTGCATGCATTGTTTGAATTGGAATCCATGTTGGAATATGTTATCCACAACAAAATACTTGAGTTATGCCACATTAGAGTTTATAAACAATTGTTGTGAGCCACTCAAGAGAAGTCAGTTGGGGACAACAATGAGAAGAGGAAATATGTCTCGCAAAGCAACAAATATGGGTTCTAAATGATTTTTTTTATTATGATTTTCAGTGATGAGGACAATGTTTAATGGTTTTTCAGTATGTTTTGGACAACAAGCCTTATTTTTGGATATTTTGTGGATAATGTGAATATATTCTTTTTGGGATATGATATAAATTATGATTGATATTTAATATTCAGTTTAAGTGATATCCACGAGAGTTACAAGGGTGTTATATGGTCTAAATGATTATTTTTTTATACTTTGCATTTGATGGTAACAAGAAGAAATAATGAGAGTCACAAGGGGTCCCACCTAATTAGTCCTTATTAATTAAGACCCTTATTTATATATTATTATTATTATTTATTTCTCCTAAACTAATTTAACTAAAGAAAGTAGTTGAACTACTTCAACTTATTGGGAAAGAATAAAAGCTCAATTGGATGAAGAGACGGAGGATAATAAAAGGAGAGAGAGACAAGACTAAGGTTTGATCTTTAGTTAAATAAGATAGTTCAGTTTTCATTCATTTCTGAGTTTACTTGAAAGCCTAATCCTCTTGTTGACAACAAGGTATTATTGTATACAACAAGGTTCAGGACTGAATTATACTTTTCAGCCACTTATTTTAGAGGTGTTGATTCATCCTTGATAATCTGTGTATTCTTGTCTATTTGTGAATTAATTTTCATGGCTGATAAAGAATATATTGCAGAGTCAAAATGGCAGCAATTTGTGGCAAGTTGATCCAGATCATTGATTTCAGTTATATTTTACTGTCAAAGTCTTTTTGTATGGTTCCCATCAGAGATATCTAAATTTGACTCTGGTCCGTACCCTCGCAGGGGTTTGTAAAGAGAAATACACTTTTGGTATCTCAGAATGAAATTAAATCAGATTGTTGTTCTGTCTCATACATGTGTTTTCATGACTTGGTTACTTTTTCGATTTTGGTCTCCATGTTTACTTTATTGTAAAATCTGTATACATTTAAGTAACTTTGTATAAATTTTATTTTACATTGCAACATATACAAATTATAAAATCATCCTTAATCCTTTTAATTAATATTCACGAATTGAGTGAATGTTTTTGAGGCTATAAATCCTGGGTGACATTCCCAACTATCTTGTCCTAGCTAGGTAAGATCTGAAAATGATTGAGTAAGGTGTTCCACACCTTTTCCTCAACATTTATTTGGCAACCATACTGGGGAGATCTTCCATATCTCTCTGGTTAATTGTATTCACAATTATCTTTGAATCTTTTTTCTTTTCTTTTTTCAAATGCTCTTTTACTGATTTTTCTCATGATAGTACCTTCAGCAAGGCAACCTAATATTGAACACGGTCTTAAGGAACAAACTAGCATTGCCTTGAATTTATTCAATACCATTCTAGAAGCTACTAATACCAGGGCCGAACTTGAACTCTCTGGGAAGTAGTGGAACAAGATATAAGTATCTGTGAACACTGGGAAGCCATACAAAGGCAGCCTAGAAATCAACACTAACCTCCCTTATTCCAAGTCTTTTTTTTTTTCTTTCATGTCCTTGAATCCTCACATTTCTAGAAGAAGAAGAGGATTTTCCCATGAAGCTATTCCCATCATTGAAATAGGAAGGAGGAAATCCATTTTGGTGACCCAAGAAAGCACTCTAAGGAGGACTTTGTCTGAATCTGCCAGTTCACCCTTTTCTCCCTTACCCATCACTCCCAAAATGGCATCCACAAGTGGTGTTGGAGGTGCTTCATCATCCCAACCCCCGACCTCATCGATAATTGGTAGTTTATATAGCCATCAAGTTCCTATCCAATCTTCTACCAACCCTACTAAAGTTATAAAGAAATACAGGCTTTTTTAGTTTGAGGAAGATGCTACGACCACCCCATGGCATGTATCTTCTCCCTTGAATCTAGCACCCGCTACTCGTTCGTTACCCAAGTTTAAGGAGCATCTTCCTAGGTTCTTGGGAAATAACAATGTCTCTACAAACAAAAATCTAGTGGAATTTTCTAATGCTTGTCATAATATCGGAGCTAACAATAACGATACATGCATGCGCTTATTTTTCAACTCCCTTGAAGGGAAAGAAACAACTGATTTCTTTGATCTCCCTCTAAAGATCCTTTCCACTTGGGAAGAGTTGGTTTATTGGTTCAAGTCCACTTATGGACAATCCAAGAGCCTGATGAAATAGTTAAGGGAATATAACAATATTGCTTACAAATATGGTGAGACTATCAAGTCCTTTAACCTACGCTTCACCAAACTGTACAATCAAATATCTGAACTAATCCGCCCCCAAAACCAAGCCATCTTCATGCATTACTATAATGTGATCCCCTCTCCTTATCGTCATAGGCTTGAAGAAAAGGCTATTGACAATCTTGGCTCTGCTCTCCACACTTTCCTGGAGTACGAAGAGCAACTTGAAAGAATAGGTCTCCCTAAAGGAGACTCAGTCAAACAAACATATATGTCTACCCTCTTACAACTTGTACAAGATATGAAGAACCAAATGATAGCCTATGAATGAAAGGGGAATGTTCCTTCACTTACTCCTAGGGCATCATCTTCTTCCTCAACACCTTTTAGGAATACCAATGAAAACAAATTTCAGCCCAAAGCCATCATGTCTCGCAGTTGGTGTAACTTCTGCGAAGAAAATCATGAAGAAAGTACTTGTGAGGTTAAGAAGAGTGTTAGAGATAAAATATTTGGCAAGAAGCCCAAAACCACCATTGTTTTTCTAGACTGGGAAGAACCGGAAGATGTCATGATTATAAATACTAGGAAAAAAACTTATGCTCCTAAAGGAAAATACGACCCTCCTCGTGCTTCTTCCACTCCAGCCTCATCTTCAGAAGGTACTAATGTACAAATTGTCAAAGTTCCTGAGAGTCAAGGAGTTCCTTCTCTTCTTCCCTCTTCCATGTATAACATTCTTAACCAATTGGCTAACATCAAGGTCACTGCTACTCTTTTGGACACGGTTGTCGTCCCTAAACAAAAAAAGCATCTCAAGAATTTTATGGAAGAAAAATCTTCCACCATAGCCAATCTTTCTGAAGAGGAAAAAGAAGAGGATTCCACTGTAAATAAAATAGGTGTAAATCATTTTAGACACCCTGTAAAAAACCCTCCATTTTTCATTTCTGTAAAAATTATGGACAAGATATCCCATTGTTTCCTAATTGATGGTGGTTAGGGTCCAAGCATAACATCAAAAATCATCATGGAAGAACTAGGCTTATCATGTACCAATGGAAATTCTGGAAGCATGCTCTCCTATAACAATCTGCAACAATCAACAATAGGTGAAATCAAAGACGTGGCGTCAGTTCTATGTGCACATCCCGAGATAAGGACAACCCTTAGCATCCAGGTAATTGACATGCCGGTAAGCAACTATTATATTATTCTAGGAAGAGACTAGAAATACCTAACAGGTGGATATATTTCGCTTGATGGGACGCACTTATCCGTTCCCCGAAATGGAAATAATATCATAGTCCTAAGAGAAGGAATAATTTCACCATACATAAACAATATTCCTCAACCGAATGTAAATTATCTTGAGGAAGGCTTAGGGGTATACTTTATCTTTGCTGATGAGGGTGACACAACTTTAGAACAAATTGATTTAGAAGACAGTATGTGGCACATGCATTTCGATAACTCATGCTCAAACGAAGCTAATGGAGTTGGCATTATCTTGTACTCACCTATAGGTAAATTCCACAACTTTTCTTATAGTTTAGAGTTTTCTTGCACGAACAATGTCATTTAATTTGAAGCCTTACTACTAGGCATAAAAAATGCTTATAACCTTGTTTGCGGCCACCTTACAGTTTTTGGTGATTCTGAACTTGTTGTAAACCTTGTGTGTAAAATCTACTCTCCTAGAAATAAGTTGATGAAACGTTATACCCATTTGTTTGGGCACTTATCTTGAATCTACTATCATTTAACATCACTCATTTTAAGAGGGAACTCAATTCAATAGCCGATAGGTTTGTTGTATTTGCACCATCCCCTACTCGACAACTTCTACTTCAAAGGACTGATTATACTTTTCAATCTTTATATCATCCTCGCATTCCAGATAATGTAGAATCTTGGCAGGTTTTCCCTAATGATGAAGGCATATGTGCTTTCATACAAAATGAACCGTTGAAGCCTAAGGAAATCATATCTATGGAAGATGACAAATTTCCAAAAGGCTTGACTCCACTTGAGAGTTCATTTTCATCGAGTGATGTGAGCAACAAAGAAACATGTAGGGAAGAGGAGTAAAAAATGAAAGTGGGTGATACTATTTCCTTGAACCTTGGGATCTCTGAATCTCCAAAGATGATTAAACTAGGTGCCCAATGTTTCGATGAAGAAAAGGAGAAATTCACATAATTATTACATGAATTTCAAGATGTTTTTTCTTGGCCATACGGGGATCTTCATGGTTTTTATCCTGCTCTCATACAACATGCCATTCCTATCAAGGAAGGGATAAAACCAGTTAGGAAAAAAAAAGGCCCATTAACCCCGTACTTGAAGCTACTATTAGAAAGGAGTTGGAAAAACTTTTGAAAGCTGGTATAATATTTCCAGTTAAGTATTCTAAGTGGGTTTCAAATTTAGTTCCTGTTAGGAAGACAACTGGTCAGATTCGACTATGTGTTGATTTTCGTGCATTGAATAGAGAAAGTGTTAAAGATCATTTTCCTCTCCCTAATATGGAAATGATTCTGCAACAGGTTGCAGGGTCACAAATGTTGTCCTTACTTGATGGTTTCTTTGGATGTAATCAAATCAAGGTAAAAAGGGATGATAGGTACAAAACCACCTTTACTACACGATGGGGAACATTTGCTTATGAACGCATGCCTTTTGGATTGTCTAATGTAGGTGCCACTTTCCAGAGAGCTATGCAAATAGTTTTTGATGATATGAACGGTAACATTATCTAGGTTTATCTTGATGATTTGACCGTCTATTCAAAGAATTGATTGGATCACTTTGGTCATCTCAGAAAAGTTCTCATGCGATGCAGAAAATTCGACATTTCTTTAAATCCTTATAAATGTATTTTTGGCATCACCAAGGGAAAGATCCTTGGACATATCATTTCTGATTCAAGAATAAGCATAGATATCGAAAGGATTGCTTCTATCCCGAACCTTCCTGCCCCCACTTCCAAAATGGAGGTTCAAGCCTTTATGGGCATTATCATTTTTGTTCGTATGTTTGTTCTAGATTTTGCCTTAATGGTTAAACCAATCCGTAATCTTCTAAAGAAAGATTGCTCTTTTTCTTGGACAAATGACATTGAAAATGATTTCGTAAGGATTAAGAATTCAATTACTTATGCACCGGTTCTGGTGAAATCGGACTTTGAGAAAGATTTTGGCATATACACTAATGCCACTTAGGAAGCAATTTCTGCTATTCTCTTACAATGCGATGACCAAAATAATGAAAAACTTATAACTTACATGATCCAAAGTTTATCAGATGATAAATTTAAATACTCTTATAT
Organism: Picea engelmannii; assembly: GCA_009831015.1. Taxonomy (NCBI): domain Eukaryota; kingdom Viridiplantae; phylum Streptophyta; class Pinopsida; order Pinales; family Pinaceae; genus Picea; species Picea engelmannii. The sequence continues at coordinate 214,994 of ML795091.1, forward strand.
TGAGAAACATGCCTTTTCTCTCGTTAAAGCTGTAGAGAAATTTCGCCACGTTAACCTAGGCAAGCACACGCAGGTAAAAGTCCCTTTTCCTGCTGTCAAGTTTTTGCTTTCACAAACTTATCTTTCAAGGAAGCTTGCACACTGGCTTGCCAAAATCCAGGAGCATGATTCAACCATCATGACTTCGAAAAAAATTAAGGGACGAGACTTAATCCTTCACTTAGCTCAACATGCTGAAGCAAGTGAAGAAATTGATGATCAAGATAATCCTCTTTCAACATTGTTTATATTGAGAGTCAAAGCCTTTCCATAGATGAACATCCCTGGTATAAAAATCTGGTGTATTACTTGAAATATTAGAAATTCCCAGATGACTTAGATACTCATCAAAGGAGAAGGCTCCCTCGTGATTCTTCTAGGTATATTATTTTAGGAGAGATTTTGTTCAGGAGGTCTGCTGATAGTATATTACTTTGATGTGTGAATAATGAGGAAGCACATAAATTGTTACAAGAAACTCATGGATCTTCAAATTCCGTTATTCATGTCGGCGACCACTTTTTTGTTAAAGCTACTGCTTTTAAAATCATCAGAAATGGTTATTATTGGCCTTCAATTTTTAAACATTCTTATAAATTTGCAAGGTATTGTGACAAGTGCCAAAAATTAGTTGGGAAAGAACGTCTTTCTGCTATGCCTTTGCAACCTGTCCTCCCTGATTTTCCTTTTTCTAAATGGGGTATGGACTTTAATGGTCCTTTTAATCCCCCGTCTTCAGGAGGGTAGGTTTTTATCTTGATAGCCACAGATTATTTCACTAAGTGGACTGAAGTTGTTCCACTTAGACACTCACAGGACGAACATGTTATTTCTTTCTTGGAAACTAATATCTTCTCCAAATTTGGCATTCCTTTAGAGATTATTACAGAAAATGGTCATGCTTTCATTTCCACTAAATTGACTCAATTTTTAGCTAAATTGGGGGTCAAACATTTCACCTTATCAGCTTATTACCCTCAAGGAAATGGGAAATACGAGTCCACTAAAAAAAATCTAGTTAGGATCATAAAGAGGCTCATTTAAGATAAGCCTTGTCAATGGCACACCCTCCTCACTTACGCCCTTTGGGAAGATCACACTACGAACAAGGTAAGCATGGGTTGCACTCCCTTTCATCTTGTCTATGGTCAAGAAGCCACTCTACCTACTGAAATGGAACTTTCTTCTCTACGGATGATACAACAGATTGAAGAATTAAATTCTTCCAATGTCCCTCAAAGGATAAATGTAGTATTAACATTAGAAGAACAAAGAATGTTTTCCTTGGAAAACATAAAGAGAAGACAACAAACAATGAAGAAATATTTCAAAAAACATGCAAAAGCTGTCAAAATTAAAGTAAATGAGAAAGTCTTGCTTTGGGATTCATTCCATGCCGATAAAGGAAGACATTCGAAGTTTCAGAAATTATGGCTAGGTCCTTTCAAAATCGCTTTTGTCCTAGGCGCAAATTCTTATCTTCTAAAAGACTTGGAAGAGCGATTGTTTTCCTATAGTACCAACGGTTCCCACTTGAAACATTATGTGGAACCAACTTGAATGATAAACGCTGCATGGAAGTCACTGCTGTATATAATTTTCAGTTTCGATGTTTTGTTTTGGTTTGTTTAATTGGTTGTTCATTTTATGTTGTTTCATTTTTGCCTTTTTAATTTCTGGTGTTTTCCTTTTGTTGTTTTCTTTTGTTTATCAGAAATAAGTTTTTTATTAGTTTCTCCACAACGATGCCCTTCAATAATTATTGTTGATCAATAACAATTAAGTTACATAGATATCATGATGTCCTCCTTGTAGACATCGTTGAAATTGATTTATGCTTCTGGTACTGTTGTTATATAAATGATTTGATTTTTGTTCCTACTTTCTGCTATCCCTTTCTTCCCTCCATCCTGAGATTCAAAAGAGCATACCAAAAAATTTCTTCTTGAAATAAGAAACACTTTTACTGTGACTGATCGAATGTTATGCATACAGGACCAAACCCCCTCATACGTAACACTTTTCATGAGTTATTCCCAAAATCCTGGATCATTTTTTCCCTTAATCCATCTTTCCCCCCATGTTGCATAATCATTCTGGTCAATAATTCTTTGATCTATGTTCACTGGTCTGTGAAACTGAATATTCCGAGTTCTTTATCTGTCAGAAACAAAATTCCCTATGGAGTCACCATTTGTTTGATGCTCAAAAGCGCAACATAGTGTCCCTGCGTGCAAATGGTTGCAAACGCCTTATGACTTATTATTTAACTATATTTAATAAAATATTAATAGGCAGGACCCATGGTGAAACTTGCATAACTATGACGAAGAAACAACAGTTATGTTTTACATGCTTATGAGCTGGCTGAGACGATCCCTACAGTTTATTTGTGTTCAAAATACCCATCAGAATGATTAATCAAATATGATGATAAAGGTGATTTGATTTAAAAGGTAATGGTCTTGTTTTTATATGACATTCACAAGTATTATTTATTTTGAGACATGATCTAAAATCTATGCTTAATTTATATGTGTGATGTGGTGAATTCATACCACAAGGGTACATGCATTGTTTGAATTGGAAGCCATGTTGGAATATGTTATCCACAGTAAAATATTTGAGTTATGCCACATTGGAGCTTAGAAACAATTGTTGTGTGCCTTGGCTTAATGGAAAGATTGGTTGTACCCCTAGAAAATTGTTATATGTGAACTGGGGCTAGCCACAATATTTGGTGCATTGTTATATTCGGATGTATGGAGACTTTGGTATAGTTGGATGTAGTAATCGAATTGAACGTTAAAGGGTGATGAACTCTATAATGGTTTTTTCTCGTACTAGCCATGAATGAAAGTGGGAAGGGAGAAGCGACGTGCAGTAAATGCACATCACTCAAACTCACCTCGAGCCCACCATCCAAATCATTCTTGCATTTTTCTTTGTTGGTTTCTATTGCTCCGATTTGCTTGGTCGTGGAGGAGGTATACAAGCTGGTCTTTTTTGCTTAAGTAGTATTTTGCACAGGTATGGGGTTTTCTTGCTCTGCCAGCCATGAACAATTGATTTTCTCTTTAAGTCAATAGTTGGCTCTTGTTTGCTCATGGTTTGTGTATTTCCAAAGCTTTTAAAATGAATTCATCTGCGTGTTTGTTTATTTTCAAGTTTTGTTTTCCTATGGTGGTTGTTGTGAGACCACTGACATTAAAAGAGTCGTGGGTGCCTTTTACTGGTGTAGGTACTCACAGTTTTGTTATGAAAATAATGTGGTTGGGGACTTCCTGGTCTATTTTACTTCTGGTCCCTTGTTTTGGGTTTTCTTCCCTATTCGAAAATGGGTTCTCTTTGCCTTTTTCTTGTGGGTTTTTGTGGACACTCTTCATGTATGTGAAGATTGTGGTCTTCGTGGCTAATACGCCCGCGCATAGTCCCGAATCTATGAGTATTAATGATGAGTATTGTGTAGATAGTAATATCGTTTTGTGCTCTTTTTGGGCCAAACCCTCAAGTTTTCAGTTTACTTTCTTCTACCACCTACTGTCCAATGTTGCATTCAACCCTATGTATTATCGTGGAAGTGTTGTTTACTCAGAATTCGATGGAAAACACTGTTTCGTTCTCTTTTGTTTGGGCATGGGTTTTGATTGGTCATTTTCTATGCAAGTATGAGGGAGTATTGGAATAATTTATTCTCTTGAGGTTACAGTTTGTCCATATGAAGTTATGAATTCAATAGCAATGTGTGAATTATTGTTATAATGTGAGCTTGCTATGTTTTATTGTAATTGCAAAAGGCACCTGTTTACAAGTTATGTGATGCTTGAATGAGGTCTGCGAACCAAAAAGAAATAGGATGAAGAAGTTTGATGAAAGATGGTTCCATTAAAATAATGGTTACATACAAGGATTGTTTTGGGGCACTTCACAGGACCCTGTGGGTGTTGAGGACTTTGTTGATTTTGTTATTATGGTTGTAGCCTGTCCACTTCAAGGTTGTTGTTGTTTTTCCTGTGGTGATTATGATGTTGTTCATTTTTCAATTCTGTTATGTACATGCAGTATGGTCATTATGGTTATTTTTATTTTTGGGAAATTGGTTACTGTGTAATACATTTCTGAGGCAAGTGAGCATTTTTGTGAAGCGAGCATGAGTTTTTGGGTTATTTTTTTGGAACAGAGTATTGTTTGAATTTTAAAAATTTTGAACAGTAAGAAAGTTTGATGGTGGATTGATATCAGAGATGACATGGTTGATGTATCATTTGAAAAATATCCATAAGATACNCCCCCCCCCCCCCCCATTCTACCATTTTTCCCTAATTACACCCCCTTCACGATCCCAATTTCACTTATTCATTTCCTGTTCTATGATATTTGTTTTGAAGAGGGGTCTATGTGGAAATAAAAGAAAGTTGATAGTGGCAAGGGTTGAGGATTGATGTTCTCAATATATTTAATACATAGTTGATTGTTTTATTAATTGTTTGAACAATATTCGTATATTTATTCCCCTCCATAATATCATTTTTCACTAAATACAAGCCCTTCATATTTCCCATGAACCCTATCAATTCCCTGTTCACATGACAATTAATGAATGGCATGTTATGGATGAATTGCGTATGTTTTGCAGTAAATTCTAGAGCCAACTATTGATTTATGTAAGTAGAGTTTCATGTATGGTTTACTAAGAACTTCATGACTGTCAAATTGTTGCTACAGGATGAGTTTTTTTCAGTAGAGGTAGCAATAGTCGAAATAATAGATGCAGGGGAAATTGGAATCGAGGTCATAGAAGGCCTATATTTTCTATTCATTTTGACGCTGACCTGCAAGAGTTAAACCAGTTGTTTCAAGCTAGGTTCTTTAATTGGGTTGGCCATGAAATATTGCACCCTCGACCAGAGAGACCCCCTTTCCAGCCTCCTGAAAATTTTCCCGGCATTCTCGTTCCTCCACATGTGTCTTTGCAGCCCGAAGTCCCCGCAAATGACGGTTGGAAATAAATTTTCCACCAGCCCATCTCCCACCACCATGGGTCGCCCACTGTGTCACTTCCTTTACACCACCAATTAACCCTAATGTTCAAATTTCTCCTGTCGTTTCACCAGTACAATCCTTGCATGCTAGCAAGAGATTAAAAACCGGCATTCCACAACCTGTGCAAGACAAAGGAAAAACAATGGCCTCCCCCTCTAGTACATCCACTTACTCCTCTAAATATGTGTCTTCCCGCCTCCACCTCAAGGATGACTGCTCCCATGTGATCAGTGAAATACAACCTCAAATGTCTAACCAACCAAAGGCCACTCAAGAGAAGTCAGTTGGGGACAACAATGAGAAGAGGAAATATGTCTCGTAAAGCAACAAATATGGGTTCTAAATGATTTTTTTATTTATGATTTTCAGTGATGAGGACAACGTTTAATGGTTTTTAGTATGTTTTGGACAACATGCCTTATTTTTGGATATTTTGTGGATAATGTGAATATATTCTTTTTGGGATATGATATAAATTATGACTGATATTTAATATTCAATTTAAGTGATATCCACGGGAGTTGCAAGGGTGTTATATGGTCTAAATATTTTTTTTTATATACTTTTCATTTGATGGTAACAAGAAGAAATAATGAGAGTCACAAGGGGTCCCACCTATTTAGTCATTATTAATTAAGACCCTTATTTATATATCATTATTATTTATTTCTCCTAAACTAATTTGTTAAGTCAATTTGACTTAACTAAAGAAAGTAGTTGAACTACTCCAACTGATTGGGAAAGAATAAAATCTCAATTGGATGAAGAGACATAGGAGAATAGAAGGAGAGAGAGACAAGACTAAGGTTTGCTCTTTAGTTAAATGAGATAGTTCAATTTTCATTCATTTCTGAGTTTACTTGAAAGCCTAATCCTCTTGTTGACAACATGGTCTCATTGTAGACAACAAGGTTCAGGATTGAACTGTACTTTTCACCCGCTTGTTTTATATGTGTTGATTCATCCCTGATAGTCTATGTATTATTTTATGTTTGTGAATTAATTTTCATGGTTGATAAATAATATCTTGCAGAGTCAAAATGGCAGCAGTTTGTGGCAAGATGATCTAGATCATTGATTTCAATTTTATTTTACTGTCGGAGTCTTTTTGTATGGTGCCCATAAGAGATATCTAAATTTGACTTTGGTCCATACCCCCGCATGGGTTTGTAAAGAGAAATACACTTTTGGTATCTCAGAATGAAATAAAATCAGATTGTTGTTCTGTCTCATACATGTGTTTTCATGACTTGGTTACTTTTTCGCTTTTGGTCTCCATGTTTACTTTATTGTAAAATCTATATACATTTTAGTAGATTTGTATAAATTTTATTTTACATTGCAACGTATACAAATTATAAAATCAACCTTAATCCTTGTAATTAATACTCACAGATTGAGTGAATGTTTTTGAGGCTATAAATCTCGGGTGACATTCCCAACTATCTTGTCTTAGCCAGGAAATATCTGAAAATGATTGAGTAAGGTGTTCCATACATTTTCCTCAACACATGGTTCATGAAGGATTGAAAGGTGGCTGGTGCATTGGTGAACCGAAAAGGCATGACAAGGAACTCGTAGTGTCCATATTGGCATCTGAAAGTTTTCATGTGTACATCATGTTCTCTCATTCTGATTTGATGGTATCCGGAACAAAAGTCAATTTTGGTGAAGTATACTGTGCCATGCAGTTCATCCAATAACTCATCTATCCGGGGAATAAGATACTTGTTTTTTATGGTTTTATTATTTAGAGCCATGTAGTCAATACACATGCGCATGGTACCATCTTTTTTCTTGACCAATATAATTGAAGATGCAAAAGGGATGGAACTTGGCCTAATGTGGCCCATGTCCAACAATTCCTTGATGGCCTTTTCTATTTCATCCTTAAACTTTTTGGGGTTTTTGTATGGTGTAGCGATAACTGGTTTGGACCCTTCTTCAAGTTCTAAGATATGCTCAAAGCCCCTATCTGGTGACTTCCCTGGAGGGATCTGTCCAAAAGCTTTCTCATGCTTGTGAAATATTTTATGTATGTTTGGAGGATAGTGCTTGCACCCCTCATGACTCACATCCATCACAAAAGACTCTTATGCACAAGACACTTCCTTGCATGTAAATATTGCATGCATACATTTAGTTGTCACCACCCTAGGTGCTTCTCTTTTCATTATTTTTAATGTGACCCTTTTTCCATCTTTCGTGTTAAAATACATCTCCATGTTTTTGTAATTGGTTGTGTTTGGCCCCAAGGTGCTAAGCCATTGCACTCCTAATATGATGTTTTTATCTGGTATATCCACCACAGAGAAGTCTTGTGTCGAAGTGTACCTACCTAAGATCAAGTTCATTTGTTAAATATACTTGTCACAGGCCATAGTGTGTCCCCTTTCTACCTCAACCAAAAACCCTTCAAAGTATACTATAGGGAAATGTCTCCTCTCTACCATATCAATCTCAACGAAGTTATGAGAAGCTCCTCCATCAACGATTATTGTCGCTCATTTTCCCTGCACAACTCCCTTTATCCAAAAAGTATTAAACATGTGCACTCCACTTATGGATGCAATGGTAGCCTTCTTAATCCCCACAGAGTGGTGAGTGGGTCCATCTTCCTCCTGTGCATGTAAGATATTTTCTTCCTCCTCCTTATGTATCCCTATGTTATAAATGGCTCCACTTCCTTCCTCATCCATCTCATCTTCATTTCCAGAGACTACTTCTATATAATGATTTTTTCCTTTACCCATGCATATGTCACCTGGATTCCATGCTTCTTTGCAAGTCAAGCACAATTTCTTCCTTATTATCTCCCTTCTAGTATCTTCATCAATATTCCCCTTTCCCTTGTCTACCTGTCTTGTTTCTCTTCCTCTTGGAATAAATGGGGGTCTAGGTGAAACCTTTTTTTTGTAGGCTGCCCCATACCATATCTCTGGTATGCTCAATAACATCCTGTAAGGTGTTAGGATTGAAATCCTTAACCCATTCGCACAAAGGCTCATAAAATCATTCTATGTACATCATCAATAACCTGGACTCTATCATATCAAGAACCATGACTGCTACTCTCTGAAACTCCTCAATGAATTCTTATGTTGACCGTATTTGTGTAATATGTGTGAGCTCCTTGAAATGAAGTTCCAAATCCTCCTGTCAAATATGTCAATGAGTCTCTCAGTAAAGTCAATGTATGAAGTGAAATGTTCATGACCCAAAGCGGTCATTCCATGGAACCACCAATCATGTGATTTACCATTCAAGTGCAAGGTTGTAAACTTGATGGCCCTTTCCTCCTCCATGGAATTCAATTGAAGGTAAGCATCCAAATTTTGTACCTAAGCTTTGGCTGAGATCTATCTTGTACCATTGAAGGGGGGCATCTCCATTTTTCCTGCCTTGCGCCCCAACTCACCATCACCTCTATAGTGTTCTTTAGACTTTCGTTTGAACTTAATGTGGCAATATTTCCCCAAAGAAACCTATCTATGAAATCCCACACTCAGTGCATTGTATTCTCTTTCCATGACCTCCCATTCACCCTATAAATTCTCATTTCCAAGGGAATTTGTGTTCCTCTATTGTGCCTCTAAGAAGGTGGGAATATATGGCCTATGTGTAGTCCTACTAGCCATGTGAGAATGGGCATGAATTCCCTTAGTTTATCTACGCTCTTTTGCTTGATATTTTCATGGGGACTCCTCGTAATTATCATTTCCTCCATGAGATCTGTTGGCTCCTTGGTTTCCTCCAAACAAGGGTGGATCCCTACCATGCCTTTTCTCCATCAATAAATGAGAAAGGATATCCTAATGCTTGTGATGTTCCTCCATTATTTCTATCATTCTCTTATGTCCACTCTAAAAGTTTGCAAATGATATCTTCAGTTCCGCTTGTCCCCTAGACAAATTATTTTGCATCTCATCCAAGTGTAACTGCAGAGTAATATGATTGTTCTGAAGAGTGTCATGCATTGTTTGGGTTACCTTCTCTGCTAAAATGGTTTCCTCCTTTGGCAATTCTTTCTTTGTTTCATGGTTTTCCCCCATGCTACCTTCAGACTCTTCTCCTTCTAGTATCTCTGGTAAAGAATGTCGACAACGACCTCTCCTTTTAGTCATTAACTTAATCACAAGATGACAAGGATATTCACTCTGATACCATTGTAATGTTCCTATGCAAGATTTTCTAAGAACTTAAAAGTTTAAAGTTTATTTGTGTGAGTTGTTGTTGAATGTTTTTTCAGATTGTTTCTCCAGAGTTGCGCTAGAGTTTCTTTCAATAGTTTTATAGCATACAAATGATAGATATGAAACAAAAATATATGAATCCAACAAGAGACAAGAGAATGACACAATGGAGTAGATACAAAATTTATATCTGACATTTATTTATTAGATAAGTTGTCCTCCATACAAGAGATATATAGATCTAGAAAATATAGAAGAAATATAGAAGCTATGGCTGAAGATGCCTTCAAGATATGAATAAAGAGAGAGTTGTGAGTCATCCTATCCCTCCAATAGCAACATGCAAGTCTAGATAAGATCAATTTATTTCCCTTCTTCAATATGACACCCAAATTTGGTTGAGTTGTGCACCACCTGGTTGCAGAGACCCTACGAAATTCAGCCTCCTTAGATTTGGCCTCCAAACCCTTGAGGATGACTGTAGAAATTTAGATCTGGGGTTTTGGAACACTTATGTTAACATCCTTCAGTTGTAATGTGATATCTAGCCCTCCAACTCAATATATCTCCCAGAGACAATGCACCCTCCATAAATTCGCCCAACCAAGAGAAATAATAAGTATACAGAGAAAACCCTTAATGAACTGATGAGAAAAGGCATTATGATGATGGTAAACCATTATAGAATAATATTTTCCTCAAATATTCAACCTCTTAGCCAAATCGAATTCCATTTACTCCAAAAGTGCACCCAAACCTACAGAAAAACTCCCAATCTATGCCCTGCTTCCACAATACACTTCTGGAATGGATCTAAAACTAAGTAGAATGGTGAGGGTGGGATATTTCACCACCTTGACCAAGCTTGGATCAAGAACAGAGGAATATTTCACCTCCTTGCTGATCTCTAGGGTTTAGTGAGACAAAACCCTCAAACACCCAAGCTCTCAAGATCACAAGTGAAAAAGACAAAATGATCCAAAATGAGGAGTGAGGTTCCCTCCTCTCCTTTTATACCTCCAATTATAATTTTCACTTAAATTATTTAACTGTCTTATAAGGTCATTCACCTTTATTTTCCCAACTTAGACAATTATCTTTTATTTTCCTTTTTTTTTTGCGCTTAAGTCACTTTAGTTATATAACTTAAAAACCTCAGTGACTCCTTTTTGCCTCTTAGTTCCCCTTTATTTGATTGAGACTATAGTCTAGAGGGAGCATCTAGACTACTAAGTCTCTCAAGACACTTGTCACTTGTAAGGGGACATTACAACATTACAGTTCAGGGGGCTAATTTTTTGGTTGGTTTCACTGATTCAGATTGGGTCAATGACCCTGATGATCGAAAGTCTAATGCATGTTATGTTTTCACCATTAGTTCCAGACCTGTCACTTGGGCTTGTAAGAAACAACATGCTACTTCTCTTTCTTCAGAAAAAGCATAGTATCGAGCAAAGATTAATGCATTCAAGAAGCCTTATGGATTTGATAAGTCCAAGTTATAGAGTTTGGATTCCAGTAGCAACATTCGACCACCCTTTTGTGTGACAATCAAAGTGCCATCAACCAACGATATTTTTCAATATCAGCGTAGAAAACACATTAAGATACACATGCACTTCATCAAAAATCTCATTCATGATCAAGTTATTAAAGTTCTCTTTTTCCCTATAGAAGATCAAGTTGCAGACATTTTCACAAAGTCTCTTACAGAAGAAAAGTTTTCCGAACTCCAATCTATGTTAGGAGTTCAAGAAGTTGTCCTTAAGGGGGGGAAGGATTTAATGCCTCCTTCCCTCTCATATTGTGTCACCTTTGTACATCCTTCAATCTTATCCCAAGTTATTCTTAAGTGGGGATGTTAGGATATTTAGACACTTAGGAGTTAGTTAAGTTCAACTTGGTCTAATATGTCTTAAGGAAAAAATGTGTTTCTTTAATATGAATTGTTATGCATTTCTAGTTATGTAATCCAATAGTCACGATATTTTTTAGACATAAATTGATCTGATAGCTCATATTCTCCTCAATATTAATGGCTATACTGATCTTTGTCTTAACAGTCGATTGCTCCGCGATATCTATTTAAAGAGCATGGAAGTCATTTGTTGATGATCGATTGGGAGAAAATCTTTTGTAAAATATTTTTTCTCTTGCATTAATATATTTCCTCATGTGGTCGTGTTGGTTGGGGTCTTGGACTGTTTTCCTCTTTGAGGGTTTTAACCATGTAAAAACATGAGTGTATTTATCTTTGATCTGGTTGTGTGAGTGGTTATTGAAGGTGTTCGTCCTGTGTGGGAATAACATGTTTTGTCGAACACTTATAGATTCTAAACCTACTTGTTTATTGAATTGAATCAAGTGAGATATTCTATCTATAGGTTATGCCCCCAATTGTAGAAAATCAATTGGGCTCATTCTTACCTACCTATAGCCCAATCCTTGAATTAGGCTACTACTTTTGAAATCAAGCTTCAATATTTCTATTCCTTCATGGTGAACAACTTGGACATTTTTTCAACCAGGTCAAGGGGTTGGAAGGACAAAACTTTGGAATTGGAAATATAAAGGCTCATTCATCACTATGATTCAAAATGGGTTGTTCTATATTAGGAAAGTATCCTCCTACTACATGAAGAAAGGAGCTTTAAGGGAAACTAACACACTTATAGGTGCCCAAGCATAGTTATGATTGTGATCATCACCAAAGGTCCATATATTTGGATTGATTGATGTAAGATATTTATTGAGAGTATCCCACCTAATTGGTTCTTTAATTGGGCTTCCTACAAGATCATTTTCTTGAATTTTCAATTAATTGAGTAAGCCCTTTCCTATAGGTAGGAAATACATTTTATCTTTTTCCATATGTGAAATATCATCCGTGAAATGAGAGGTAGAGGTTAGACCCCAACAACCCTCAATCCCATTTCTAACTTGACAGTGAATGTCTTTCTCTAATGGTTCCACTCTTCTTGGAAATTGTGACTAGGTCATTGGATTATGGATAATCCCTCAGGTCAATAATCTTCCCTATATTGAATTGAATTTGCTCCTTTCTAGAATACTCATTTTGGAATTTAGTTGTTTTTATCTCGAAGAAGATCCCACCACCAAATATTTCAATCAGGAATATAACATATCTCAATAAGCTAAGGAGAAGTTGAGAGTGTTCATATCAAATATTTTTTGACTAAATACAAGCATAAGCACTAGTTATTGGGTGAACAGGAAAAGGTATGGAGGTGAGGAGTTGCTAAAATAATAGTGCATAACCTAAGAATTGATCCTTAACATGAATGATTCAATGCGTATAGACTAGTTATAAGGTAATTGCTTACACAAACATGAATAATTGGTCTTTGACTATTGGCATTAAGGGAGGTGCTTGAATGTGGATACCTCACTATACTTTACCTGTGATTGCTAAATTCTAAGTTGACCAAAATGATATATGATCTGACATCCATCCCCAACATGCTTATTTGACCTTTCTATCTTGATAAAGAGTTGAAATCTTGGTTAGTTGGGCATAACTAGAACCCAATCACTAGTTCATGGTTGTTCTCCTACTTTTTTCCATTAGTTGAAGTCATGGGATTGTGTCTACTAGGTATGTATATATTTGGGCCTAGAAATATCCTCTCACCTTCTCCGAATTTCCTTGCCTCCACATAAATGAAGGAAGATAAAACCTGTGAGATTCTTGTGAACTTGGAACTAGTTATATTGGTTGGTACTGAAGATTTGGATGTAATATTTCACCCAAAATTGAAGTGCTCAAATTGAGCTAAAACCAAGATTGTTATAGGAACACTTTATCTCATAAGGTTCTTTGTAAGGTCTTGTATTTATTCCCCTCAAAGGGGATATATTTCTTGTAATTTTTAGGGATACCTCTCTTAGGGTAGAGTCAAGTAGTGTCTAAATACACTCACCTAATTATTTAATTAAGTGAGTTCAAATAGTAGTGGGATAGACTTTACCAATAGAGAGTGGTGTTTCCTCTCCTTAGCAGTCAAGTGCCTAAAGAGGATGGTGGCCTATTAGTTGAGTATCTAAATATCCTATTGAAATAATACAAGCATCTAAGGTAACATGCCTTACAAAGAGATCCTTTGTAAAATTAGAGAAATGAAGTTTACTTTACTTTTACCTGGGAGAGAGTACTTAAATCCCTATTCTCATATTTATTTCCCTTAAAGGATAAGGATATACTCTATGCTTAATAGAACTATATCCCAAATAAAATGCAGTGAGTGGTGTTTTATTTAGGTGTGAAATCTATGCATGGAGGATCCTCCATCCATCTATCTATCAGTGGAACACTATACCCTGTTTTCCCAACATAACAAAACAAAAAACTAGTTGTTTCTATGGCCTAGAAATATTGGAGAGGAGTGGCCAAAAATAGGTAGTTTCTATACACTTCATGACCCAATACTTGGTTGTTGATGTTCGGTGTTCCCTATGCATCCTCTACTATGGCTAAATACTAAACATCCAATAGGGCTAGGTCACAACCACTAATCACTAATAGTGCTTATAGTGGAGTGAGTGAAGGAAGTACAATTTTAATGGATGAAGGACATGTAAAAAGAAAAAAGTCCACTTTGATTGGTCCTTTTGATAAGGTTCCTTATTATAGATCGTGTTCATGTCCTATGAGGTTTCTCAAGATATTCTAATACCCACATTATCTCCCTAGTCCTCACTTTGAAAAATATTGTATGCTTGATATTCTGTCTCTAAGAAATAATGACTCTCACTCTATCAAGATCATAACTTACCATTTTATTGGTAGAAGGATTTGTTTATTGATTCCCACTACATCTTGCTTCCCTCCATCAGTATTCTAGCTATATTAAAGGAAGTGTTTCAAGTTCAATCCATTTTCCCATGTTCTCTATCTCATTCCCCCTTCATAATGCGTCACACTATTCATTAAAGAGATATAAGAACTTGAAAAGTGTAGTAATTAGCCCAAACTCTTTCTATTTTTGTCAAAATACGGTGAGAGATTATGGACTTCAGGATTGAAATTGTTGTGCCTTATTTTTTTTCTAATTCTCAAAGGCATGTTATTGTTTATTATATGCAATATCAAAATTTGATAGTAACAACATGAATTCTTAAACATTACGTCCTTAATATATTATAGATGAATTCATTTGAATCTAACCGTGTTAGAGAGTCATATTACATAATTAATGGCGTGGATGGAAATAAAAAAGGAAATGCAAGGGAACAATTATCATTCACTTTGTTTGACACAAGATTTGTGACATGCCATTGAATGATTATCTACACTTCTAAGGTTGTTTTCTTGTATTTTTATCTAGACCATTAAATTATCTTCAATGAGTATATAGGTTAAAATATCAAGTAGTAATGTGACAACTTCTATGAAATGTTATTGGTGCCATATTGAATTTAAGTTGATCACATCGAAAGAGATACATATCTTGAGCATCCCCAGATGGTACAATGAAATAGTATAAATTGTTTTTATTTTTTAGAAAGAGTTGACTCGTAGTCTTATGGATACTCAGGTCCATCTTTTGGTACATTTGGTCGAAGACATTCAATTATCTATTGTGGTGATTTGTCGACCGATGTTCTTGCTAGAGAGGTACATGAAGACACTTGAGGGATTTTGAAGACAATGATACGTCTTGACGGGTGCATTCTTAATGCCAATTTGTTTTTTAATGTATGACTTCTTGAAACAATTGCATATAGATGCTACACTCATGTGGGATGGTGATTGTGACGAATAACAATTAGAAGGGGAGAAAATTGAAACAAACGGAGAAACATTGATTCTTAGAGATAATATACTTTTTTTACATATATATGGATACAATTGTGTTATTTAACGAATAAATGTATTGTAAAAAATGAATAATATTAAGTGCTCATTGACACTGTAGATGATGATGAACGGGATAAAACAAATAAATTAATTTTGTTCAATATGGAGGCGACTAGGAAATGGTTGGCGATGTACAATGAGATACGTAAAAATGATACAAAGACATTCAATATGATTTACAAGTTCAAACTGTCATATTCCACTCCCTAAAGAATTATGTTATCAATGGTGTACAAAGTGCACAAGCACATGGGTGAAGGAACAACTTCATAGATTGGGACTAACCAACAAGCAAACTGAACTAGACACATTGAACATAGTTATTGGATGCGAAAGGACTATATGTGGGATCATGGAATTAATTGCATAAATTTTAATTAAACATCTTTGTGTATTGTTACAAGTTTAAGAACAATTATTGATTTCAATATGAAAATTTGTCTATGCATGAAGATATGAACATATCCTGTGATGTGGTCATATGGTTATCCTTTTAGAGCAGAGATTATGGATCGTGGAAAACAAACATGTGATTGTTGATTGTTTTTTACATTGGATCAAACAAGTTGAGTAATCTCAAGGGATACAACCAAATAGAAGGATAATTTGATTTTGTTGGCACCATTCAAGACATAATTGAATTGGACTATAGGTCCTTTATATCATGATTTTTAAATGTAAATGGTTTGATATTTTTGATAGAATGAGATTTATTAAACATGACCTAGATAGTGAATTATATTCTATTGATATATGTAGAGAAACATTGGCATTTGAGCTTGAGATTTATTAGACATGACCTAGATAATGAATTATATTCTATTGATATATGTAGAGAAATGTTGGCATTTGATATTGAACCATTTGTGCCCCAAGAGCACTATGAACAAGTTTTCTTCCATCTTGATGTCTCTAACAAAATTTGGTGGTTTGTTATTCCATATACACTTGGGGGAAAAATGGATTTTGAAAATGTATATGTTGCAATTGTTTCACTAGGTCCATAAGTGGATGTTGTAAATGTAAGTGGTGAACTAAATGTGGGTGACCAAGTAGAATTATGACTATAGTGATGTCCAATATTCATTCTACTTTTAGTGGTTTTTTAACACACACATACATATATGGTCGTTTCGTATTGTTATTTTGTGATTTTTAATGAATCGTAGTTGTTAAGTCATAAACTATATTTTAATCAATAGAAATCATCCATGTTTGTCTCAACCAATGGGCATACAAACATATCAACACCAAATATAAATAGGGTAAAATGATTTAAAAAAAAACCACTAAAATTTGAGTAATTTATTATATATTGCAAGGAACATAATCGACTATGATTATGATTAATATTTATTATAATTGTCAATATTATTATTAATCTATTATTATTATTATTAGTAGTAGTAGTAGTAGTAACTTGGTAAATTGCATTAGTAAAAGGTTGCAGAAAATGATACAACATATATTACATTACAGTAAAGTTCCAATAAAAGCATAGAAGTAGATACACAATCCATACACAATCATGTTATATGACTAAACCATAGAATGGCCTTATCCTTATGAAAAATTACCAACTGCTTCTTTATGTTATACACTCTATAGTAAATGCCTAAAAAAATTAAAGTCCTGAAAAACATTTAAAACAATATTGAGCATAGTGACTAGCAACATCCTCCAAACATGTATTGACTAGTTTAATTTCCTAGCTCACATTTTCCATTTCCTCATCAAATTGATGCACATATTCTTCCTCTTTTAGCCTTGCTCTAGATTATTTTTCTGAAGTTCTTGGATTCTAAGCCAATACTTGATCACCTATGTGAAGATTAAGAGTTAAATTCTAGAGAAGACTGCATTCAAATTATACCACTGCTAGTTGTTACTTTATGCCACCAGAGATCCTTTGTTTTTTGCTACTTGTGTTACAAATTTATTTTGAATTTCATGTATTTTTGCAACAAGATTGAAAAGAGAGGCCCAATTTTAATGGATGTGCTCTTTGTGGCTTCGTTATACTCTATGAAACTCTTTCAAATCCCTCAAATCCATCTGATGGCTTGTGAAGAAATTACGTACTCTGTCTATAGAAAGCACCAAATTCCATGCCTCCAGAGAGCCCTGAAAACTCCTCTATGTCAGAATATTGATTAGAAAACACCTCTCAATGATCCAATTTAGTGAATGGCCAACCCCAAAATCCACAAATTGAGCTTGGCCAAAAATTCCACATATAGAAACGACCTAGAATAGACTGCCATTCAAAGGAGGTGGTTCCCCTAGCAAGTCCCTCTCACCCTGAAACAAACCAAAGGGAAAACATGGAGTGGAGGAATTAATAACCTAGTTGATAGGTTTTAAAATCCCTTGTTGTCTATCCAAATTTAACGCCATTATTCCACAACAAGTCCGAGAGATAAGGAATAGATGAACAAAATCATGTGGGAACAGAGTTGAGAGCATGTGAGCATAGAATACCAATTTCAACACATTGAATTTCAAATGTTTCAAGGAATGAATAATATGACATTCCATGTGAAGGGTGATGGTTCCAATTATATTCGCCACATGACAATAAACCAACACTAAACATTTCGATGTGAAAATCATTAATTAAGGGATTATGTGGTGGGTTAATAGACCATTAACCATAATTCCCCCCTCCTTTGACTTGATCCTATCTTTTCCCACCTACTTGCTTCTATGTTTTATTCTCAAAGGACATGGTATTATTGTATACCAATGAAGAAACCTTTTGTTTTTCTTCTTTGATCCAGGATTGAGGTGAGAGTATTGTCTCTGGGAAAAGTGTTTTTAACCATATGACTGATAATCATCATGAAGTCTTCAATCACCTTAATATAACACACACCTATGTCTTTGGAAATGTTTATTGCTTTCCACAATGCATATGCCTCTACTTTATTATTTGAAGCGATAACTAGTCCTCAGGCAAAGCAAGTTTTAGTTATCCCTTTGGGGTCATTGATAATACCTCCTGGGCCTGCCACCCCAATCAATCAATTATTATTATTATTAATTATGAAATATTTAAAATTAATTATAATAATTATTATTAATTATTAAAGTATCTTTAATAGTAATAAATTATCACTAATTAATTATAATAATTTTTAATTAAAAAATTATTAATAAAATGTTTTTAGGCTCTAATAATTTATTTTTAAACCAAAATTGTGAAAGAACCTTGAAGAACCCCAATAAAAAACATTACAAACCTATAATAATAATAAAAGGTAATATTGTACAATGAATTGGATCACCAATACCACATTTACAATGCATTTCTTTGAGTACCCTCCCATCAAGGATTAGTTGGAACTCTCTGGTAGAATGACATTTGAATGGTGTGTAGATAAAAGAACAATTTTATGAAAAGTTATCTTTTACTAGAGATGTAACAACAATGCAAGTAGAACGCTAAACATTTCCTCAGTGATACTAACTCAATGCTTACGATGCACTTTCAATGTAGAGTTTATAAAGGTGACACAATTGATGCAATATTTATACACATCCCAACTTAGATCGACACAAACATGATGCAACAAAACAAACTTTTTTTTTAATATTTTTGGCTTTGTAATAAAACTACAAAATCAATGCAACTACAACACAATGATGATGTGAGGAATGATGCTTAGACATGATTCACACACACAAAAAAGGTTCAAGGTTGTGAGAGATATAGTGATACAAATCAATGATGTTATAGCCATGTATTATAGTAGTCTAAGAGAAGCACATGTAAACAAAAGAGTGGAACACATTGTGGAAGTAATTTGTCAACAATCTAAACGAAGGCCGTGCAAATGATAATTCTACACTAGGGGTTATATGCAAGAAGATGCACCAATTT
>ML795091.1:234446-271920 GCA_009831015.1 Picea engelmannii
TCCATAAGTCCCTAGAATTGTACATGAATGACTAGGCATTGTTAAGGTGTCTAAACAATGACATTTAGACCTACAAATGATGCTAAATACGTGCAAGGTGACTAGAGTATCTCTCAACCTTGAAAGTACCAATTTCTACAACCTTTAACAAAATTCATGGGATATTTGTGTCAAAAGAAAGCATGATGGTTGATATTGACAAGGTTTAGAACCCTCAAATATCTCTTTGAAAGTTAAGTCATTTATGGGGCACACAGGTTACTATAAAAAATTCATTAGAGGATATAAATAAATCACCTACCCGATGGAAAATTTGTTGAAGAAGGAAACACAAGCATTCATATAGACTGATTAATGCCAACATGATTTCCAAACACTTAAAGATAAGATCGTAAATGGAAACTTAAGGTTTCTAGACTAAACAAAGCCTTCTCATGTGCATGTGGATATCACAAGAATCTCTATCAGACATACATTGTTTTGTTGGTGTATGACAAAAAAGTAATCATGTGAATTGAATATTAGGTATCGTCTCTACAAATCATAGTTTTGGAAAAGTTGCAACCTAAACATTCCTACAAAACTATATCAGAGAACCATAAATGTTTAGATTAAGACCAATTATGGGACAAATTTCAGTAATACCCTACAAGATGAAGACACTATACAAGAATGGGTCAACTAAATTAGAAAACTTGGAAGAATTGAATTGCACTAGTTGAATGAATGCATATCAGTTGAAGAGAGTCTTTGACTAAATCCTAGACCATTAGGGTTCACACCCTAGCAACTCTATGGTTGAAAGGTTATGCGACCCATGTTGAGTAATTTTTTTTTATTAATGTAGTTTGACCTAGCAAGCTAAGATAAGAATTAGATGAAAGTTGTGTAGGTAAGGTAAATGAATCAATGATGTTTGTTATTTACTAAAGTAAATAATATATTTGTTGATGTGTTTGTAGATACGACAAGTCCATAGGGATTGAACAAGAATCAACCCATATGATAGCTAGGAAAGGAATAGTTTAAGAATATTGTAATCATTAGAGTGAACATGTAGGAAGAGTCACCAAAGCATAAGGATGTCCATATAGAAATGGTGCAAGGATGAACCAAGAAACTTCGATAGAAAGTGGCATGGATGTCCAAGTTTTAATGGAACCACTATCATAAATAATCTTGAAAGAAGCCATATGAGGCAAGACACAAAATAACTATGGTTATATTTACTATTGAATGGATTAATCACAAAATGAACTGGATAATGAGGTCATAATTGTTAGAACCTTCATGTTCTTGAAGGAAAACCAATTGACATATAGAAATCAATCATAGGTTCTTTCAAACTCTAGCATTTGACAAAGTAGACTAGAAGTTTCCATGGAGTAAGGACATGGAAGGTGACTCCTAGTTAGAAGTAATTACCAAAGACTGGGATTGTCACCAAATATCTATACCAGAATAATCCAACAGAGTAATGCATAGTTGTGGCATTGATGGAAAGTGGTCAGTGAAAGAAAAAGGGCTAAGACAAGGCCGACATAGTAAATCAACCAACAAAAGTTAGAGAAGCAGACTTGGGGATCTATTAGCAGTTTGGTTCCAATAATTCATAACAAGATACTAATAATGGAAATCCCAAGGAGTTGTATATGAAATTGATTAAGGAGATGGGACAAGGAAATAAACAATTGATCAAAACACAACATGAAGGTAGTTTTTCAAAGTTCATTTCAACCTAGCTAATTCTAGCAAATAACCATTGTTTTAAAAGGAGAAAAGAGCATGAAGAAAATAATGGGTATGCATGAGAATCAATAAGGTGGGTATCTCACCTACCATCAACAACCACATTTAATGCATCAATAATGCTCTTTTAAAAGGTAAGAGTGGACTCATCTGTGCACATTGTTTCAAAAAAATATCAAAGTGAATAATTAGGAAAATAACATACATAACACAATGGATATCTTCAACACATTGAATGACATCGATAACAAAAAAATGGAATCATTCCATCATGAAAACAAATAAGATATGGAAATAATATAAACCCATACTATCAAGAATTTACCAGGCTAGTTGCATCCCAAAATAAATCGTCGTATCAAATCTAGTTTATGAAGTACCTAGATTGCACAATCCCAAGAAGTGGATGATCATCGATACCAAGACAAGAATCATCATTACAATCACCAAATCTATGATTCATTAAGTTTTAAAATTTCATGAGGAAGCAAGGTTTGGGAAGATAGAAAAATTCGGGCTTACATAATGTGGATCATGATAGTCCTTAGTTAGTGTTTGAAGAGATGGATAAATACCATATATATATATATATATATATATATATATAAAGTACTTTCCAAATGGTGTTTGTCAGATGATAATATGGATTCTCAATAGAAATTTTGATAAAGGTATGCAACAAGATTGCTAAAGGATTGTTTTTTTCTTAAGTACTCAAGTTTGATGTCAAAATAGGATGGGAAATAAGCATTCAACAACAATTTCTCTTGCAATTGATCTATTTTAAACACGATCCCCATATCCATTTCTATATGTATAGTTATTTATTCTAGTTAGTTGTGATATTCCTATCACCAAATTAAACCAGAAAGGAGTTAATGAATGTGTTCCTTCATGTATCCTACATGTATACCACAATGTGTGCAATGAAAATCTACTATAGCTACTAGATAATAGAGGAGGAATTCATGGGTTGGTGCATGAATATTGTAACATCCCGCTCTTGTGCGCACCTGATGTGACTAATCCTTGAGGACACCTGCATGCAAGTGATCCGGTTCATATATGATTAACTTCTTCACTTATGGATTCTGATGATGAGACTGTGGATTATGATGTTATATTATGATTATGTATAGATAGATGCTATTGACTGGTTTCTCCTGAGTGTGCATGAATCTTGACCGATTAAGGATGTTGATGGCATCAATGACCTCCTTGGACTCTGGATCGATTCAAGGAGTGGACTATATATGGTTTGACTATTTATGTTATTGCATATGTGACATATGTCGTGGTATATTGTGATGTTGTTTATGGATTGCTGACATGTTTCGTTGATGGATGCAGGTTGACGATTTCTTGCTAATCAGACTCACATTTGGAGTAAAGGGGTCATGAACGAAAACCATATATATTGAGGGGGAGGTGTGACAACATCCTTGCCACATCCTAATAGCATTCTCGTTGTGGTTCGAACTGTAGGTTAATGATTACCTAGTTCGAGAGATCTACGATGTCGTGAGGGCATACTAAGACAGTTGCTCACGAAGATTCTAAGGGGTGCGCAATAAGGCAAGGTCCTTATTCCTTAGAGGCCCTTAGTCTCCCACAATCACCTAATAGAGTATTAACTCCAAGGGCTTGACGTCTACCAAAATTGGTCAAAAGACAAGTGACACCTTTGGAGCACATAGTGCATCTTGAAGGGCACATCACATAAATAAAACTTGATTGAAGGCGAGTGGCACCCTTGGAGCACGTAGTGTGTCTTGAAGGGAACAACACGATGTTTAAACACAAGTGAGTCAATGAACCTAGATGCCTAGAAAACAATATCTCACCTTAACATGGTCATCTTTAAATTAATTATGTATGAGTAAAGTTTATTAATTTTAATTTCTCCCTTAAAAATTTTCTAAGCCTAGTTAAATTAAAGCCTAGGTCTAAATAGGATATGCGGACTAAAAAAATTAATTAAACAATTAATAAAGGGGGGATGAAGAAAAGAAAAGGGGGAAAATTAAATTTATAATTTAAAGGAGGATTAAATTATCTAAACATTTAATTGTTGTTTATGTGCAAAACTTGCTAAATTCGAACTTAGACAAAAAGGAAATTTAAATGCAAAAGGAATGTGGAACATAGAAAGAAATCTAGTCTAGAGAACTTTCCTAAAATGAAATCAACTAACCTTTAAGAAGGGTGTCGGTCATTAAGGAAACTAAGGGAATAAAGGGACAACAATGAACATTTTTAGAAATGTTTTTAGGTGGGTGAGGGAAATTGGCAATTTAATTAAATTAATTAAATTAATTTATGGTGCAACTAAGGGATTGGGTGACAAGTATATGGGGGGTAATATTTATTAATTAATTTTTAATAAAACTAATTTAATGTGCAAATGGAAGGGTCACTAAGAAGAAATCTATAAAAGAAAAGGCAGAGAAGAGAAATGGGAGGACTTTTTGGCAAGCAAGGTTATGCTACCGGATTTTTATTGACTAATTTTTCTTGTGGGAGTTGGAACACCCAGCTTAGATAGAGAGTGGTAGCTCGACCTTGTGAGGCGAGATGGGAGATAGCTTATTCTATGGATTGTGTGCTTGGCCCCTTTGCGGCTCGTGGAGCTCAGGGGGAAGAAGAGTACCCCTAGCGTTGGTTGGGAGGTATTGGTGAGGTCTCAGCAATTAGAAAGCAAGGAGCTGGATGGAGTGCAAGTGTGGGACAACAATTTTGGATTCTTCTCCCGTCGGTTACGATACACATGTGTAAAAGTTTCTGTTGTAAATTGTTTAATGTTTTTGTATGTAGAAATTATATGTTTATGAATGGTAATGGTTTTCTGGATCTGTGTGTGTGAATTTATGGGTTCCTTTCCCTTTTCATTTTTCTTCATGTACCTTGCCTAACTATAGATAGAATTCCCATCCGAACTATGCCTTTGGGTTTCCACATATCTGAGAATGTTTTCCTTTTTCCTAAGCTCTACATTTTTGTCAGCCATAAACCCTTTGCGTTACTACCTTGCTCACATAATTTTTTGGGGCCTTACGCTTCCCAAGCATGTAAACCATATGGGATTAGTCAATTGGTTAAGTGTTGTAAGGATTTAAACTCTGTAATGATGGTATTTCTCATGATGTCTTTAAAATACAACCCAAAATTTCTTGAGCATTTTTGTTCTGTTATGTTAAATTTATGAATTTTTATTTTCGAAGTAATTAATTTGTGGAACGACTTGGGGCTGAAACCTTAGCTCGACCTTCCTGAGCACCTCAACATTATTTTACTGTCCCTTCCTTCAAGCTTAACCATTCCCAATGTTATTCACTGCCTGTAATTGTAAATTCATTTTTCAGAAATTTTTCGTTTCCAGGTCCGGATCGAGGGTCGGATTAGGTGTCAGACCTAGGACTGGATGGAGTGTCGGATTAGAAGGTGTCTCGTTTAATGACCAACTTGTGGTGTGCATATCTGGTTTCAAGTCTTTGTCCTTAGCTCCTTGTGTAGAGTTAGGTTGGGCAAATTGTGTGATCTTTAACCCTTGCGGACCCCTTTTCTCCTTTGATTTTTAAAAAGTTGAATTATGTTTCTGATCCCTATGCTCTGTACAATTTTGAAGATATTATCTGTCTTAAGGAAACCCGGATTCGTTTCTTACCTTTCTTGAGAACTTGGTTTTATTGTCGTTATGTTGTTAGGGAGTTTTGTGTTAATTTATAATCTGGAATAAATTCATGGTGCAATCTTGAACGCACAGTTGGGTAAAATTTAATTTCACCCTGAACTCATTTTCCCCCTGGTGTTTTATTTCTGGATTTCTCTCTGCATATTTACTCAAGTTTTTGGGTTCATAAACTTGCCCAACACGAAAACAAATTTACTGTGCATGCATTCATTCCAAGCTTGAGAGTTTCCATTTCAGTGTTTAAAAAAATGAATTTTTTGTGTGTGCATTCAATTCCGAGTTGAAGTTTCCACTTCTGTGTATTAAAACAGATTTACTGTATATGCACTTGTTTCCAAATTTTATGCTTGTTGGGATCTATTTAGGGTCCCTGCATAAATTGTTGAAGGACCTAAATTAAGTTCGTGACAGAGTTATCAGTTCTGGAAGTGATATTTGTTGGCTCGCTGTAGGCATATTATAATTTGCTTTTGCTAGTGATAGAGTCTTGTGAGAGATAACCACTTGATTGATTAAATTTTAAGACTTTGTTGACAATTTCCTGGAAAACGAAATTGGGGATTTATGTTTCCCAAACCTATAAAAGATTCTGAAATTGTTCTTTAGTCTTGTTGTCATGGTATTCAACTCTGTAGTTGTGGTTTTAGCCTTGTTGCCTTTTAGAAGACATTTTCAGAATTTAATTGAGCGATTATGTTATGTTTACTTTTAATTTTCTGAATTTTAATTTCGAAGTTTTTTTATAATTCGAGAATGAAGTTGGGGCTATAACCATAGCATGACCTCCTGAGTGTCCTTGCAATCATTTATTGGTCCTTCCCTGAAGGATTAACCATTCAGAAATTGATCTGATGCCTGCAATTTTTAAATTCAAATTTCCTAGAAATTTAGTTTCGTTTGAAGGTATGGATGGAGGATCGGATGAAGGTCCGGATGGAGGACTAGTTGAAGTTCCAGATTGAGGACCGGATTAAGGTTCGGATTGAAAATGGAATTGTTTTTGCAAAGGTTCAAGGGTTGGAATAAATTCCAGAACTCTTCCTTTAGATTCGTAAATCATGATATAGCTTAACATCTAATTATCTATTAATTGTTACAACAGATTGGTAATTTTAATTCCTTTAATGAATTTGATAAAGGTAAATGCACTCTTATTTATGGAAGAATAAGTTAAGGTCTTCCTTGAATTTTTTTAATGGATATGTAAGCTATCAAATTCTTATTTATTACTTATGCCAATTTTATCATTTTTATAATTGGGTACATGATGAAGGGTAGCATGTTAAATCATTGTATTGTTTAAGCATGGATGATCTCCTTTTATGATTAGTTGGGTATGTAAGGTAACATGATGTCCTTATGTGACGAGTGATGATTGATCTTATTATGGATCTCTTAGACATCTGTTTAGCTTAGACTCATTGATTGTAATTACACTTATGATTCTTAATTTTTATATAGCACCGCCTTGTACGAATTTCACTTAATCATTTCCTAAAGGATGGATTGAGTAGATTAGATTAGACCTAGCACTACGATGAATTATATTGTTTTTAAATGATGATTTTCCTTATGAGACGAAGTGAGTGATTTATGGTTTATGTTGTGACTCGTCATTATTAAAAGAATGCATTGGTTATGGGATTTTGGTTACTGTGTTAATGCGTCGATATATGTATCGTTATTCACTACAATGTTGTGCCTTCTTATTTCATGCAGGTTGTTAATGTGTTAATATTGTTCATTAATATGTCGGATGATGTGCCAATGTTGTCATTATTAATTGTAATGTATATTTCCTAATGCAAAAAAAAAAATTGGTTGTCGTAACAGAGGGTCGTTACAAAGATGTACATACAAACTGAAGAAAGAGATATATTTTTGAAATCCTTGTGTAATTAGTCATTGATCAAGTTAGAGAACAATTTCAAATGTGGGAGTAATACTACATTTAGGTTTAGTGATTTTCAATCTCTCAATGACTCTCATTAAATTCATTTGAAATTACATTTCAATCAGGGAATTATGTCGATGAGTACATACCACTAACCAACATTTCAAAAATATTAAAAAGGACACCCCCTACAAACTCCTACAAGTATGGGCTAGAGAGTATTTCTCCAAGGAAATGGTGGATGAATAGGTGAATAGGGATTATTAGTTGAACCCTCACTTTATCATTCCAAAATTGTTCCATTATGACCCTCTCACCCAACTAATAAAACCTTACCCACCAATGGGTGTTGGACATGGGATGCACTCAAAGAAGAATACTTTCTATGGAGGTTATGGAATGCATATGGACAACTTACAATTATCTTAGATAAGTATAATTGGTGGTGATCATGGAATTTTAACCCAATGGAGGGGAACACTAAAGTTTTGAAGAGGACAAGGAAAAAAAGGGATACTTCGACCTGAAGAATGCAAAATATTCATTGAAGAAGATAACATAAAACGGGATGAGAAGGTAACTACATATATAGGGTGATTCATTGAAGAATTTAGGGCCCAATAGCGAAAGGACAATGTCAAAAGGAAAGAAAGGGAGAAAATTAAGGAGCCCTTACAAGAAGTGACATGACACTTTAACTAGTCCAACTTCTCAAATACAAAGCCAAGTAGGTGGATCAAGAAATCATTGAGATAAGAGCTAAGGTGGACATAGAATGAAAATATGTGAAAATATAAAAGAAGGCTAATGAAGGAGGAAGTGATTAGGAGAATCTTAGTCTAACAAAAAGCAACAAGAAACAAAAGTAGCACATAAAGGAGAAGTTGAAGCCCAAAAAATGAATTGGGAAGGACTTGAAACAAGATAAGGAAATATATGTAGAATCATTAGAAGAGAAAGAGATAAAGGGGACATTAATAATCAAACATAAGGATGAAACATCCAATACCACAAAGGAATTCATATATATATCCAAGATCTCTAATCCAAGCAAGACCCAAAGTAGATTGATAATGATAAATTTGACCTTCTATTATACTACAACTTCCCATTGCAACACAATTAATTAATATATACCAAAAATCTATTGGGCATGGCTAATAAAAACCTACTTTCTATATGGAACAAGGTCACAAAAAAATAACAAAGAAATTGACTATGAAAGAACAAATAGACATATATACTATCATCAAGTTGAAGAGAAAACATGAAGTCAATCCTCAAATTTATACCTATGTGCTTTGGAGGAAGTGTGAATAGGAGAGACAGAAAACCAAATCTAAGGCCGAAACCCAAAGAATGTTGGAGCAGAAAACAAACATGAGTAGAATAAATATGACTAGGAGGATAAACAAAATCAACAACTCGAGAATAAACATAGGGAATAAGAGGTAGAAAAGAAGAGGTAAGTTGAGCTCTAAACAAAAGCTATAGAAAAAGATACAAGTCAAGTTCAAGTGAGATGATGAAGAATCTAAGGGGAAGTGGAAATTAAAGCTCAAGTAGAAAGCCAAAAAGTTTGAAAATGAGACATAGAGAAAAATAGAACCACATGTAGGGAATTAGGCACTAGGAAATGAGTGGGGATAGGGTGGGTAATCCCTTAAGCATAAAGTGAAACTTGACCAAAACCAACAAGAAACATGGATCAAAAGGAGAAGAAAAGATTCACATCTCTCTGATCATGTTGTCCCATGCAATAGAAAGGTTGTAAGTGGCCTAGAAAAAGATAAGTTAGAAGCATGTTAAACGACCATCCAAGAAATAACATGATGAGATCAACTAGATCTAGACCCTAACAGATGAGTTGGGCATATTGGAATAAGACTCAGATGCAAAAAGGATTGACCTAGAGAATGCACTATATGATCTCTCTATTGCACAGTTAGATATGTGAGTTACCATGTTTTCTGACAAGGGGAGATATGATATATGATAGGATGTTATACCTTTCAATTAGTCATCCGATCAAGAAACATGGTTATTTCAAGCAAGTCTGCAAGAAATGTATTTTCACAAAAAGGGAATGGATATAAATACACACATACTTGTGCATAAAGACTCCCATTACTGGAAAGGGATATGAAAATTTGTATAGGATACATGATTACCTTTAAGAGCCATAGGTATAACACTACAATTTGTTGGAGAAAAAGTTGATACTTGAGCAATTGAAGGAGCAAGTCCAAGAATGTATGGTAGAGATTCTATAATGTAAATACTAGAAACCATAACAAATAGACTCTAGGAGACCGAGGATCACCTAGCAATGTCAGTTACTAGTCCAAGCCAAAATAACACCAATTTTGACAAAACAAGTTGAAGTAGCTAGGAGGCTACCATGAGATAAGGGTAAAAAAATGTTGGGTGTGAACACACCCTTAGTTTGTAATTAATGTCCATAATTATTGAGGTAATCATGTAATATTATATCAGTTGTTCAATTATGACCTTATCAAATAAGGCAACATAAGGGGTTCTTGATCAAAGTTGGCCTTGTCAAGCACCCCTCAACTACAAGTAGAGATCATCATGAAAGGGATAGTTTGGACATAATTTTATGTGATTTCTATTGTTCTTCATTGCTTCATAATTTCTTTGTAAGAAAATATTCTCTACTATTTCAAGAGTGGATATTATTCCCATTATTAGGCTATTTCCCACTATAGATCTTGGTGTCTTTCATGGTGATAATGAACTAACTTGGTTGTAACATAGTTACCAACTTAAAAATCTAACAATTGGAGAATGCTAGCACAACCTACTATAAGTGTCCAAGAAGAAGGAACCTTCCCCACAAGCCAAAAACAATCCAATTGGAAAATCAAATGGATGTATGTTTTCCAAACCAAAATTGATAACATAATAATACAAAATGTATGTATTGATAATAGTCTTGATCATCTAAAAGAAGGAAGTGTAGAAATTAAAAATAGTGCCAAGAGGGTTGAAGCTTCTTATACAAATATTAATGTAAATATCACTAGGATGGAGAGTGTTGTAAATATGTTCATTGGAGATTTCAAAACCATGTGTGACTACTCTTATAAAAAATATTTAAGTGTTAGATAAATCAACACACGCAAAAGTGATAGAATTCATCTATTTGCTTGATGAAATTAAAGAGGCTAAAAGAAGAAGACACCATTAGAAGATTGTTCTAAAACCAGAATTGTTTCCCAACTATTGTAAAGTAGAAGAAGAAATCCTTTCTACCCAGCCTCAAGGAACCAAAGGATTCCATTCAAATCTTCATTAAGAAGATTGTTATATTTTGTTGGTCAAACTATCAACCAAAGAGACGAAAAGTTACAAGAATGGGAAAATCACTGCAATTTAATTCAGGATGATAATGATCTTATATATGATGAAACAATTGGCACAACCATATCTCAATTCAAAGGAGTATTAATGTACTGGATGGCTATGTTTCCACAAATAACAAATGATAAATCATGACATGTCCCCAATGTTGGAAAACATCCTCTCTATAAAATACAAATCAAAGACATAGAATCTCTGAAAGAAACTATTATATCCGCATATGGCCTTCATAGACGAATTACAAATGAAGCAGATTTAAGAATGATTATGGGAATGGAGTTAAATAGCCTAAAAGGATTTAATGAATTTGTGATTGACAATGAAAAATTGCTTACAAAAGTGGTCATGTGAAGGATGATACGATAAAATAGAATTTGATAGTCAAGATGCTATATCCCATTCCAAAGAAGGTTCATGTAATGATGAAGAACATAAATTGTGAAATTATAGAACAAACATTGACTGATAATGATCTTATATATGATGAAACAATTGACACAACCATATCTCCATTCAAAGAAGTATTAATGTATTGGATGGCTATGTTTCCACAAATAACCAATGATAAATCATGACATGTTCCCAATGTTGGAAAACATCCTCTCTATAAAATAAAAATCAAAGACATAGAATCTCTGAAAGAAACTATTATAGTCGCTTATGGCCTTCATAAACGAATTACAAATGAAGTAGATTTAAGAATGATTATGGGAATGGAGTTAAATAGCCTAAAAGGATTTAATGAATTTATGATTGACAATGAAACATTGGCTTACAGAAGTGGTCATGCGAAGGAATATACGATAAAATAGAATTTGATAATCAAGATGCTACATCCCATTCCAAAGAAGGTTCATGTAATGATGAAGAACATAAATTGTGAAATTATAGAACAAACATTGACTAATGTAGTCGAAATGATCAGAATTTGTATGGATAAAAAATCCATAAAACAAGTAATAAATAACAAACGTAATGTTGGCCCTAAACATTGTTAGTGTTTTTCTTATGTGGAAACTATGGTAAACCAAAAAAAGAAAAAGATCACTCCCAAAAGCAAAGAAAATATTGGTTAATAAAATTTGTAGAAAAAAATAATAAAATTACAAAAAGAATTGTTGGAAGAAAATATATTATCATGAAAGAAAGTAGTTCAGTGAGAAGAAGAAATATGATACGAAGGATGTGACTTTTGTGTAAAATTAGGTGAGTTTGCTAAAAACTGCCCACAAAAGAAGCCTCGGGTTAGAACCATGTATGTGGAAGATGAATATGAGGAGACATGGGATTATATTCCTACATATGTAGAAGAATTTGATTCAGACGATGAAATCTATGAATTAGATTCTTGAGATGAACATGTGATAGAAGGTCAAGTTTGCATAGAAAAGCCACCAAAAAGATGGTATGAAAATTATGATAAGGGTAGATAAAAAAAAAAAAAAAAGCTTCTAGCTTTGTGCATGATATCATAACATGCCTATAATATTTGGCAATTAAACTGATATGTTTGATTATGATCCATTTTCACTCCCAATTGTATACCCTTTTGGATCGTGGGCTAAAGACATGATATCTTCCCTAATAATATTGGATTGTATGTCTTGTTTCATTGTTTTCTTCAATTTCTTTCCATTGATTATAAGTTTTTAAAATCCTAAATTGGTTTTGGTGCATGACTGGATTAGGTAATTCTCATATTAGTCTCTTGAATTGGACCCAAGACATTTTCGATGTTGAACACTCTAATGCCAGTTTTGAATATGAACATCCCCCCTTTTCCATTCTACAATATTCAACTTGAATCAACCTTAGCTAATCTACAAGAAAAAAATTATTGCCATCAATGTGTTCTACCTCACATTTAAGTATCTTGATAAAACTTTCTCATCATGTTAATCTTCCATGTTTTTCTAGGGTAGGATCAATATTTTTGTTAAGAAATCATTTAAGACCTTTATAATCTAATTGGATGACAAACTTCTAAAAGGGAGGATAAACAATATGAAATCTTTGCATGCTTTCATGATCCAGGTGGATATTGGTGGCCACCCACCTATTCCAACTGGCTCCTCTTGTCCGTTTTTAGTTCAACACGTTCTTTTGTACTTCTTTGTAATTGTGGGTTCTACACTTCTAGGGATGTCTGAATCCCTACACATCTTCCAAGTGGATATTGGTGGCCTCTCACTTAATCCAACTGGCTTATTTTGTATGTTTTCATGTCAGCACATCTTGTTGTACTTCCAGGGCCGTTTTGGAGCCCTAAACAATGTTTTTTTGGCTCACCATAGTCAAACTGTGGATAAAGTCATGGTTTGACAACATAATGTGTATTTCTCTAAAAGACCTTTCCAACACGCTATCACACGCCTAATACAGAGGTCATATGCAAAAGTTACGACCCCATGAATTTGAGGTACCAACTTACCCATAGGGGCCCACATGACTTTTGGCGTTTCACCTCCTAGAGTTAGGTTTTTGGATATCTAGGGTTTTGGAATTCATGAGTAATATCAAAAAGTCCTCTTGAGGCTCATTGTAATCATTCTTCTCAAACGGATGCGCGTAGCAGCCACATCTCTTCTCAGAGATAACTACCACCATTCGAGCAAGTGTTTCAGTTTTGCAGTTTTACAGTTTTAGCCTATTTCATTTATTAAATAGAAGATATTGTTCACTGGATATTTTTGTTGTTCTTCATATCTTTGTGTTTTGTATTCAGTTTGTTAATCAGTTTGTTTCGCTCCTAAATCTATATCAGTGGTATCAGAGCGGTCTTCTCTTCATTTATTTTTCTTCGTGGATGTCCCTGACAAGATCTGGGTACAAGAAGTTGGGATTCGAACCAATTGATTCGTTGCAATAGCGGTGTTGAGCCCGAAAAAAACCCATGAGGGATGAAAATAAAGATGATGGAGCAGGAGATCCTATTAAAATTTTGCTCGAGGAAGCCCTCGCGCGACAAAGGAATGAAATAATGGACAACTTTGCGTAGATCCTTCGATGACTACCCACAGGAGAAGCATATTCATCAAGCGGCCATGCAACCCCCTTCAAGGTACAAGTAAATTTTGATATTCCATTATTTGAAGGACTGATAGATGCAGATGTTGTAGATAAATGGTTGAATCTGCTCGAAGGGTATTTTCGGTCCACAATTTTTCCGATAGGGAAAATATTACTTTTGCACTCCTCAAGGTCGTCCCCCATGTTAAGGACTGCTGGGATACTTACTCTGAGCAAAGGGTCGTAGAGGAATCTACAATACTTGTGGTTGCCCCTACATGGGATTCCTTTAGAGACTCCATTAAAGAACAATACTACCCTGTTGGAAGCTACGAGGACCAGTACACTAGATGGACCACCCTGCATCAAGAAAGGGACAAGATAGTACCAGATTTCACCAATATTTTCCATACATTGCGTCAATAAAGGGACCAAACAGTACCAGATTTCATCAACATTTTCCATACCCTGTGCACCAAATTGGGTATCAAAGACTTTGAGAGACATCTGGTGCTCAAATACCACGGTTGTTTGCATAGATACATTCAAACAGAAATGGAGTTTCTGGACATCGCCTCATTGGGCATGGCTTATAAATACGTTGTCAAGATTGAGCAGAAATTTAAGAAAAAGAGGTGAGAGTTTGGATCTGCAAACTCTCCACATCCGAACCAGGGCAAAGGCGGCCCCAACCCACATAGAAAGGGACCGAGCTGAGATGGCCACTCTCAGGACAACCAGTGTAAGCAACAACACAAGAAGGGAAATGAGAAGATGAAGAAGGACACAGGAAAATGGTGTGAGTACCATAAAATCCCTTGGCAGAACACTGAAGAATGTCGCTCTAAAAAGTCACTTTTGTCTGAGCTGAAGGCTTCCGATTCAGAGGCCGATTCTGATTCCGAATCAAATCCAAAAGGAGGGAAGCGTATTATCGATGATGAACCCAATGCCCACTATCACTACCACCAAAGTCCGGCCAAGCGAAACAAAAGAACCATAGGAAGGGGAACGCCTCTTTCACTCACAGATGCGAGTAAAGGGGGCTTCGCTTCATTTCATTGTCGATAGTGATAGTCAGAAGAACATGATCTCAGTAGAGGTCATCAAGCGACTAGACCTACCGACGACACCACGCCCTCAACCCTACACCATCGATTGGCTTCGCCAAGGGAGAGATCTCTGTGTCAGCCAACAATGTCGTGTGCCCTACAACATCAAGCCTTTCAAAGACGAGGTGTTGTGTGATATTGGTCCCCTTGAAGTTTGTGATGTTCTTTTAGGACAACCATATTTGTGGAAGAATCATGTTGTGTATGAGTCTAGACCCAACAGTGTTATTATTACTTTGGGTAGAAAATTGCACAGGATACCAGAGGTAGCACCGCATACCGTTATTTATTTAATCTCTGCTAAGCAATGCAGTAAGTTCATTTCATGGACCGAGAAGTTTGTCTTCTTTGTGATCCGTGCTCACAGTAAACAAAAGATCGTCGCCACATATGTGGCCTCTACATAGAGCCTCTCTTTGCAGGAGAAGCAAGTGGACGTGATCATGGAAGAATACAGAGACATCTTCTCCTCACCCACCAGGTTACCGACGCACTGCCAAGTCAAGCATCTAATTGATCTGACCCCTGGTGCACCTCTACCTAATGGACCAGTCTATCATCGCTCGCTGATGGAAAATGATGAAATCAGGCATCATATCCAAGATCTTCTTCAAAAGGGGCACATCAGACCCAACTCCTCCCCTTGCGGAAGCCCGATTGTGCTGGTGCAGAAGAAGGACGAGACTTGGCGACTCTGCATTGATTACAAAGCCATAAACAAAGTCACAGTCAGGAACCGGTACCCAATTCCCAAGATTCTTGACCTTCTTGACCAACTAAAGGGGGAAATTTCTTTAGCACGATTGACCTAAAGTCTGGCTACCACCAGGTTCCCATCGAACCAATTGATGTATGGAAGACGACCTTCAAATCTAAAGAAGGTCTCTTCGAATGGTTGGTCATGCCCTTTGTCTTAACAAATGCACTAGCCACTTTCATGAGGTTGATGGATGATGTATTGAGACCCTTCACCAACTCTTTTGTGGTGGTATATTTGGATGACATCCTCATCTTCAACAAAACTTGGTAGGAGCACATGTGGCATATTAAGCAGGTTTTGAGCACTCTGCAACAGCACACGCTATATTCCAACTTAGAAAAATGCTCTTTTGGCATGAACAAGGTCCAATACTTGGGATACATTGTTGATGAGCATGGGGTACATGTTAATCCAGCATAAGTTTCCTCACCTGATGGGGGAAATCAATGCAATGGAGAACATTGCTTCTTAAGGGGAGAGGATTGATCCAGGTGGATATTGGTGGCCACCCACCTATTCCAACTGGCTCTTCTTGTCCATTTTTAGTTCAACATGTTCTTCTGTACTTCTTTGTAATTGTGGGTTCTACACTTATGGGGTTGTTTGAATCCCTACACATCTTCCAGGTGGATACTGGTGGCCTCTCACCTAATCCAACTAGCTTATTTTGTATGTTTTCATGTCAACACATATTGTTGTACTTCCAAGGCCGTTTTGGAGCCCTAAACAGTGTTTTTTTTTGGCTCTCCACAGTCAAACTATAAACGAAGTCACAGTTTGATGACGTAATTTGTAGTTCTCTTAAATACCTTTCCAATGGGCTATCACACGCCTAAAACGGAGGTCGTATGCAAACTTTACTACCCCAGGAAGTTGAGGTACCAACTTACCCATAGGGGCCCACATGACTTTTGGTGTTTCATCTCCTAGAGTTAGGTTTTTGGATGTCTAGGGTTTTGGCATTCATGAGTAATATAAAAAAGGCCTATGGAGTCTCATTGTAATCATACTGCTCAGACGAATGCGCGTAGCAGCCACATCTCTTCTTAGAGATAGCTACCACCATTCGAGCAAGTGTTTTAGTTCTACAGTTTTACAATTTCAGCCTATTTCATTTATTCAATAGAAGATATTGCTCACTGGATATCTGTGTTTTTATTCATATCTTTGTGTTTTGTATTGTTAATTAGTTTGTTCCGCTCCTAAATCTGGATCATTTCACGACATCATATATTTCTATTTTTTACTATGATATTGATTAATTGTATTTGGCCAAACTCTAGAAGCATGTTTGCACAATTCTCCATCTTATAGTAATGTTTATCCCCATCTTGTCATTGAGGCATTTGTTTGTACAATGTAAAGACCATTTCTAGTAGGTAATCTTAATGGAGGAACATGTGATGATTTTTATTTGAGTGTCCTTACTACATTAGCATGTATTTTATTTCATTTCTATTTACCTTACCTTAATAGTTTCTGCAATTGAGATCTATGAACATAGGCATCTTTTAAAAATGGAAGTATATAATTTATGTAACCCAAGAAATATTTTAAGTGTTTGAGAGTTTCAAGAATATATGGAAATTGGAGAATATGCTTTGTAATGTGGGGTTTCATCGTGACCTTGCTTTAGCATATGAATAAACTAAGATATTCTATCTCGATTCTCCTTAATTCATTTTTGGCCTGTGATAAGACAATTTCGTAATTTTTCTCTAATTCAAGAAATTTTTGAAAGTGAGGGTTGTGTCCTTCAATTGTTGCAAAATATACAAGAATTTCATCTATATATACAATAATGAAGTTGTAATAAGGACCAAAGATAGAGTCCATCTATCTCTACAAGTATGTAGGTGTATTGCAAAAACCAAAAGGTATGACTAGCCATTCATACTGCCCTTGACTACACTAAACATTGTTTTATAAATATCTCTTGGTTTTATTTTGATCTAATAGAATCAACTTTTGCAATAAAATTTACCATATATTTTGTTTCCTGTCAAATGTATAAGCAATGTATCTTTATGTGGCATTGTATACTTGAACTTTATGGAGTGGGATATAATTAATTACCATTCTCTTTTTCCCTGTCTTTTGTTCACTATGTTTGTTCACCATAAATGCATAATAACAAAACTCAGACGTTGAGATTTCAATTAATTTGTAATCTAACAATTATGACATGTCTTCTTCCATGAATTTCATATTTGATGGTTTGATAGGAATTTCCTTCCCAAAATCCTTTGCTCTAGGGTGTGTCTTGATTTCATATTCATGTTTTGCATTGTCCCAAAAAACTTCATAATTTAGACTGCAACATTCCTAATACTCTTTTTCAGTTATTTCCCTTGTAACTTGTACTTTGCTTCTCTTTGTGACCATACCTTTGTATTTCTTTAATTTTTTCTTTTCTAACCAACTTGTTTAGAGCTCGTTGGATATAATGAGAAGCAATTTCTTCTAAATCACGAGACTCCTGATCAACTTCTTGAGTGATCTCTTTTGCAAATTTTTAGACATCTTCAATTGTAGGTTGGGGATTGGGTTCAATAGTATTTAGATCTAACCTTAACTTTGGAATCTAGTGGATCATAGGAATGCAATTGATGAATCCACAAAAAGACCTATATATAATGAATAGTCAATAAAATTGTTTGAGATTTGAGGGAAAAATACATTAAACTATTGTTGAAGGATAGCTTGTTTAGTTATGGAACTTGAGACTAAAAAGGGATTGGTATAAATACATGGCCTCAATTTTATAGATAGTTCACAAGTATAAGAACAAGATAATGTATGTCTTACAAGACCAACTGTATCAATACTAATATGTAGCATATTCTTATATTGTGAAGGAAAAATACTTTCATGGACCATGTTATAAGTGCAACCTGTATCAAATAATATGGAACCATTATATGAAGTAGCAATTTTATATGTAAATTTCCCAACAACATACATTCCATTGTTGTGTTCAACCAATGGTTGTTCTATTTTTTGTTCTAATATTCTATTCTAGCTCCAATATCACTTGGCTATATGTTATTTATCGTCTTCCTTCTTATTTTTTGAATTGTTTTTTATAAGTTGGAGGATGCTCTCTTTGTTTTTTGATATGCCCTTATCATATTTTTCATTACATCTTTTTGGTGGCTTCTTTGTGCAAACTTGATCTTCTATTTCATATTCATTATAAGTTGGAGGATGCTCTCTTTGTTTTTTGATACGCCCTTATCATATTTTTCATTACATCTTTTTGGTGGCTTCTTTGTGCAAACTTGACCTTCTATCTCATATTCATTAGAATAATCTAATTCATAGTTTCCATTCTCTATATCAAATTCTTCTACATGTATAGGAATACAATCCTATGTCTCCCCAAATTATTCTTCTACATACATGGCTTTGACCTTAGGTTTCTTTTGAGGGCAGTCTTTAGAAAGCTGATTGGATTTTCCACAAAGGTAACATTCTTTCTTATCAAGTTCTTTTTATTGGTTTGCATTCTTTCATGAGAAGGTATTTTCTTCCATTAATTATTTTTATATTTTTTTGTATTTGTTTGAAGATTTCCTTAATCAATATCGTCTTTTATTTTGGGAGTGACCTTTTTATTTTCTTGGTTTTTCATAGGTTTTCACATAAGAAAAACACTAACAATCTTTTGGGTCGGCATTATGTTTGTTCTTTATTACTAGTTTAAAGAATTTTTATCCATTTCAAAAGTCTTCGATACAAATTTTGATTATTTCAGCTACATCAACCAGTTTTGTTTTGCAATTTCATAATTTTGTTTTATTGTATCAACCTCAACATGACCATTTATGTATGTTAATTTTTTATAGTCAATCATATATTCAATGTAATCCTCTTAGGGTGACTAAATCCATTCCCATAAGCAATTTTAAATCTTCTTCATCTGTAGTTTGTTTATGAAGGAAAAAACAACTATAATAGTTTTTTTGAGAGATCTTATGTCTTTGATTTGTATCTTACAAGGAGGATGATTCCCAACTTCATGGACATGTCTTGATTTATCAATGGTTGTTTAGGAAGACTTAGCCATCTAGTACATTAATACTTAATTGAATTGAGATATGGTTGTGCCAACTATTATAACATTTACAAAATCATTAACATCTTGGATTAAATTGTAGGGGTTTGACCATACTTGTAATTTTTATGCTATCTAGATGGTAGTTAGACCATCAAAATATAATGGTATGCTTAATAAATATTTCAAAGGAATCCTCTAGTTTCCTTGAGGCTAGGTAGAAGATAATCCTCCTTCTATTTTATAATAGCTAGGAAACGATTATTGTTTTGAAATAGTATTAAGCTAGTGTGCTCTTCTTTTAACCTCTTCATTAAGCAAATTAGCCAATCATGTCATTTTTTCTTGCTCTTATTTGTATAACAATTCAATATTTTTTATATTAGTGTACATGGTTTTGAAATCTCCAATGAACATATTTACAACATTCTCCATCCTGATGATATTTACATTAATAAGTGTATAAGAAGTTTCAACCTTTGTGGCACTATTTTCAATTATGTCATTCCTACTTTCAGATGATCAATACTATTATCAATAATCATATTTTGTGCTATCAGGCAACCAATTTTGGTTTGGGTAGCAGATATCCATTTGTTGTTCCAGTTGGCTTGTTTTTGTCTTGTGGCTTAGGTTCCTTCTCCTTGGATACTTATAGTAGGTTGTGCTAGCATTCTCTAGATGTTAGGTTGTTGTCCTTTGAATGCTTGCCGGGTTGGCCAAAAGTAAGCAACCCTCTTTAATCTACAATGCGCAACATGGACATATAGGTATTTTGAGGATCGATGGTCTAGACTGGATGGATGAGGATCCTTCATTTGTATACTCAGGAGGAGCTTGGAGAGAAGGTTGGAGTTGGTCAATGTAGTCAATTTTTTTATTGCTACAACTTTCTATTAGTAGGCCTTAGTTTTAGTGATATCCTGGACCCTAAATAATTTGTATTTTGTACAGATAAATGGTTAGGGCCCTTTTTATCTATATATTATTTTATTATAAGGATGTTATTTGCAATATATCCTTGTGTATCAATGGATCTTCCATAGGCTATCAATTTGTGTCCCATTACAAGGAATCTAATTACTTGGGGTAAATTAGCATTAAATAAGAATGTATTATGTAGCTTGAATATTGCTCAACCATTGACAACAAGATATGATATTTTAAGGTTTAGTTTTACCCCTTCAATTATACACACATCAACAATGTGTGAAGGGTTATTTGATTAGAGAAGGCCATATTATAGTTAAGTTGGATTGAGAAATGAGCTTGTTTATCTAATCTGCAATTGAATTAGTAGTAGCATGCCTCTTTCCATTCAACATGGGCTATGTCAATTATGTTGGTTAGGTATTCATCATTTACTTCATAGGGAAATAAGGGATTAACCAAAAAATTTGATTGTGATAAGTGTATGTATTTATAGTCGATGGATGTCGATATTCTACATTCAACTTTTGTTGAAAAGGGTAGGAATATAGGTCTGATGCATGATCCCATCATTTTAATATAAACTTTTAATAGTTTTATAGAAGTTGTGAACATAGCATTGGAGTTTGTTTCATTATATAGTTTGATTTATGTCATTAGGGAATGCATAATGGTATTTACTATAAAAAAATAATGACTTTTAATTTATACATATCGATGACATTATTGACTCTGGTTGAAGAAGCAAAAAGGTTGGATTGGGATTTGGTTAAGATAGATTTATGCACCATTGGAGGTACTTTGCATTTATACTCACCACATTGACATTGTAGGTATGAAAGGAAGATTGTAAATCAAGATTCAATTACCAAGGGACTATTGGTCTTACTTTGCTTATGCACAACTTATTACCAACTTCAAGTATAGACAAAGTAGATTCACTAACCAAAGCTAAACTAATCTATAGATATTGAGAGGAAATACTCAAACCAATGCACAAACAATTTACGTGCATGCAAACTAATGCACTTCAGTCCTGTTGAGATCGGATAGCAAGGAAGGTCTTCACCATGCATGGCATCCTAGCATGGAGGAGGACAATGAAACTTATCCATGTTGATGGGTTAATCTTTTTCTTAAAATTGTACTTAGGAAAACGTACATTAAATGGGTTATATTTTATTGTTGACTTAAAGAGTACTTTTTATAAAGTTAAAGTGAGAAATAATTTAAGTTGTGGTCTTTTAATCTTGATCATTGATATCATAAGGTGTATGAGGATCAATATTGGCCCTCCATCCTTTTGGAGATATGGTTTCTCACTTTCTCATTGAGTAAAAAGGAGATTAACTTGGAGAGGGGTGCATTATGCACAAGAGAGAGGCAACTTTCTGAAGAAAGAGGAGAATTGCTTGAGGGTTTGGAGAGAGAGTTTGCAGGGAGACAGAGGAGGCTTCTACACTGACATTGGCACACATCTTCAACATTGCATAGGTCTTTTCCTACAAATCTGATCATGAGGATTTGCAGAAGGGGGCCATACATTTGTTGAGGAGGTTTTGTATTTGGCTGGGTTGATTTTATTGTAAGAGATCTCTATATTTTCTTGCTCAATAATAATAAAATCCAAATTTGTTGCACTGGTTTTCCCTCCGGGTTTTTTGAGGGACAAATTGTCCAAAAATTACTTGTGTACATGTGATGTGATTATTGTTATCTTTTACTACTAAGTTCCTCGTTATTATTTTATTTTATGTATTATTTATTTGTGAAGAAAGCATGGCAGAATCAGTTAGCAGAAAAATTAATTGATTTAGTGAACTGGGTTTGAAGAATATTCACATGGTATCAGAGCAGGATTGTTGAAGAAACAACATTACATTTAGATCTGCAACACAAAAGTTCATATTTGCAACA
Organism: Picea engelmannii; assembly: GCA_009831015.1. NCBI lineage: Eukaryota > Viridiplantae > Streptophyta > Pinopsida > Pinales > Pinaceae > Picea > Picea engelmannii. The sequence goes on from ML795091.1 coordinate 256,950, forward strand.
CAGAAGTTCAAATCCGCAACATATACGTTCAAATCTGCAACAGATAAGTTCAGATCTGCAACACAAAAGTTCAGATCTGCAACAGATAAGTTCATATCGGCAACACAGAAGTTCATATCTGCAATATAGAAGTGTAGATCTACAAAGGAAAACATAGATCTGCATTAGTCGAGTTCAGATCTGTAAAACAAAAGAGTATATTGCAGCACATAATCATTTTCAGAAATGACCATGACCTTGAGAATGGAGGATAGGCTTCAGGGTGCTCAAAACTTTGTCACCTAGAAGGAAAGGGTCACTATGGTTTTGGATGTCAATGATGTCCTTGACCATGTTGATGATAAGGTTCCATCTCCCACAGATATAGCTACAATGGTGACCTGGAAGAAGGGTAAGGCTAAAGCCAAGAGCATACTCCTTGATGTGTTAAAGAATCACATAATCCCTCACCTCACAAGGAAAAAATCCACTAAGGAGATGTGGGATGCCTTGAATGACCTTTACCATAGTAAAAATGAAAACAGAGTGATGGTGCTTAGGGAAAGACTGAGAAGTACCAAGATGGATAAAGGGTAAGGTGTGGTTCACTACCTTACTCGAATTACATAGATCAGGGATGAGCTAGGTATAGTAGGTGAGAAAACTGAAGAGTTTGAGTTGGTACATGTGGTACTGAATGGATTTTCGAAGTCATGGGATGTGTTTGTGCGTGTAGTTGTAGCTCGAGAGAAACTCCTTGATTGGCATTGATTATGGGATGATTTTGTGTAGGAGGAGATTAGACTTGGTCAGTCTAGTGGATCTTCATCTTCACCACATATTGTGGATGAAGAAGGATTGGCTCTTGAGAGCAAAGGCAAGGGAAAGTAGAAGAAAAGGAAGGGTGGAAAGAAGAACATTGACTTTTCAAAATTCAAATGTTTCCAGTGTCACAAGATGGGACATTTTGCCTCACAGTGTCCAGAGAAGAAGAAGAAGAAGAACCAACCACAGATGGAATTTTCAACAACAATGGATGAGTTTTCCAAAAGCTTCGAGGAGGATTTATGCTTCATAGCTTGTATGTCTGGCGCAATAGTCTCAGACATCTGGTTTGTAGACAACGAAGCATCTTGTCATATGACAGGGCACAAGGATTTTTTCACTAGGCCACAAGAGGGAGGTGTGAATCTAGTTATAGAGCTCGGATATGACAGACGCTACAAGGCACAAGGGGTTGGTACAATTTTGTTTCAGAGGAATTCGGGTAAACTAATTTGGTTTGCTAACGTACTATATGTTTCGGGGTTGAAAAAGAACCTCATCTTAGTCTCTACTCTTGAGGATAAAGGGTATGAGGTCAACTTCTGTAATGGAAGGGTGTTCGTCGGGCCAACAAGGTCAAGTGAGAAGATGGACAGGATGATTGGGGTTCGAGAAGAGAAGGTGTAAAAGCTTCAGTTTCATCCAGGGAGAGCATTAGTCAGTACAACCACAGACATGGGAGAGTTGTGGCACAGGAGGATGGCACATACACTTTGGTGCATTGGGGCACTTAAGACAAGCAATCATAGGGTTGCCTAAGTTCACATCAGAGAGGCATGACCCTTGCAAGGGTTGTGCAATGGGCAAGTATGCTCGGAGACCATTTCCATCGAGTGAGCACAGGTCCAAGGTGTTAAGGTTTAAGCTATTATTAGGTTTCTTTTCAATTCACTAGATAACCATAGCATATATAGGATCATTGAGAAATACACAATCACAAGAGACACATCATTTATCCTAGGAAACCCTCATGGGGAAGAAAACCCAGCAAAAACTTCATTAATATAGATAGCCAATACAATGCCAAGAGATAACTCAAACAATACAGAAAGTCCTCTCCCAAGAATGTGCCTCTCTCTCTCTTCCTTCTTCTCCAACTGTAGCTCCAAACTTGTGCTCTAATGAACAAGTGAGTGAGTGATCAAATGAGGTGTTGGTCTCTCTTATTTATACAATCTGGCAGGTGTTGAACTGAGGTGTATTTTCATTGGCAGGGCCAACTTCTTATTCTGGGTGGTTATAACCACTTTAATTTATTCTGGGGGTCGACTTCTCATTTAGCTTATTACAATTAGGGTTTGACCAATCCGCAAAAGGGGATTTGGTCATTTACAATACCCGACATGATCAATCCACAAAAGGGGATTGATCTAATGAATAATAAATCAATAATAAATAGAATACTCTTTGCAGTTACAATATTTCAACACTCCCCTTTAACAAGAAGGGTATTCTACAACAGCATCAGGCGAGAGAGAAGGCAACATCATCAACATCTTGGAACATTGATTGGCGTACCTATAAATCATCAGAAGTTTTCCTCATCATCAATATCATCATTCACAGCAGGGAGTTGGAATGGCATCATCATCCTCATCAACATGAGGCTAAGGTAACATCATCATCATCTTCAGCGTGAGGCTAAAGTAACATCATCATCATCTTCAGCATGAGGCTAAAGTAACATCATCATCTTCTTTAGCATGAGGTTAAAGTAATATCATCAACATCTTTAGCATGAGGCTAAAGTAATATCATCAACATCTTTAGCATGAGGCTAAAGTAACATCGTCATCTTCAACATTAAGGCTGAAATAACATCATCATCATCATTTTCAGCAAGAAGTTGAAGTGGCATCATCAACATTTGCATCAGCATGGATTGGTATAACACTAATACATCATCATCATCAATAACAACAACAACACAACACAAAGGTTGGAGCATCATCAACATCAACACTAGGCTGAGAATCTTCATCATGAAGCTGGCATCACAACATGAAGTTGGAAACACATCATCACAACACGAGGCTGGAAACACATCATCATAACACAAGACCAGCACATCATCACAGCACGAGGCTGGCACATCATCAGCATGAAGCTGGCATCACAGCACAAGGCTGGCACATCATCACAACACGAGGCTGGCACATCATCAACATGAAGTTGGCATCACAGCACTAGGCTGGCACATCATCAACATGAAGTTGGCATCACAACACTAGGCTGGCACATCATCACAACAATTAAGCTGGCACATCAACACAACAACTAAGCTGGCACATCATCAGAGCAATTAAGCTGGCACATCAACACAACAATTAAGCTGGCACATCATCACAACGATTAAGCTGGCCCATCAACACAACAATTAAGCTAGCACATCATCACAACAATTAAGTTGGCACATCATCAGCACAAGGTTGGCATCACAGCGCTACTCCCCCTTTTGAGGGAGGTCCTTATGGACTACACCAAGCTTATCTCGAAAGTGCTCAAACTTTACATGAGATAGAGGCTTGGTCAACACATCAACAACTTGTTCATCCGTGCTAACATGCAGGATCTTTATGGCTCCTCTCTGCACCATATCACAGATGTAATGATATCGGATCTTTATGTGCTTCGACTCATTATGGAACACATCATCTCTTATTATCACATAGGATCACGGTGGCTTCCATCTCCAGATCAAATAAAGTTGTCAACAACATCCGAAGCCATACGAATTCACAACTGGCGGAACATGCCACAATGTATTCCGCTTCTGCCGTGCTCGGAGCAATGTTGAATTGCTTCCTACTCTGTCATGAGATCATGGCTAACCTTAGGATGAAACAACATCATGAAGTGCTCTTTCTATCAGAAACACTTTCAGCTCAATCTGAATCGGTGTAACCACTCAATCTGAAGTCATGATCTCTAGTATAATAGAGACCAAAATCCAACATAACCTTAAGGTATCTCATCATATGTTTTGTAGCAACAATGTGAACACGTCTGGGTTCTACCAGATATTGACTCAAGGAAAAACATATATCTAGCCTGGTATTCGTCAGATACATCACATACTATATATGAGTCATTGTTGTTCTGGTTGTCTTCATAAATATTGGAACTATTTCTTCAATTACTGGAGTAAGTGTCTCGTCATAGTCTTCTCCATCTTGCTAGGAGAATCCTCTAGACACACATCGGGCTTTGTACATCTGCAACATGCTTGATCTGTATAGATCAATCTTGGAAGTCAATACTGACTTCTCTTCTAGTCTCACAAAAGAATCCATATCCTAGTCTTTTTGACTGGCTTCTTTCTCTGTTATTGAAACAAGGGAATCTTCCCAGGAGATTTCATATCTCCTAGAAGTTTCTGAAGCTACGATCTAGTCTTCTCATGACATTTGTCTCCCAGTCCTGGAATTTGTCTCTTCATTTGATCCTTTCTGAGATCAGGCTTACTCTCGATTTCTTCTGAGTCTACAAGGACTTCATCATCTCTTACAAGGTATACTTGGTGTTGAATACCAAGTCTAAATATGAAACACAGAGTCAGGCTTCAAACGAGTTATACTTCCCATCAAGGTGGCTTCATTAACCTTTGAACAATTCTGCTAAGAGTTCTTGATCTAATGTTCGGTCATCTTTGGAGCCGTCCACTCCTTTCAATCAATCTTCATATGAGATACTCTAAATCTCCAAAAGATAGCTTCTCCTTCATCTTTTTTGGTACATGAGTGTATATGGTCATGTACATCGTTTGCTTCATGTCTCATCTAATATGTTGGCTTCTGCAAACTTCACTATAGCTTTCTCAGGGTTATCACCTATGACCTGAAACAAGGTCAACAAAACAACAAGCAAGAATAATACTCTTTTTAATAATAGTAGATAAAGGAATAGCATGAATAATCATCACAGTAGCTCCTTTAGAGCTATCACTTGTGGCATGTCTTAAGCAAATATCAAAAGTAAGAAATACAATACGAAATGAGGTCAACACTCTTATAGTGTTGTGATCAAACATTCCTCCATGGAAACCTAGAACTAACACAAGAGGTTTCTCCTGGAGGAGATGTTAGTTGTACTAGGAAAATAATTACATTAAGCATTTATCTCAATATGCTCACATGCCACCAAGTATAATACTTTTCAAGGACTATTATCTCAACTATAGTGTTTACTTGTAAAGGGGTAGTCGTCAATTTGTCAAGTGCAACTTTGAATCTTATCAACTTAATTAATCAAACCTGAAACCTGTAGCCTTGTCCCCAAGAATGAGTGTGCTGCTTTTCTTCCAAGTCTCCTTCACTCAAGATGACGAGTGCTTTCTTCAACCCGTCTTCTTGTACTAAGACAATATGTTATCTTGACAGAAGGTTGGGTTAGAGAATAATCTCTATGATCTCAACTTTAATCCATCTAATACCTTGACTTTAATTTTTGACCAAAGGTTACTATGATGGTCATAGTTTCAACATGCAATAATGACATAACAAATAGATGCATATCAGAATAATCAAGCATGGGTTGCATTATTCCTCTGAATGTGTTGGATCTTGAGATCCTTCTGGATCTATGGCAAGAGATCCCTTCTCCTGCAAACACCCTTTAAAGCTTAACAGTTTTAAACATACGTGAGTACACACCTTAGATAGCATTTGCAGGTAGTCGCACCATCTGGTAGCAGCAGTAATAATTACCAACTCTTAAGAACTTCAAGGGTGACTGCAACTGGTACTACAACTGATACTTCAACTAATACTGCAATTGATTCTGAAACTGCAACTTAGGGTTTTATGAGGAAACCCTAATTTTTCAAACTTCAAATTTTGAAATTCTAATCCAGGGGATAGATGTGTTGAGCTGAGGCAAGTAAGCTGGTGCAGTCAAATTTCTGAAAATCCAAATTTTACCCTTTCAAACTTGACCAACGGATTTCTGGACTGGTGCTTTTGGTTTTCTGGTACTTCTGGTACTTCTGGTACTTTGTAAAAACTAGGGTTTCACTTTCCGAGAGATCTACCCATTGAAAAGGTGCATTGAAGGTGCCAAAGAGTTCCTTGGGTTAAGGCGCACTTTTCTAGATGGTTTTGAGGCTGAAAATCTTCTTCAATAAAAAGCCCTAATTTTCATGTACGACAACAGTGACGTTTTTCTTCTTCTTGTGAAAGATGCTCTCTTCAGTTTAGCTCTGATACCATGTTAAGGTTTAAGCTATTATTAAGTTTCTTTTCAATTCACTAGATAACCATAGCATATATAGGATCACTGAGAAATACACAATCACAAGAGACACATCATTTATCCTAGGAAACCCTCATGGGGGAGAAAACCCAACAAAAACTTCCTTAATATAGATAGCCAATACAATGCCAAGAGATAACTCAAACAATATAGAAAGTCCTCTCCCAAGAATGTGTCTCTCTCTCTTCCTTCTTCTCCAACTGCAACTCCAAACTTGCGCTCTGATGAACAAGTGAGTGAGTGATCAAATGAGGCGTTGGCCTCTCTTATTTATACAATCTGGCAGGTGTTGAACTGAGGTGTCTTTTTATTGGTAGAGCCGACTTCCTATTCTAGGTGGTTATAACCACTTTAATTTATTTTGGGGGCGACTTCTCATTTAGCTTATTACAATTAGGGTTTGACCAATCCGCAAAAGGGGATTTGGTAATTTACAATACCCGACATGATCAATCCATAAAAGGGGATTGATCTAATGAATAATACATCAATAATAAATAGAATACTCTTTGCAGTTACAATATTTCAACACAAGGGAGTATTGGACTTCATACATTCTGACGTATGTGGTCTGATGAGTGTGGAGTCAGTGAGTGGCTTCAAATACTTTGTTCTATTCATTGATGACTACTCCAGGAAAACCTAGATATACTTCCTGAAGGCTAAGGATGAAGTCTTCAACAGATTTCAGGAGTTCAGAGCTTAGGTTGAGAACCAGACTGGCAGGAAGATTCGGGTGATGAGATCCAACAACAAGGGTGAGTACACCTCCAAGGAGTTTATGGATTATTGTGCAACAACGAGAATCAAGAAGGAACTCATCGTTCCTTAATTTCCTCAACAGAATGGAGTGGCCGAGAGAAAGAACGGGACCATAGTCGGAGCAGCACGGGCGATGATACATGATCAGGGTTTGCCACTGTTTTTATGGGCAGAGGCTAGTCGCACGTCTATTTATATTCAGAACAGGAGTCCCCTCACAATTTTGGGGAAGTTGACACCTGAGGAGGTATTTACAGGTACCAAAACAGATGTGATTCATCTTCGCATCTGGGGCAGCATATGTTACTGTCATGTCCCTTCGTAGAAGAGGACAAAGCTGGAACCCACAACAGATAAGGGGTTGCTTGTTGGATATAGTGAGGCTTCCAAAGCCTAAATGATCTTTGTGCCAGCACGCAGGAAGATCATAGTGTGTAGGGATGTGTTGTTCGAGGAGGAGCGTGCATTAAGGAGGTCTAAAGACTTGCAAGCACAGGACCAATAGGGACTAGATTCGGGATTCAAGCCTGAGGAGGCATAAAGTCAGAGCACTGGATCACAGAGTCAGACACAAGGTATTGGTATAGGTACAGGTACAAGTGTTGAGAGGGAGACAGTTGGAAAGGATCATCAGTAGAGAGATGATGAGGAGGAGGAGGAGTGTGATGCAGTTCCACGGGAGCATAATACTATGCCACGACCTAAGTGGTATAAGTCCATAGTAAGTGATTCCAGGTTGGCAGGACTTCCAGAGAGAGATTTCAGACAAAGAAAATCACCAAAGAGACTTGGGTACATGGCGTTAATGACACAACTCATTGATGCATAGCCTTCCACTTATGAACACGCTCACAACATGGAGTGTGGCAGGAGGCCATGATGGAGCAATATGCCTCCATTATGAAGAATGATGTATGGGAGGTGGTGCCCAAGCCAGAAGGCAAGAAGGTGGTTGGATCCAAGTGGATCTACAAGGTCAAGCATGCAGCGGATGTAAGCGTGGACAAGTACAAAGCCTGCTTCGTGGCCAAGGGGTTTTTACATCGAGAGGGAGTTGACTATGAGGAGACTTTCGTCCCGATGGCCAAGTATTCATCGATTCGAGCAGTCATATCATTGGCAGCAAAAAATAGCTGGTGCATTCACCAGATGGATGTGAAGACTGCTTTCCTTAACGGAGTTGTTGCGGAAGAGGTATATGTTGAGTAGCCAGAGGGATTTGAGGTAGGTATCAGAGAGACGCATGTGTGTAGACTGAGGAGAGCTTTGTATGGGCTCAAGCATCCACCTTGGGCATGGTACTCGAGGATAAAAAACTACTTGAGGGAGATGGGTTTCCAGCAGAGAGAGACTGATCTGAACCTGTATTTTCTTGCAAGGGAGGTGTCTCTCATACTGGTGTTATATGTAGATGACCTATTTCTGACAAGGGATGAGAAATTGATAGTAGATTGCAAGTTCAACCTTGCAACTGAGTTTGAGATGAAAGACCTTGGGTTGATGCATTACTTCCTTGGTCTGGAGGTTTGGCAGCAAGATGGGTGCTTCTTCTTGGGACAGGGGAAGTATATAGTGGAGATTTTGCGCAGGTTCAGGTTGATGGACTCTAGGCTCATGTCCACACCTCTGGTTACAAACTGGAGGAATATTGATGCATCAGATTCAAAGACAGTAGACCCCACTGCGTAACGTCAGTTCATTGGATCGCTCATGTATCTGGTCAATACTCAGCCAAATATCATCTTTGCAGTAAACTCTTTGAGTCAATTCATGGTGGACCCTTAGAGAGTACATTGGATTGTTGCGAAGCATGTGCTTCGATATCTCAGAGGGACAGTGGAGTGCGAGCTATTATATGAGCGCAGTGGTGGAGTGACATTAGCAGGTTTTACAGATGTTGATTGGGCAGGATGTGCAGAGGACGGGAAGAATACTTCAGGTTGTTGCTTCAACATTAGATCGGGCATCATTTCCTGGTTCAACAAGAAGCAGAGATCAATGGCATTGAACTCTGTCAAGGCAGAGTACATGGAAACCAGTTTGGCGGCATGTGAGGCACTGTGGTTGAGGAAGTTACTTTTGGGCTTGTTCAAGAAGGAGTTAGAAGCTACTATAATTCACTGTGACAATCAAAGTTGCATCAATCTCTCCGAGAATCCGATGTTTCATGATCGTAGCAAGCACATAGATATCAAGTATCATTTCATTCAGGATTGTGTACAAAGAGAATTTGTGAGGCTTGATTACATACATACTAATGAGCAGATGGCAGATATTTTCACCTAGGCACAGAAGAGACAAAAGTTCGAAAAGTTCAGAGATCAAATGAGGTTGAGACAGAATCCCTTCCTCGCTAAGAGGGAGTGTTGACATTGGACAGAAAGGAAGGTCTTCACTATGCATGGCATCCTAGCATGGAGGACAATAAAACTTATCCAAGTTGATGGGTTAATCTTTTTCTTAAAATTGTACTTAGGAAAACGTACATTAAATGGGTTATATTTTAATGTTGGCTTAATGAGTACTTTTTTATAAAGTTAAAGTGAGAAATAATTTAAGTTGTGGTCTTTTAATCTTGACCATTGATCTCATAAGGTGTATGAGGATCAATCTTGGCCCTCCATCCTTTTGGAGATAGGGTTTCTCACTTGTTCATTCAGTAAAAAGGAGATCAACTTGGAGAGGGGTGCATTATGCACAAGAGAGAGGCAATTTTCTGAAGAGAGAGAGGAGAATTGCTTGAGGGTTTGGAGAGAGAGTTTGCAGGGAGACAGAGGAGGCTTCTACACTGAGATTGGCACACATCTTCGGCATTGTAGAGATCTTTTCCTACAGATTTGATCAGGAGGATTTGTAGAAGGGGGCCATACATTTGTTGAGAAGGTTTTGTATTTGGATGGGCTCATTTTATTGTAAGAGATCTCTATATTTTCCTGCTCAATAATAATAAAATCCAAATCTATTGCACTGGTTTTCCCTCTCGGGTTTTTCAAAGGACAAATTGTTCAAAAATTACTTGTGTACATGTGATGTGATTGTTGTTATCTTTTGTTGTTAAGTTCTTGGTTATTATTTTTTGCTATGTATTATTTATTTGTGAAGAAAACCTGACAGAGTCAATTAGCAAACAAATTAATTGATTTAGTGAACTGGGTTTGAAGAAAAATCATAAGTCCTAGGGTTTTTGTACTTCCTTGTGTTGACTTAGTTCTTGTACTAGCCCACTTGTATTGCATTTGGATTGGAATGGGATAAACCTCAATTAATTTAACAACTCATAGGATTAGGAACAAATGACAAGAGGTATGAGTATTGGGAAGATTCACTTCAATTTAACTATTGTATGTTCAGTTGTAAAGGACATAATCTAAACATTCTACATTTTGACCTTTTTATACACTTTTTCCAACAAGTTTTGTACAAAATCTATTTCGAAAAATTAGAAATTTTCATATTTCAGTGGTTGAGATTACATATTCTGGGTGTCCTTGAGTTTTTGAGGGCATTGAATCGATTTATGCATTCAAAAATGTGATTTAAGCAATGTAAAATTGTGATTTCACCCACATTTATGTTGTCGGATTCTAATGATAGTTGTCGAAAAGTCAAAAGCGTAGAATGTTTAGACTACACCATTGCCAAGTAGTCTCCTTATCTCTTTGTGATTACCAAATCTCAAGATATACTAGATCTCTGAGATGATCCCACAAACGCTCTAGGGACTAGACTCGTAGGAAAAAAAATTAGGATCCATAGTGTAGAAACCTTGACTAATCTTAGTAATTCTTAGAATGAAAACCATAAAATGTTTGGCGATATTCTTGTTAAAATATTCAAATTTCTAAGGATTTTATATAGTTTCTAGAAAATCTAGGTGAATTTTCAAGTAACTACGTTTATCTTATATATTTTGGGTAAATCATTTTAGTAAAAAAATGGAAATTAATATATATATTTTTGGAAAAAAAAACATGAAAAATTATCCCATGGGCAAATTTCATCCTCCATAGAGAATGATGTGTTCCCTAATACTTATAACCAACATTACATGGTGATCCATTGGTTGTTGCGAAAACCTAACCCATTTCATGCACTGGACAAATAATGACAAGGTACAAGGTATCCTAAATAATGGTTATTGAAAATTGAAAAATTACTTAAGTTACACACCTAATACGTGTTGATAATTACAAATGACACCAAGGTCAATATCCAACTTTGTATACTATGCTCACCAAACGGGAGTCTGAACTATCTTGAAGATGCTCTATGAAGTTCTGAAAATAACACAAGATTATAACAAGATGTTAGAATATAATGGATATGCTTGTTCTACCATCGACAATACCACTATTGTCACCCAACCATACGCTGAAGCCACCCTCCGAGCACCTTAACCTTGACAGAGAATCACTCCAGAAGCAAACCCTAGGCTAGATATCCAAACAAAGGGTAGCGCACCTTTCCCCAAGGATAGCGCACCAAACAAGAGCTGATCAGATAGTCCAAACCATAACTAAGAGATAGTCCAAGCCAAAACGTAATCTACTAGCTGCAACAGCTGCAACGACAGCTCTGATCCAAACTTGCGCACAAACTGGGCAATTGCAGTGCGCACAAGTGTTGCTCTACAATTCTGAGAATGCCTGCCAGAATGAAGACTAGCCTCATGTATTTATACTAATTATGGCTAACTGCTTGGGCCGACTTCTCATTCTGGGTATCTATTTACTTAGTATATAATATTTCTTCTGGTCGACTTCTTCTCTTGTAGGCTAATAACCTAATACCAATTATCCTCGTGAGTCGACTTGTCTTCTAGGGTTATTAGCCAACTCATTAGGGTTTCTTCTTGCTTCCCGGAATATTCTATTCTAGTCAGGTTTACATGTGGAGGTAAATACCTCCTGCAGCTACCATAATATTAACACTCCCTCCTAGCTAGGGAGGTATTACAGGTAATGGTCTTGAGCACAAACATACCATTCACCTAGGAGAATCAACATAGTTGTATATACTATCTCATGACTGGATCATGAGCACCATCAGTGTCATCAGTTGCATCATCTCTCGAAACCATACTCTATCTGAGTAATTAGACATGATGCTGGATAAGTCACTCACACCACAGAGTGACACAAGAGCCATTCTTCTACTCTAGACATATGTCTTAGAAAAATAAATGTCCTGGACCATTTTCCGTCCGGGAAATCTCTGTCCATTGATCATCCATCTAGTTGATAATCATTTTCAACACTGCCGATAGTCTTCAAGGCAATCAGAACAATATCATTCAATAGAACACAACTATGTCTATCCATAGTAGTACACAACTACAATCCAGTGGTACACTACCACACCAAGTAGCACACATGTACTTGATCAGTGACGTATAGTCACAAACAGTGGAACACATCCACCACAGTAGTATACATCTATTGTCTAGAGACATATAGTCTTCATAACAATCATCTGATATCAACCTACATAGAAACAATGTTATGATATAAACTGAATCATCTCGACCATTCTTCCACTCACATCTGTGAGATCTTGGAAGAGCATCTGCCCTTAGAAGGTCAAACATCAATGATGAGCTCTCTGGACTATTCTTCTCAAGCAAGGAAGAATAACTGACCTAATTCTGAGCCTGGGCCATTCCTCTAACACTAGACAAAGTGTAACCTGGAGAGAATGAGTCTGCCCTAAGGAATGTCTATCCCTGATTGTTTAACCTGGACCATTCCCCACCCCGGGCCATTCCTCTGGCACTAAACAAAGTGCATCCTGGAGAGAATGAATCTGCCCTAAGGAATGACTATCCGGACCATTTCCTAAGGAAATGACTGTCCTGCACCAACCTCCAAAACGGACCATTCCCCATGTTAACCACAATGGGAAATCGTTGTCCGACGAGGTGGGCCAGTCTTCTTGAGTAACCCTCAAGAAGAGAGACTGCCCTAGACCATTCCCCATGTTAACCACAATTGGAAATCGTTGTCTATGGTACATCAACAATCCATCGAACCATTTTCATTACGAAAATGATCTTTCGATCTGGACCATTTTCCGAACTGGAAAATGTCTGTCCGTCAGAAATCTCAAACCACTTTTCGAACTAGAAAGGAACTACTCATCCTAGACCATTTTTCGAACTGAAAAATGATTGTCCATAAATCAATAACACATCAATGCTCCCTCCCAACCTAAGAGTCGTCTCTTCCTTTTTCAATAAGGAAGTCGTCTCCACGAGCTCCAGCTTGAGTACACAAACTCTTTCATCTTGGATAGAAGATTTACCAAAATGTCTGCTTATATGCTCCTCTGTGGAGATATGTATTGGAGAACCACTTTCTCCTTTCTGGACTTCATCACAGAGAATGTAATGCTTGATCTCAAATGTACTTCGGTTTTTCTGGAACACTGGTTTTCTCTGAAGGCTTCATATAGCTATGATCAATAAAGTATATCATTATTGGATTCCTCCTTGGTTCCTACTAGCTCACAACATCGTGGCAAGGGTCAAACTGGAACATATCCAAGTGGTACTTCTTCGGCCATCATGAGAATTTGTCATGGATTAGCGATCCATCGTCCTGAGCTTCTGAGTAACCATTCTGATACAATATCTTTGTTATAGAAAGTCTTCATCACGCTTTTGTTGTGCAATGGAGGTTCTCCACCAAGTTGTCTTCTTCCATCTGCATACAAGGGTCTCTTTTCGATATACCTCGAAGCCTTGAGGTTGCTCTTCATACGCTCTTTGTTCAATTTCTCTGGAGAACGGTCTTTGCATTCATCTGATGTAGTCTTTGCATTCATCTGATATAGAACTCCAACCCATGGATATTGCGAATGATATAATGACTCATGTAGAGGTATGTCTGGTTTACCAGAACAAGTAATCATCATAGTCTTCTCCCTCCATCTGGGAGAACCTTTAGTTCTTGATCTTGCAATGCTTGCATTCATAGACATTGTTCTTCATCACAACTTTCAGTTCCTTTGCTTGATTTCTTTTAGTGAGTTCATATCAGGCTGGAAATCTTGTGATTCTCGATACAATGACTGGTTGTTCTGGCTTTTCTTTCTTTCTTGGAATCTTCATGTTCTTCCTCATGTTTTTTTTTAGCTCTTGGGTTCATGGAGTTTCTTATAGATTCCATGCCCTAAAGATTCCACTTCTTCCTTTCATCATAGGATCACAGATGTGGATGGACAACCAGGGATACTTTAAGGCTTCTCTTCGAAGAAGACTTCTTCTAAGGTCGAACTGAACACGTACTGCCTTTCATGGTTGTTACCATGGATATATACTTCAACGTCTTCAATGGATCATAGGATTAGCTCCCTCCTAATCCTTGCTTCATGTATGAGTGCATGTTTTTCTTTTGGAAATATATAATCAGCTCTCTCCATCTAACAGAGTCCACGCTTCCGTCTACATCCTTATTGTCTTCTGCAAAGTGTCATAAGTCTTTCTCGAATTTCCTCTTGATTGTTGACTTGTGTTTGTGTTTGCTTCTTCTAAGTTTCTTCAAGATTGATTTTGATTTTGGCTTATCTTGTAATAGCTTCCACATGATTTGTATTTCATCCTTTCATGTGTATTATCTGACTTGTATAATGATACCAATCTTTATCTTGTTGTTCTTCCATAGGTATAGTTCTTCTTGGAACATATTATCTTCTAAAAGATAGATATACAAGATATGTACAGAGACTATGCAAACAAGATATGTACAAAAACTAAGAAGAGTATTGTTACCTTGTCTTTAGAGGAAGAAGTTTGTTTCACCCTGCTTAGTCTTCTTTGAAGGTTTCTTTTCTTTGGCAATTGATGCTTCGTGTGTCTCCTTCTTTTTCTTTAGCTTGGGACAATGATTCTTGTAGTGACCAATTTTTTGACAGTTGAAGCATTGTATTTATGACATATCTTTCTCTTGATTTGGCTTCTTCCTTGAGTCGAACTTCCTCTTGTTCCTGAAATTCTTTAATCTTGTTGTGAAGGCTTGATCATCGTATTTCTTTTGGGGTTTTTCTTTTGCACTAATCCTTGATTCTTCTTGCGCACAACAAGTCCAAAGTTCTTCAAATGTAGGATACTCCTTCCTTGTGTTCATGCTTGCAGCAAATGCATCCCATGTCTTGGGAA
>ML795091.1:296607-341116 GCA_009831015.1 Picea engelmannii
CCGGAATGAGCCTCCTCCCCTTAGGGTTTTGACTTCATGGCCCTGCCATTGCAGCACCATCAAGCCTAACTCTCCTGTCCTTAAATTTAGATTCTCCCAAGACTTTAGCCTTGCTCCTTGACTCCATTATACCCTAAGGCACTAGTCTAGAACTCCAACATTGAGATTCTTCTGTTGAAACAACACTTTTAAACTTCTTAAATTTGAAACCCTACTAACCCTAACGTCTCACTAACCCTAATTTAATGATGACGTCATGCCTAGTTTGAACCTTTGACTGATTAAGAACGTTGTGGCTTGGTCATCTAGCAATAGACATTGAAGTGTTGATTATTGTCATTGGCTAATTTGCAAAACGTCCACCTCTTTGCCTATCAAACTAACCCTAGGACTAGGTTGACGTCACCTCTAGTATAGTGACGCAGCAACCTTCATATGTGAGCATTTAATGATATCTAAAGCGTTGTGTTAATTCAAGGGTTGGTTATCTATATTAATGCTATATCATTTCCAGTATTATTGAGAAGTAATATTACAAGCCATAGTCATTTTTGCAATCATTGACTTCGTCAATAATTACTGCTATTTATGCTCATCAAATGCTGATAGACATTGATTTATGAAGTACTAACCACTGTTGCACATTTTAGTTTTATTTGTTGCCTTGTCTCGCAAACAGGTGCCTATTCTGTGGTTCATCTTCTTTTTGACTATCTTCTTGGCAGTAATCTGTGAAGGGAAAACTTACTTCAACCTCCTGAACCTTAATCACTTGACCCTTTTCCTTTCAAAACCACAGATTACTAGGGACGTCTCCCTTGGGTCTAGCCACCCTAAATAGAAAGAGCCTCCCATCGAGGTGACAGTGGGTGGGGAAGCTCCTGTTACGCCAGTTTGATTCTTTCCTTTCAAAGCTACTTGACCTACACTACAAACTGAGCGATAACAGGACTCTCTGATCAGTTTTGGTTATCTTTGCTTGGTGCATTAGCCTTGGTTGGCTATTGATTTGTTGTCGGAAATTCTTCTCTCTGTCAAGGTCAAGGTGCTCGGGGGTGGCATTAGTGCCTATGGTTGGGTGACAATATCGCTATATTGTCTATGGTTAAACGAGCACACCCAATATTCTAACAGGTTATGGGCCCACACCTCCTTCATTCAGTCTAACCACTGGAAGGAAGCTAAGCCATAAAGTTACCAAGCTCGTTGAAGAACTGTCGTTAGGGTTTCTAGCAGGTGCAGTTACTAAAGCATTGCCACTAGAGTTACTAGCAGGTGCAATTGCAGAAACCCTAAAACCCTTGTCTAGCACCTTATGATGGAACACCTTACTCAAGGAGAAGATATTCAAGTGCACCTTAGTCCATCGCACCTCTTGGCACTCTCAGAAGGCAGAAACATCAAGGTTGAAATTTTGGGTCAAAGTTTGACCAGTTATCAGTCAACAGAAGTCATGAATGAAAAGAAAAATCATTTACACTACTCAACACTCACAGGAATGCTTGAAGATGACATGTGGATAATTGACAATGGAGCTTCCAGGCATATGACAGGAGATCAAGCCAGACTCTCCAATCTAAATGAAAAGAAGACACCGTACAAGGTAGAACTTGGAGACAAAAACACTTACCCAGTAGAAGGAATTGGTCAAGCCTCTGCAAATTGAAAACAGGTAACAATGTTCATTTGAGCAATGTCTTATATGTACCTGGTTTAGAAAAGAATCTTGTATCCATATCTTGCCTAGAAGACAAACGAAACAGAATAGCCTTTGTAGATGGAAAAGTATTATCTTGGCCTAGAGACTCCAGCATAGAGAATGCTAGAGTTATTGGAACTCGTGAAGGAAGACTATACAGACTACTAGAATGAAATGATGAAGCCCTTGTACATAATGAAGTCAATCCCAATGAACTTTGGCATAGAAGGTATGCTCAAATCAACTATCAAGCATTACCCTTCCTCAAAAAGATGGTTGAAGGAATACCAGAACTACAGTCTACACATGAAGGAATTTGCAAAGGATGTGCTCTTGGTAAGAATGTGAAGAAACCATTCTCAAGCAGCAATAGTAGATCTAAGGAAATTCTAGATCTAATACATTCAGATGTTTGCGGTCCAATGCCAGTCAAATCTCTAGGAGGTTCTCTTTACTATGTAATCTTCATAGATGATTACTCGAGAAAACTTGGTTATATCTCTTGAAGACAAAGGACGAAGTATTCAACAAGTTTCAAGAATTCAAAGCAGAGATAGAGAACCTCACAAACAAGAAAACCAAGACCTTGAGAACAGATAATGGAGGAGAATATACATCCAAGGAATTTGTTGCCTTTTGCAAATCGGCAGGGATTAGGAGGGAGCTAACTGTTCCTCATAATCCTCAACAAAATGGTGTAGCAGAAAGGAAGAACAGATCTATTGAAGAAACTGTGAAGGCACTATTGAACGATCAAGGTTTATCTATGTATCTATGGGGAGAAGCAGCCATGACAGCAATATATGTTCAGAACAGAAGTCCTCACCGCCTATTGAAGGATATGACTCCAGAAGAAACCTTCTCAGGAAAGAAACCTAATGTGGAACACTTAAGAATCTTTGGATGCCCTGTTTACTTTCACATTCCCAAGGATAAAAGGAATAAATTAGAACCCTCAAGAAAGAAGGGCATATTCATGGGATACAGTGAATCATCCAAGGCCTATAGAATCTATATCCCAGAACAACATAAGATTGACGTCAGCAGAGACGTAACCTTCAATGAAAATATGGCTTTCAAGAAATCCATAGAAGAAACTATAGAAGAAGAAGAGTATGAAGAGCCTATTGAAGAAAGCACATGTCTTCCAGAAAGTCAGAATGAAGAAACAGAACAAATCGATCATCTGATGCAACCATGTGAGACTATTGATTCAGACACTGTACCCAAAACCAAGAAACGGCCAGCTTAACTTGAAGCTACTTTACAAGAAGCAAAAAGACTTAAAGCCCCAAGTGGCACCTTCAGAAAAAGCAAGAAGCCCAAGAGATTCTCCAGCTATGCAGCATGTATGACAAAGCTTCTAGACGAAGAACCCACCACTTTTGAAGAGGCAGCTCAGAAGAAACAATGGAAAGAAGCCATGACAGAAGAACACCAGTCCATCATGAAAAATGATGTATGGGAAATTGTGCCTAGACCTAAAGAGAAATCAGTAGTAACTTCAAAATGGGTCTATAAGATCAAACATGCAACAGACAGAAGCGTGGACAAATATAAAGCAAGGTTTGTAGCTAGAGGGTTCTCCTAGAAGGAGGGAGAAGACTATGACGAAACATTCGCTCATGTGGCCAGATATGTCTCTTGTTGCTTCCATGGGATGGAGTTTACATCATATGGATGTAAAAATAGCTTTCCTAAATGGAGCAATCGAAGAAGAAGTATACATTGAACAACATCAAGGATTTGAAGTACATTCCAGAGACACTCATGTTTGCAGACTAAAGAAAGATTTATATGGACTCAAGCAAGCTCCAAGAGCTTGGTATGCCAGAATAGACAGCAACCTAATGAGACTTGGTTTCTCCAAGAGTCATGCGGATCCAAATCTTTACTACAAAGTCGTGAACAATGCACCTGTGATTCTACTACTAGATGTAGACGATTTATTCTTGACAGGTGAAGAGTCTCTCATCATCCAGTGTAAAAAGGAACTAGATTCTGAGTTCGATATGAAGGATCTTGGTCTCATGCATTATTACTTAGGACTAGAAGTATGGCAGAAGCGTGGTGAAGTATTCCTTGGACAAGGAAAGTATGCAGTAAAGATTCTTCAGAAGTTTGGAATGATGGATTGCAAATCCATGGACACTCCTATGACCACAGATATAAGAAAAGTAAGAGACTCTGATTCTGATTCAGTAGACCCGTCCCTATATCGACAATTGATTGGGTCATTGATGTATTTAGTAAATACTCAACCAGATATTTGCTTTGTTGTAAACACACTAAGCCAGTTCCAGGTGGAACCCAGACATGAGCATTGGATAGCTGCAAAGCATGTTCTAAGATATATTCATGGGACACTAAACTATGGTTTAAGATATACCGCATCCAGTGATATACAGCTTCATGGATTCACAGATTCAGATTGGGCAGGAAGTGCAAAAGACAAAAGGAGCACTTCAGGGATGTGTTTCAGCTTGAGCTCCGCTATGATATCTTGGGGCAGCAGGAAACAGAAGTCTGTCACACTCAGCACAGCATAAGCAGAATATATCGCAGCATGTGAGGCATGTACAGAAGCAGTATGGTTGAGAAAGTTGATTTATGGATTATTTGATCAGGTTTCAGATTTGACCATAATAAACTGTGACAATTAAAGTTGTATAAAGCTATCAGAACACCCAGTGTTTCATGAACGGTCAAAACACATTGAGATCAAATACTACTTTATTTGAGATAAAGTCCAAGGAGAAGTGAAGCTCCAGTATATCCCCACAGATGAGCAGACAAAAAATATCTTGACAAAGCCTATGTCCAGAATAAAGTTTGCATACTTACGAGACAAATTGGGGATCGTGGAAATAACTCCCTTAGCTGAAAGGGAAGAGATGGCTCTCCAAGTTGGGAGGGAGCTCTGACATATAATTGATTTATGGATAGTCATTTTTCAGCCTTGAAAAATGGTCCAGGATGGGCAGTTTCTTTCCAGTTCGGGTAGTGGTTTGAGATTTTTGACGGACAGGAATTTTCCAGTTCGGAAAATGGTCCAGATCGAACGGTCATTTTCGTAATGAAAATGGTTCGATGGATTGTTGATGTACCATAGACAGCGATTCCCCTTGTGGCCAGTGTGGGGCAATGGTCTAGGATAGACTTTCTTCTTGACAGTCACTCTCAGTAGTGGTCAAGAAGACTGGTCTGCCTCGTCGGACAGTCATTCTTTCGAAGCTCACAGTTGTGAGCAGTTTCGAAGAATGGTCTGTTTTGGAGGTTGGTGCAGGACTGTCATTTCCTTAGGAAATGGTCTAGACAGTCATTCCCTAGGGCAGATTCATTTTCTCTAGGTTGCACTTTGTTTAGTGCCGAAGAAATGGCCCAGATAGGTGAATGGTCCAGGTTCAACAATCAAGGACAAGCATTCCCTAGGGCAGACTCATTCTCTCCAGGTTGCACTTTGTTTAGTGCCAGAGGATGGCCCAGATAAGTGAATGGTCTAGGCTCAGAAATCAGGACAGTTATTCTTCTATGCTTGAGAAGAATAGTCCAGATAGCCCATCGTTGATGTTTTACTCTCTGAGGGCAGATACTCTTTCAGATCTCACAGAGATGTGAGTGGAAGAATGGCCCAGATGACTCAGTTATATCATGATATTGTTTCTGTGCAGGTTGATATCACATGATATGATTGGTATGAAGACTGTATGTCTCTAGACAGTAGAGGTATGCTACTATGGTGGATATGTTCCACTGGTTGTGACTGTGTCACGGATTGAGTAATTGTGTACTATTATGGATAGACACAGTTGTGTTCTATCAGTTGACATTGTACTAGTTGTCATGAAGATTATCCAGTTGGATAATGATGACAGTGCTCGTGATTTGATTAGCCTATGTGTCTATAATGATGCTACCGATTGAATGGTCTGTTTGTGCTCAAGACCATTATTTGTTATACCTCCCTAGCTAGGAGGGAGTGTTGATATTATGGTAGTTGCGGGAGGTATTAACCTCCATTTGTGACCTTTGACAAGATTAGAATATTCTGGAAGCAAGAAAAGATTTGGATATAACCCTAGAAGAGAAGTCGGCTAAAGGAAATATTAAATACTAAGTAATTAGCACCCAGAATGAGAAGTCGGCCCAAGAAGTCTGGCAGAAGCAGTATAAATATAGGAGGGCAGTCTTCATTTTAGCCAGAATTCTCATAACTGCAAAAGTACACTTGTGCACACTGCAGAAGGCCAGTTTGTGCGCAAGTCTTGGGAGCAGCTGCTGCCGGCAGTTCTGCAATCTGCATTTTCGGTTTTTCTGGGTTGGACTCTCTGATCAGTTTTGGTTATCTTTGCTTGGTGCATTAGCCTTGGTTGGTTATTGATTTGTTGCCGGAAATTCTTCTCTCTGTCAAGGTCAAGGTGCTCAGGGGTGGCATTAGTGCCTATGGTTGGGTGACAATATTGCTATATTGTCTATGGTTAAACGAGCACATCCAATATTCTAACAACAGCTACTACAATGTCATCCAATAGATCACAATTGCTGCCAAGTAGTACACAACTATTGTCCAGTGACACACAGTCACTGCCAGTGGAACACATCCACTGTAGTAGCACACAACTACTGTCCAGAGACACACAGTCTTCGCCAGTGATACACAACCACCGAAGTAGCACACAACTACTGTCTGGAGTCACACAGCCTCCGCCAGTGGAATGCATCCACCGGAGTAGCACACAGCTACTGTCTGAAGTCACACAGCCTCCCCCAGTGGAACACATCCACCGAAGTAGCACACAGCTACTGTCCGGAGTCACACAACCTCCGCCAGTGGAACACATCCACCGAAGTAGCACACAACTACTGTCCGGAGTCACACAGCCTCCACTAGTGGAACACATCCACCGAAGTAGCACACAGCTATTGTCCGGAGTCTTACAACTATGTGTGAGATGTTTCTTCTCTCAGCAGGTCTGACAGTGCATTACCCCCTCAGTCACCTCACGTGATTGATACAGGGATCCCTTAGCCAGAGGGGTTAGCCGGCATGAGAAGAAACAACACACCTCCCTCTCAATGAGAGTGGACATTTGGCAACACTCCAAGCTTGTCCCTGAAGTACTCATACTTCACTCTTGACAAGGGCTTGGTGAGGATGTCCGCTATCTGCTCGTCCATGGATATGTACTGGAGCTCCACAACTCCTCTCTGCACCATGTCCCAGATGTAATGATATTTGATCTCTATAAGCTTAGATCTGTCATGGAATACAGGGTTCTCGATAAGCTTCGCGCAACTTTGATCGTCACAATGTATCAAAGTTGGCTCCAATTCTAGATCAAATATCTCAGCTAGCAACTTCCGGAGCCATACTGCTTCATGGCTTGCCATGCTTGCTGCGATATACTTTGCTTCTGATGTATTGAGTGCCATTGATGTCTGCTTCGTGCTCAACCATGAGATCATGCTTGATCCCAAACTAAAACAACATTTAGAAGTACTCTTCCGATCCACTACACTCCCTGCCCAGTCAGAATCTGTATATCCCTGGAACTTCACATCTCCACTTGAGACATATCTCAATCCATATCCAACCGTACCACGAAGGTACCTCAACATATGCTTTGCTACCATCCAATGTACATGTCTAGGTTCAACCATGTGTTGACTCAAGGTATTCATTGCAAAGCATATGTTTGGCCTGGTGTTAACCGGGTACATCAAGGATCCAATCAATTGTTTGTACATCGTGGGATCCACCAAATCTAAAGATTTGTCGTCATAGGTGTGGTCATGGGCTTGCAATCCATCATCTCGAATTTCTTTAGGATCTCAACAGTATATTTTCCTTGGTTAAGGAAAATCTCATCTAATCTCTACCACACTTCCAATCCCAACAAGTAATGCATCAAACCTAGATCCTTCATCTCGAACTATGAAGCGAGCTCCCTCTTACACCCATCAATGAGCTTCTCGTCCCCTGTTAGAAACAGGTCATCTACATATATAACCAAGATCAATGGGCATCCATCCTCAACCTTATAGTAAAGGTTAGGATCTGCCTCACTCTTGGTAAATGCCAATCTCATCAAATATCCATCTATCCCGGCATACCATGCCCTGGGTGCTTGCTTCAGCCTGTACAAGGCCTTCTTCAGTCTGCACACATGGGATTCCTTCCCATGGATCACGAAGCCTTGTGGTTGTTCTATGTACACTTCTTCCTCTATTACACCATTCAAGAAAGCAGTCTCGACGTCCATCTGGTGTAATTTCCATCCCATTGCGGAAGCAATCGCAATGATTGATCTAATGAAAGTGTATTTTTCTACAGGAGCAAAGGTTCCGTCATAGTCTTCTCCCTCTTTCTGAGAGAACCCTCTAGCCACAAACCTTGCCTTGTACTTCTCTATGCTGTCGTTTGCAACATGCTTGATCTTGTAGATCCATTTGGAAGTCACAACCGACTTCCCTTCTGGTCTCGAAATGACCTCCCATACATCATTCTTCATGATGGACTGATACTCCTCCATCATGGCATCCTTCCATTCTGGCTTCTCAGCAGCTTCTTCAAAAGTGGAAAGTTTTGAATCAATGATTTTGCTCATTCGTGCAACATAGCTGGAAAACTTATGTGGTCTCTTGCTCTCTCTAAAGGAGCCTTTGGGAGCAACATGTCCTTCAGCTTCCTGCAAGGTGTTCCGAAGCCAAGTTGGTCTCTTCCTAGTAGCCACAGCTTCTTCAGGTAGATCTACAGGTCTTTCTGACTCTACCATATCATTCTAAACTTCTGGGATGGTTTCTTCAGGTGTAGAGTCTACCATCACTGCATCTTTGGGAGCCTCTTGCTCTATTCGGTCCTCATATATGTGAGATTCCCATGATCTTTCGAAGGCTTCATCTTCATCAAATGTTACATCCCAGCTGATCTCGATCTGTCTCTGCCCTGGAATGTAAATTCTATAGGCCTTCGAAGTCTCACTGTATCCAACGAATGTTCCCTTCTTTCCTGAAGGTTCCAATTTCATTCTCTTTTCCTTAGGAACATGTATAAACACTAGACAACCAAAGATCCTCAAGTGACTGACTTCTGGCTTCTTTCCGGTGAACACATGTTCAGGTGTCATGTTCCCCAATATCTTATGAGGGCTTTTGTTCTGCACGTATACAGTCGTATTGGATGCTTCTACCCATAAGTGCATGGGTAGGCACTGGTCATGTATCATCGCTTTTGTTGCTTCTATGATGGATCTGTTCTTTCTTTCTGCAACCCCATTCTGTTGGGGGTTGTAGGGAGTTTTAAGCTCCCTCTTAATCCCTACTTCTTGGCAAAAGTCTTTAAACTCCTTTGAGGTGTACTCACCTCCATTGTCAGATCTCAAAACTTTTAATCTTCCTCTCAGAGAGATTCTCAACTAAAGCCTTGAACTCTTGAAACTTGTTAAGGACTTCATCTTTTGTTTTCAAGAAGTAGATCCATGTCTTCCTGGAATAGTTGTCTATGAACAACACATAGTATACAAAGTTGCCAAGTGATGGAACCGTCATTTGTCCACATACATCGAAGTGTATGATGTCCAAAATACCTTTGGATCTGCTATTACTGCTTGTAAAGCTTTCCTTGACATTCTTGCAAAGTGCATAACCTTTGCATACTTCGTCATGGTCTATCTGGAATTTTGGTAGACTTGTAACCATTTTGCTCAAAACTAGTAATGCTTTATAGTTCAAGTGGGCAAGCCTTTGATGCCATAGTTCACTAGAACTAACACTATTGTGTACAAGGGCTTGTTCTTGGTGTCCATTCAACTTATACAGTCATCCCTCTCGGACACCAATCACAGTGGCTTTATTTATGCTTGAATTCTTGGGCCATAGGACTTGGCCATCCACAAAAGCTACTCTAAAGCCTTTATCTTCTAAAGCTGAAATAGATAGAAGATTCTTCTTTAAGCCTTGTACAAATAGTATATCTTTAATTGAAAGAGGGTTACCTGAATCAAGTTGTAAGGAGGCTTCTCTAATGCCCTTGATTGCATGCTTGGAATCATCTCCAAGCACCACTTGAAGTAAAGAGTCCTTTTCTGTTAATTTTGATAGAGAGTTTCTTAATCCAGTCATATGCTTGGAAGCACCGCTATCTATGAGCCAAGTATCGCTTCCTTGAGTGATGGTTTTGATGAGTGTTGAAACGAATACAAATTCTTCATCCTTGGGTTTGTGTTCTTCAGCATCATCTGCATGTGCATGGTGCTTCTTCTTTTCCTTCTCATGTTTGTGAGTGTTGAATTTTTAACAATTGCTCAAGCACATGTAGTTTCTTTTCAATTTAGCATGAACTACTTTGCGGACTTTCCAAATAAGTCTGCAAGGAGCTTGCGAAGCCACACTACTTCGCGGACTGCCACACATAATGCAATGTACTCTGCTTCTGTGGTACTCAAAGCCACATAAGTATGTTTCCTGCTACACTAGGAAACCATGGAAAATCCCAAAGTAAAACAACAACCGGAGGTGCTCTTCCGGTCCACTGCGCTCCCTGCTCAATCTGCATCGACATATCCCTACAATCTCATGTCTACACTGGAGGCATATCTCAATCCATAACCAACTGTGCTTCGTAAATATCTCAACACGTGCTTCGCTGCTATCCAATGTGTCTGTCTCGACTGACTCATAAACTGACTGAGTACACTCACTGCATAGCATATATCAGGTCCAGTGTTAACTAGATACATCAATGATCCAATCAGTTGTCTGTAAAGATGAGGATCAATCTCGCCTGAATCGGAAGAAGTCTCGCTCAGATTCTTCATATCCATTACCATCAGTGTAGGCATGGGCTTGCAGTCTGTCATCCCGAATTTCTTCAATATCTCCACTGTGTATTTCCCCTGACTCAAGAGAATCTCAGCAGTCCTCCGCCATACTTCTAGTCCCAAGAAGTAGTGCATCATACCAAGGTCCTTCATCTTGAATTCAGAAGCCAATGCATGCTTGCATTCGACAATAAGGCTTTCTGAACCGGTGAGGAATAAGTCATCAACATATAGGACCAAAATAAGGCACTCGTCACCAACAATATTGTAGTATAGGTTGGGATCAGCAACACTCTTGTTGAAGCCCAAACTCATCAAGTATCCATCAATCTTCTCATACCAAGCACGAGGTGCCTGCTTTAGTCCATACAGAGATTTCTTCAGCCTGTAGACATGAGAATCCTTCTCATGTATCACAAATCCATCTGGCTGCTCAATGTAAACTTTTTCCTCAATTTCTCCATCGAGAAGGGTTGTCTTTACATCCATCTGATGTAGTCTCCAACCCATGGATGTTGCAAGGGCAATAATCGTACGGATGGAAATGTATCTGGCAACAGGAGCAAATGTCTCCTCATAATCTATTCCCTCCACCTGAGAGAATCCTCTAGCCACAAATCTCGCTTTGTACTTCTCAACACTTCCATCAGTTGCATGTTTGATCTTATAGATCCACTTGGAAGTCACTACAGACTTCTCTTTCGATCTGAGAACAATATCCCACACAACATTCTTCATGATGGACTGATACTTTTCGGTCATGGCATCTTGCCAAACCTACTGACCTGTTGCTTCTCCATGACAAGAAGGCTCAGTATCAATGATGTGGCTCAAGGCTGAAACATAGCTC
Organism: Picea engelmannii; assembly: GCA_009831015.1. Classification (NCBI taxonomy): domain Eukaryota; kingdom Viridiplantae; phylum Streptophyta; class Pinopsida; order Pinales; family Pinaceae; genus Picea; species Picea engelmannii. Next base: position 307,976 of record ML795091.1, read on the forward strand.
GAAAATCTATGTGGTCTCTTGCTCTCTCGGAATGTACCACAAGGAGCTGCATGTCCCTCTGCCTCCTGCAGAGTCTGTCGAGCCCATGCAGGCCTCTTCTGGCCTACTGCAATGTCTCTGGGAACCTTAACTGGAGCTATGGGATCAACTGAATCTACTGGATCAGTAACTGTCTCCCTTTGAACTGCTGAAGGGGGAGAAGGTATTGTCTCTTCCTTCTTCTCGCTATCAATCTCCAACTAAGATTCTCTAGATCTTCGAAAGGCTATCTTTTCCTCAAAGGTGACATCTCTGCTAACCTCGATATGTCTCTGACCAGGGATGTAGATCCAGTATGCCTTCAAAGATTCATTGTACCCCACAAATGTACCCTTTCTGCCTGAAGGGTCTAGCTTGGTCCTCTTTTCCTTGGGTACATGAATGTATATTGGACACCCAAATATCCTTAAGTGTACAACCTCAGGCTTCACTCCGAAGAAAGCTTCCTCGGGAGTCATGTTCTTCAGAATCTTATGAGGACTCCTATTTTGAACGTACACAGTTGTCATGGATGCCTCTGCCCACAGAATCATAGGTAGATTCTGATCATGTATCATCGCTCTGGTTGCCTCAACAATGGATCTGTTCTTCCTCTCTGCAACCCCATTCCGATGAGGTTATAAGAAATGGTGTACTCCCTCTTGATCCCTGCCTCAATACAAAAATCTGGCCTCCCATACTAGGATAATAACCAAGATGGCCTCCCATAGCGATAACAACCAAAATGGCCTCTTGTACTAGGGATAATAACCAACCAAAGAAAATTGAACTCCCGTACCAGGGATAATGGTCCAAGTCATGAGGGCTCCCATACCAGGGATAATACCCTTCATTATCAAATGCAAACTACTATAGAGTAATGATGAAATCAAATAAGGAATGTAGTACAACACTTACCTTAGTCTACAATCATGCTCAATCTTGCTTTTGGTCCTCCTAAGTGCAGTCTGCCTATAGACGATCAAACTGAGGTAAATCTGCTCTTCCACTGATACTTTCAATGAATGGTCCCCAATGGCTTGGAATAGCATTGAAAGTAATCATCACAAGTTCTCTATCTGTTATGGTTTCTCCAATGGCACCTAACTGATCTCTGATCTCTGAAATCTTCATGAAGAAGATAGCAGTGGATTCATTGAGTAAAACATTATCTTCCTAGCTTTGACGTCATCTATCTTCCATTTAGCCTTCTCTTCATCGGTTGTTGTTGCTGGTAGAGTTCCTTCTATCAATTTCAATAGGTCACTCTCTTCTAGAGTGATGTGTAATCTTGACTTCCAAGAGTTGAAGTTGCTTGATCCATCAAGCCTATCTTCCACCAAAGTTTTGTTCCTCATGGCTTGCAGATTCTTCACAAACCCTAACGGCTAGGCTAGAAACCCTAGCTGCAGAAAACCTGGCGGGTAGGCTAGGCTAGAAACCCTAGGTTTCGTTGGACTTATGACTACCAACAAGAAGCCTTGGAGAGTTAAAAGAACCCCAGCAAGCTGCAAAAATCCCCCAACGACCTGCAGAAACCCTAGAAGTCGAAATCTGCAGAAACCCTAGGGACGAAAATTCAAACTTCAATTTTCAATCTAAGAGTTGCAGGTGATGAGCTGAACTAGGTCGTACCTTCCTGTGAAGAATTTAGGCCCAACGCTCAAGGGAAAGTGCTAAAACTAGCTTGACAAGGTAAGGGTAAGGGTCGTTTTGCAGTTGCAGCAAGAAGGTGACGGCTAGCTTGGAAGGTGTTGGAGTAGCTTGTGCAATGGTTCTTTCAAGAACACTGCTCCGATACCATGTTGAATTTTTAACAATTGCTCAAGCACATGTAGTTTCTTTTCAATTTAGCATGAACTTGAATCATAAACAATGCAGCAACACAATAACTGCAGTAACCAAGATCACAAGAATAACCATGCACAAGACACAAGAAGTTATCCTAGGAAAACCCTTCTCAACCAAGGGAAAAACCCAGCAACCCTTTATTATATTGCCAAGACAAGAACCTTCACACCATAAACCCTAGCGCACACAAGAGGGTGCTCTATGACCAAGAAAGATAGCGCATAACAAGAAGTGCGTACTAAATTTCAGATCTCCACAATGTGTTATGAGAGAATGAGATATGATCCACAATGGGGATGTATCTCTCTTATAAATACATGACCTAACTCATCAAATAGATGTGTCTATTGGCACAATAGGGCCAACTTGTACAACTCAAAAATATAATTAATCTTTTACACAATATTAATTATCTTTACACAGTAGAGCCAACTTGTACCCTTTACAATACAAATTAGGGTTACACAATAGTCTTACTCTTTGACAATATAGCAAGGGGTCTCACACACATCCTCTAGTGCTCTGCCACTAGGGACAAGTCCACATGTGCTCAACCACAAGGAACATCACCCTCAACAGATGAACTCAACTAAATCCATAGGAGTACGAACTGGAGAGCCATCTCAAGTCAACTCAACTAAGTCCATAGGAGTACGACAGGAGAATATCTCAAGTCATCTCAACTCAATCCAGAGGAGCACGACAGGAGACCAACACAAGTCATCTCAACTCAGTCAAGAGGAGTACGACCCACCAATCACAAAGACGTTCTCACAGATCACCTCAACTCAATCCAAAGGAGTACGATCTGGAGAATGTCTCATGACGCTGCAATCATCAACAGTGAGTACATTGTGCGACATAATGTCCCATCTTCCTGCAATTGAAGCATTGAACCTTTGACATATCCCTCTTACGACGTGGCTTCTTAGACTTCCTTGGACTGTCTTCTTCTCTTTCCTTTCTCTTTTTCACTTGTGTTGCAAGTGCTTGGTTTTCCTCATCATCTACCTTTTGTTTCTTGGACATCAATCTAGATTCCTCTTGAGAGTAATCTGCCCATAACTTGTCAAACTTGGGTAACTCCCTTCTTGCACAAATTCCTTGGACAAATGGGTCCCAAGAGGGAGGGAAGCCATTTAGCGTAGTGGTTACTAGTTCAACATCTTCTACTAGATCTCCAATGGTTGTTAACTGGTCTTTGATCTGTGAGATCTTTGTAAAGAAGTTGGCTATCGTCTCTGACTTGTTCATAGTCACATTTCTGAGTTGATGTCGTAGGGTAAGCTTCCGACTGGTGTTCTTGCTTTCATAGAGTCTGGTTAGGGTATCAAACATCTCCTTTGCAGTCTTTAGTTCTGATACATTGGGTATCAGGTGATCCGTGCTTGAGTCTGTCAAGATCCTCTTGGCCTTGACCTCATTCTTCTTGAACTTTGCCTTTGCTTCTTCATCTTTGGGTTCTGGAAGCATCTTCTTGACGTGATCCAATAATTCATTCTCTTCTAGAATGAGTTGTATTCTATGCTTCTAGGATTTGAAGTTATCTGATCCATCCAATCTATCTTCAACTCTTATACTAGTTGACATTTTGGTCGGTAGAAACCCTAGCACTAAAAAACCTCGATTTTTCAAACTTCACCAAACTGCACGGTGAGGGTTTCAAGGGTGCGCTAGGTTAGGGCGCATTGCTCTGTGAAGGAATTATTCCCAACTTCCTTGGGATAGTGCTCAACGAGCTTGACAAGTATTGCAGCAGCAAGGTGTTGTTGTAGCGATCTTCCTTCCAGTGGTCAAATTGTTCTGAAGGTAACCAGCTTTGATACCATGTTTGATTTTCCTTATTTACAGAGCATTAGTGTTATTAGTGTTCTTTTACTTCGTTACCATTAACATATATATCATGTACTGAGCAGTAGCAACATAAACAAGAGACAGAAAAGAACACAAGAGATTTATCCTAGGAAAACCCCAAATGGGGGAAAAACCCAACAACCTTTCTTAGATAGATTATGTTCACAAAGCAAGTCCAATCAGATAAACCCTAGCACAAGTGCTAGCTTAACCAAAAATACCACCCCAGCTGCAGCAGCAACACCATACAAAGGTAGAGCACAAGAGAGATACCAAAAGACTGAACAAGAATAAATTGTGCAACAAGAGCTACTGTGTCACCTCCTCCAAACTTGCGCCTTGCTTCTGTGTAGCTGGGAGAGTGTGAGTGAGTGAACAAATGAGCCAAGACGTCCTCTATTTATAGTCTTCCTAGCCACTAGACTGGGTCGACTTCTTCTCTGGACAAGTGTCTTTTCATTATTACTTTATTCTTCTGGGTCGACTTCTCTTCTAGGGTATTTCAATATCTGTTCAATGGATCTCTTGCTTCCGGAATCTTCTCCGCATCTAAAAAAGGTCATCTAGGAGGAAAAGATCCTCCTGCATACATGGATCTGTAGATCTGGTACAATAGAGAAGATATAGACGCTCTTGGCCTTCACCCACTGAATATAGCTTGTTACAAGATTAATTTATTTCCCTTCATGACTGGAATCCTTCAGATATCTGCTCGTACGGCCCTGGATGGTTGGATCTGGAACTGGTACGGCCCTGGCTGGCTGAATATGCTCAATATTTCGTCAACTTAGTAAATGACCCCCAAACAACACCAAAACACCCTCAAAATGTAGATCAGGGGCTAGAGAGCAAGATGGATCCAAGTTTGAGTGAAAACCCCCAAGCCTTCCTTCAGATCTATGAGTTTCCTCAATGGGAGTTGCACCCTAATTCAGAAATTCAGCCCAAGCTAAATAAAATCATCCAAGAGGAAAACCCTTGCAGTGTAAGTTGCAAAAGGGCGTTATGACCCTAGCAATAGACCTCCAATAGTGTAGAAGTGCAGATCAAGTCTCCTCCAAGCAAATCAAGCTTCTTCTCTTCTAATGGTGCACCCTACTGCTGGAAAAACCTTCAAATTTGTACATAAAACTCCAAATACTGCATGTTGAATACCTGTGACTGGATTAGAATGGTGAGGGAGGGATCTTTCACCTCCTTGGCCAAGCTTGAACCAGGAAAAGAGGAATCTTTCACCTCCTTGCTGGTTTCTAGGGTTTGTTCACTCAAAACCCTCAAAATGTAAGTTGTCTAGCTCAAGAGTACAAGAGAATAATGAATTCAAGATGAGGAGAGAGGCGCCCTCCTCTTTCTTTTATACCTCCTTTTTCTAATTTGTCATTGAGTTAATTTTCCCCACTTGCTAAGGTTTTGATTTAATTCTCCTTTACGTCCTTAATCTTCCTTAGCCTTTTTACCTATGTTATTTTAATAATATAACTTTAGGTCTCCTGGTGACAACCATATTTTCCTTCCCTTTATTTGTCTTGGACTATAGTCTAGAGGGGTAGCTAGACTACTATGTCCTCGAGCTCTTGTGTCAATGAAAAGGGGATATTACAATATTGCTTCTCTGGAATAAGCTATCCAATTTGTTTTAAAGATTGAGTCCAAGCTATAGAAAGGCACTCGTCAACAACTTCAGAAACAACAAACCTAAAAGCTATTCAGTGTTCTACTTCCACGTAGATTGCCTAGAAGAATTTTTAGAGAATGGACCAAATAATAGACAAAATGAAGCACAGAACAAGAATTGGAGCAAAGGACTGTGTAAATATTGTTTACACCAAAAGAATTTCCGAATATAATATATTCTATTCATGTTTAAGGAAAAATTAGTATTTTAACCACAGTTATTTTTAGTGTCCCAGGTGAAAAATGTTCGATAACACAGGTATTCCAACAGAGGACAAACACCTTCAATAACCACTCACATAATCAGATCAAAGATCAACACACCGATGTTTTCATGTGGTAAAACCCCTATGGGGAAACATCCACGGCCCCGCCAACGCGGCCACTTGGAGTAGTTTATTAATGCAAAAGAAAAAGATTACAGAGAGATTTAACAAGAGAGTTTCTCACAATCGATCATTGGCAAATGACCCTCCATGCTCTTTAAATAGAGATCATGGACCAATCGGGTGTTAATTCACAAATCAATGGTCATTAAGATCAAGGAGAGTATGAACCAGCGGATCACTCTATGTCGAGAACATATCGTGACCATCGGATTTCCTAACTACAAATGCATACTAAAGAAACACATTTTTACTTAACGACACATTAGACCAAATAGATTTTAACTAACTCCTAAGTGTCTAAATATCCTAACATCCCCCCTTAAAAAAACTTGGGATAGGATTGAAGGATTTACAATAGTGACACAATAGAAGGAAGGAGGCATTAGAGCCTATCCCCCCTTAATGACAACTTCATGAACTCCTAACATAGATCAAAGTTTGGAAAACTTCACTTCTGTAAGAGACTTTGTGAAAATGTCTGCAAAACTTGATCTTTTGTAGGGCAAAAGAGCACTTCAATAACTTGATCATGAATGAGTTTTCTGATGAAGTGCATGTGTAGCTCGATGTGTTTGCTACACTGATGTTGAATTGGGGCTTTGGCGAGCTTGATGGCACTCTGATTGTCACACCAAAGGCTGGTCGGATGCTGCTACTGGAATCCAAACTCTGAGAGGATCAGTCGAAGCCACAAGGCTTCCTGACTTGCATTTACCGTTGCTCAGTACTCTGCTTTTGCTGAAGAAAGTGCAATAGCCTGTTGTTTCTTACAGGCCCAAGTGACAGGTCCTGAACCAAGGCTGAAAACATAACCTGTAGTAGACTTCCGATCATCAGGGTCGTCGGCCCAATCTGAATCAGTGAAACCAACCAATAAAGGAGTCTCCCCTAAACTGTAATGTATCCCGAACTGAACTATACCACGGACATAGCTAAGTATCCTTTTAGCTGCTTTCCAATGGCTTTCATGGGGTGTTTGCATATACCGGGCAACAAGACCAACAGCAAAGGAAAGATCAGGACATGTATGAGTCAAGTATAAGAGGCTACCAACTAACTGACGGTATAGGGTGGCATCAACTTCGAGAGAAGTACAGGTGGTAGTAAGCTTGACTCCAGACTGGAAGGGAGAAGGGGTTGGTTTACAATCATCCATGTGAAAGTGACGAAGAAGGTCACAAGCATACTTAGACTGGGAAAGAAAAATTCTTTCATTGGTTTGCAAAACTTGGAGGCCAAGGAAATAGTGCAAAAAGCCTAAGTCTGTCATTTCAAATTTCTTCTTAAGGCTGGTTTTCACATGGTTTAAAAGTTTTGAGTCACTACCAGTAAGGATAAGGTCATCAACATAAAGGACAAGGACTATGAGATGGCTTTCTACTTTCTTGGTATAGACATTAGGATCATAATGGCATCTAGAGAATCCAGTGGCAATAAGAAAGTTGTCCATTTTGCCATACCAAGCTCGGGGAGCTTGCTTGAGACCATAAAGAGATTTATTAAGGCGACAAACAAGGCTAGAGTCATTCTTGACATAGCCAGGAGGTTGTTCCATGTAGATTTCTTCTTGCAAATCTTCATGCAAGAAGGCAGATTTAACATCCATCTGATGGACCTCCCATTTATGTAAGGCAGCAAGGGCAAGAACAAGGCGGATGGAATTCATTTTGGCTACAAGGGCAAAGGTTTCATTATAGTCAATTCCTTCAACTTGGGAAAATCCTTTGGCAACTAACCAAGCCTTGTGTCCTTCAACACTTCCATCTGATGCATACTTAGTTCTGTAGACCCATTTACATTTGACAAGTTTTCTTCCTCTTGGAAGAGATACAAGATCCCAAGTATCATTTGCCATTAAAGAACGATACTCTTCATTCATTGTTGTATCCCAATCTGGATGACTTGAAGCTTCTGCAAATGTCTCTGGATCATGAGTTTCTGAAACTTGAGCCAAAAGAGAAAAGGCTCGCTGGAACTGTGAACGTGTCGGACGTTGATCTGAAGGATCACCAACAAGATCACCAGTTGCTTCTCGTGTTGAACGGACCCATTGAGGAAGCAGTGGAGCTGGTGTTGGTTCAGGTCATCTGGAGGAAGGTGAGCAGGCGGAGGTGGATTTTCATCCTCACTGTCATCATCTGAAGAAGAAACCAAAACAGAAGAAGGCACAAACGTCGAAGATGGCTCACAGGCCGAAGAAGGCACAACCATCAAATTAGGCTCATAGGCCAAAGAAGGCACAAACGTCGAATTAGGCTCGCAGGCCAAGATATTTTCATAAAATTTAGCATCTCTTCTAATAATAATTTCATTACAATGTGGTTGAAGAACTCTGTAACCTTTGACATCTTCAGAATAACCAACAAATATACACTTCTAACTTTTAGGCTACAATGCTTTCCTTTTCTCATCAGGAATGTGAGCCCATGCTATACTACCAAATACACGGAAGTGACTTACATCTGGTTTAATTTTAGTCCAAGCTTCTTTCGATGTTATATTTTTAAGAGCCTTTGTGGTAGTGCGATTTACTATGTAATTTGCACAGTTGATTGCTTCCGCCCAATACCTTAGACTTAATCCCTTAGATTGGATCATACAATTAGCCATTTCTTTTAATGTGCGTTTCTTTCTCTCAACAACACCATTTTGTTGTGTATATGGAACAGTGTGTTGCATTTGGATGCCCTGTGTAGTGCAGTAACTTGTAAAAGTATTGTTCACATATTCGCCTCCATTATATGTTCTTAACCTTTGAATTTGATGTCCAGATTGTTTTTCTACAAGGGCTTTGTAGGCCAAAAACTTGTCAAAAACTTCGCTCTTAAGTTTTAAGAAGTAAACCCAAGTACGTCTGGAAAAGTCATCAATGAAAGTTAAGAAATACTTGCACCCAGAAAAAGAAGGAGAAGAAAGTGGACCACACAAATCACTGTGGACAAGCTGCAAAGGGCATGAGGCATGCCAAGAGGCACATTTGTCAAAATTGTCCCGATGATGTTTGCCAAGAACACAACCGGCACAAACACCATCTCTGCATGAAACAAGAGGAAGACCAGTCACCATCTGTTGATTACATAGTTACTGCAAAGAGCGATAGTTTAAATGACCAAACTGCTCATGCCAAAGTTTGCTCAAGTCATCGCTATGAGCAACGAAAACTGATGAAAAAGATGATGACCCAAAGTTGTCAAACTTGTACAACCTGGTAATATCATCAGCAATTCCAGTTGCAAGAATATGCTTAGGATCTTTTAGATCCTTGATTACAACTTGGTGAGGTGAAAACTCTACGGTTTTACCTTCACCTAAATGAGTGATTTGATATACTGATAGAAGGTTACAAGAAAGACTTGGAACACATAATACATCATTGAAATGACCATTTTCTGCTTGAACTGTTCCAGATCCTTCAACACTAAGAGATCTATCATCACCAACAAATATTTTCTTGGTGTTACATTCATTTAGAGCAGAAAATATGTCTCTATCCTTAGCCATATGATAAGATGCTCCAGAATCCATAAGCCACTCATCAGAAGTAGAGGTAGAAGTTGTATTGAAGGAGAAACCAGAAGCAGAAAGTGCATGTCCATGAGAAGAAGAAGAAGAAGTAGAATCAATACTGATGTTGTGCTTCTTCATCGTTGCTTCTAAAGTTGCCATCTTCTTGAAACATTTGGACTCATCATGACCATCTTTATCACAAAAGTTGCAATGTTTGTCAGTCTTCTTATTTTTATATTTTGCTCCTTTGTCTCCATTAGGAGCGGAAGTTGTCTGAGTGGGTTTGGGACCCTTATATTGCTTGTTGTTGTGGCGAGGATGTTGCTTCTTGGGATTCTTGGGTTTATCTTTCTGATGGACAACTAAGGCTTTGTTGGAGGTACCTGCAGTGTTGATCACTCCAAGTTGTACTAGCTTATCTTGCTCTCTAATCAAAGCATCACAAAAGTTCTCAAGACTGGGTTTTTGATAAGTTGTCCCTATTGCCTCTTGCATGGCATAAAAGGTAGATACAAACATAGAATATGCACTACCTAGCTTTGAAAGAATAAGATAGATACAACGATCTTCGTCTATCTTTATCTTACATTCTTCACATAAAGTTCTGAGTGTTTTAAACTTAGATAGATAGTCTTCAATGCAAGAAAAAACACTTGGACTAAAAGTTAGTACTTGATTTTCTAACTGTTGTGCTCGAATAATATTGTGTTTACCAAACACAGATTCAATCTTTTCCCAAGTTTCTTTGGGTTTATCAATTGATTGAAGGTGGAACCTTAAATCAGGAGAGATGGACATTCTGATTAATCCACATGCTTCGTCATTCCTATTATCCCATTTGGCTTTCTTATCAACATTAGTGGGTGTTGTTTCCTTTCTCAAGGTAATCCGGTACAAGCCTTTACTTCTTAATAAATCCTCCATATGGGATTTCCACTGGAAGTAGTTGGTGCTGGTAAGTAAGAGATTACTTGTAGAAGCCATATTAAATATGCAGATAATATGGATTTAGAAGCTGAAACTGATGATCTGAATGGAAAAATCTCGAAAAGTTATGCGGTTTAAAAAAAAACGACACTTAAAACGGACTTCGGATGTGAGAGTTATGCCCTTTTTAAAAAAGGCATAAACGGTAACCAAAGGACCACGTGGTGGTGTAAGTTGCTTTATGAAGTGACCCACTTTTATAAAGAGAAGTGGCGATCACTTTTACAATGAAGTTACTTCTTGCAAAATAAATAACTCTAAAATAAAATATTAAAGCTACTTAATATTTTACTTTTATACTTGAAGTGAAATACACTTTACAATTTTAGCATGAACTTCTTCAAAAAAAAGTAACAAAAGAGAGACTTGAACTCAAGACCTCTTACTTAATAAGGCAACTTTTAACCAAATGGGTTAGCAAATCATATTGTATTTTTTCGCAAGAGGATTGGGGGTGTTGTTGTTGTTGTGGAAGACGGCCTTGGAGAGCATGCTCAAAAAAAGCTCTTTTCACACAAGAAAAAAATTCCGCTTCTCGATGACAACAAGAGTTAGATCTCGGTTAGCTTACCCGGAAGATGCACCTTTTCCTATCTGTTTATGATTTGCCGAGATCGCACAGGGCGCGGGGCAAAGAGCATACACAGATCTAAAAGAGTAGCAACCCGGAAACAAATAATATTAAACCAAAATAATACTTTGCAAAAATTTTAAAAATGTGTATTCAGGCTTTATACCTCCGGATCTGACTGTAATGGTCGTATCTTGGGCAAACAGAAACCTTTTCGAGTGAAACGAAAAGTGTTCCTGACTAAAATGAGTACTCTGGACGCAATGGAATAGTCTTCTCATTCCATAAATGTACGGAAATGACAGAAAATGGAGATGAGGCAACTTGGCTTCACGATCTCGATCTACAATAGGAGCGGGTCTTCAAACAGGCTCTGATACCATGTTCGACAACACAAATATTCCAACAAAGGGCGAACACCTTCAGTGACCACTCACATAACCAGATCAAAGGTCAACACACCGATGTTTTCACGTGGTAAAACCCCTACGAGGAAACATCCACGGCCCCAGCCAACGCGGCCACTTGGAGCAGTTTATTAATGCAAAAGAAAAAGATTACAAAGAGATTTTACAAGAGAGTTTATCACAATCGATCATCGGCAAATGACCCTCCATGCTCTTTAAATAGAGATCATGGACCAATCGGGTGTTAAGCCACGGATCAATGGTCATTAAGATCAAGGAGAGTATGAACCGTCGGATCACTCTATGTCAAGAACATATCGTGACCGTCGGATTTCCTAACTACAAATGCATACTAATGCATACTAAAGAAACACACTAAGAAACACACTTTTACTTAACAACACATTAGACCAAGTAGATCTTAACTAACTCCTAAGTGTCTAAATATCCTAATAAAAAACTTGTTAGTAGTATATTCTATGCTACTTATTTAAAAAGCTAAATATATATTTTTGTCTTTGTTAACACCCAAAATGAATTTCTTCAAATTCAAATTGGGAATCCAGCAGTGATGGTTCGTGTATACATTATAGGATGAACTGATTAAAATTTCATCATTCAGCGTTGACAATTGATGAATACACTACGGGGTGAACTCAACATTACAGAGTTCACCATTCGGCATCGATGGCTTGGGAGTGCTAAATCAGACTTGGCACATGATCACAAAAAATTTATTGCTCGGGGATTGAGAATTGGACAGGTTCTTGGCAAGTGGTTCATAGCGGGTACATCCAGAGGACATGTCATGCTCACATCAATACTTAGATGGGCAGGATATCAACATTGCAACAGTTTCCCATGCTTGCATGTTTCTTGCAACACCTAGAGCAAGTATGGGAGCTCAAAGACTCAAGGGTATGGTCAAATTTTCAAGACGCACGTTCTTGAAAAAAATCTGTTTCTTGAAAAATCATCTTTCTTGAAATCTAATCACATATTTGAGGACGGTTTATGGAGATGTGCTTATGGTCGAAATTTGATGCAGATCAGAGAAAGTCAAATTTTGGTCGAAGGTGACTTGTTGACCAAGCAACCTTTTGAGGAATTGACACTTTGCAAAGTAATTATATTTTTGGATACCCAACATGGAGGACAGTATGTGGTGCAAAATTGGTGGCAATATGAGACTCTAAAAATTTGATCTATTTTTAGCCATGAGATTTTCGAGATTTTGGTCATATTTTTGGAGACCCATTGCTGCCTACAACATGAGGGTCAAATTTCAAGTCATTGCAAGAATTTTTGGTTGTGGTCAATTTTAGGGGATCAAGATGATCAAAGTCCTTTTGTCTCTGACTTCGCAGGCACCAAAATTAATAATGCTCTAATAAATACTATGGCAAATAATAAAAAGCAACAATGACAAGAGAATGATGCATATGATGCAAGATGATTTCATTACAGAAATAAATGTAATATATAAGCCATTTGCATAACTCCCATAACTTACAGTGGTCTGTAGTAAGTGGTAAACCCTTAATAAGATAATTACCTTTTCATTTTTATTAACTTACCTAGCCTAAGTTACTTTTACCTTTTATTTAGGCCTACAACTTAACTTTATTTACAATGTTAACAATGGTCAGTGTATTCTAACAGCCTCAACAGTAATATCCTTTGTTTTAGTTTTTCAGCCTTTGTGACAGTTCACAAAAACAGTGAAATATGATTGTTGAAAATTTGAAACTCAAAACTAAAAACTTCAGCTTAATAACAAAGAAAAATGCAAAGAGAAAGTAAATCCTTAAATAGAGGAGAAAGGACGAAGAAAGATTACTTTAGATACGAAATTGTTGGGATACTCTACATTTGTATATTTTCAAAAAAAAATATTTAAATAATTTTTCCAGAACTTTATTGCATGCATGATGCATCATGTTTTATCATTGCTCATGACATGGCTATTATGCTTCAAAACTATATCAATTTTAAGCTCCAGATATATATATATATATCTTACAATGCTCCCACAGAAACTTTTACCTGTTTAGAGGGCATCTCATCTGCTGTCGACTTTCTTTGACATTGAGAGCTTGCAGATGACCCATTGTCCATTTCCCTAATAAAAGATAAGACCAAATACAGTGACCACATAAAACATGATTGTGAACATACAATCCTATTATCTCTGTAACATTTGGCTAGGGTGAATGTAAATTGAAAATAGGAGAAACACTCTACTGACTCTTATGAACCAAAAGAGGAAATTTCAAATAACTCACTCTGTTGTCAAACTTATCCGTTCCAAAGGAAATTTTGGGTACTGCTGAACACCACGAGGTAGAGAAAATGGTTCAAGAAGAGGATCTCGCTCTATTGGACTAGTTACAGCTGGGTTCAAGTGTTTTCGTTTACTAGCTTCATCATGTAAATAGGTTTACATCAATACAAATACAAAAGTGAAGACCAACAATATTGTATAAATTGCATACAAAAAAATCATACAATACAAAGGTATAAACATGCCCTAGTAGCGACAATGAAGAAGATACCCTAAGGCATTCACAAGAATAAATGACAAATGAAATCCTACGATTTAATCTGTTTAGCACTGTATGTCGCCGTTCCTCCAACTTGTTCTTTGTGTCTAAGAGAGTCTCGTACTCAGGAGCATAAGTTACTTGCAGTAGATTTCCAAAGAACTTGTACCCGTCAAGCTTCCTCTTTGCAAACCTGCACTGTGCAGCTAGAAAACTTCATAGTTAAGATCAAACTTCTGAGACATTTGAAATATCTAATACCATCGCAAATGGTATCCAATGATCTCACCAATTAAGTGGAATAAGGACATTTGACATGCAAAAAGTATATTTAATCAGAGAAGTCTAAAGGTATGATAAAGTGACATATAATACAATTTGCACTCCTTGATAATAAAGCCATCAACTTTTTGTGATGTGTCTATTAAACAGACCAAACAATTACAGTTCAGTAGTGTACTGTACAATAGCAGAATTACCATGCAATAATTATTCAACCCCTACAGAGGAGTAAGATTCAAACTAGAAAACAAACTCAAGCCAACTCTCTACAATATCTCATTGACAAAGTAGAAGATCTAACCTCTTTGAAACAATAGGGCTAGTCTGTTGGTTTGCACTAGGGGCTGGCAGTAGTGGAGTGATGATTTTGCAGAACTAATGTTCCAAATTCCTTTCAAAATGTCATTGTTGACAGAGAGACAAAATATGCTCGCAATTTAATGTTTCTATTATCCAGGGTTACTTTGATTGTACAATACTTGAAAAAACCTTAAGAATAAAAGCCTCCAAATCCCAAAAGCACCTATGCCCTTACATTTTTTATTTGGAATAGTTGTAAATTATGTGTTCCTTCGTACTATTATGACTGCCTTTGTATAAGCCCGTCATCTATCACTTAAAATATTTTTCCCATCTGATGCAGAGACTATCAGAGCTAAGTGAATATAACTCTTGAAAAAGCAAATATTTTCTTTGAGAAAACAACATAAGATATATGGGTATATAATTAACTTCAAACTAAAATTTCCTATTGTAGATATATATAATTTCCTTGAGGATAAATGATATTCTATTGAGCTTTGGACCTGGGGCATTCTACAAGGTCCAAAGCTCAATAGGAAATCGTATACCTACATCATCTTGGAAACTTATCCAGCCGATCCTAGCTTACAATGCTTAGAATAATATTGTGAGAACCAACAGCAAGACCGACAATTCAACAGAACCAGCTAAAGACATTATTTCAATAGGCTCTAAGAAAGATTTCCTACCAAGGAAAAAGTAACTGTAAAGAACTAGATCCATATTCCAACTCTAATTTGGGATAAATGTAAGTATTCTGGAGACAATTAATCAAGGAGTCCTTTATATTATTCCAGTACTGATGCAGGAAGGAACCGACCCCCCTTGCAAATCAGAAAGTAAATAGCAGAATTCTATGTATACAGCTAGCTCATCAATTGTCATTGTAAAACATCAACAGTTAAGCAGTGAATCATCTACACAATCACAGCGTTAATAACATCTCGTTCTGGCAATAATCTTATGCAGATACACCAGCAACTATATGTTATCTCAGAGGATAATGTTCCAACTATAATTCCATCACCAACAAACACAATCGCTCCATATAAATATATGTATATGAATAATGGCATCTCGTTCCAAAGGCATATAATTATACAATTCTTAAATTTAACACAAAACGATTCACATCATATGATCAATCGAAATTGAAACCCATTAATAAAACAAGAATAATCACAACCAGGCACCTGTGCGCTCATTTCCAGGTGGGACTCTCGGTCCTCTTTATTCTCTTATTCAATTAAGTCCTACTTCTAAGTCTCAAGACCCTAACAAGCCTGTGGCTATGGCAGGCAGTGGCTTACAGCCTGTTACACCTCATATTGTATGAGGTTCCACATTGTGATTTTCATCACATTGGTGGGATCTGTTGCTGGTACCTTTTGAGCTTTGGACCGACTTGGGGGAATACATATTCATGGAGCACTTTCTCTTCATGGCATCAGATTATTTGATGGAGGTCTTTGGTTTGGGGGAGTCTCACTTCTCCTTGGTTGGATGATTATGCTTGCTGGTTTGGTGGTCTTCTCACACGTGCTTGCCTTGCTGATCACCCCTTGGTTGCATATTTGATGGTTATGGAGCATTCTATCTCATTATGGTGTGGTTTTGGTGTACTTGTTTATCTTGGATGTGCTACATCTTGTTCATGGATGATGGTTCTATACCCCCAAGGGGTTAGATGATGGTGTTAGGAGGTAGATGTTTCATGATATTGTTGGAGTTTCCTAGTGACTATATGTGATGATGTTTTATTATTTGTGTCACTGAGAGGGAGCGTTTTACATGGTCCTCTTGTGTTGGATGTGTGGTGGGGGCCATACTTGATGCTAGATGGAGTTAAGACTTTACTCATGTCCCATTTTCCTTTGGCTTCAGTGTTGATGTGATTGGATGATGCATGTTGTGGTAGTGCAATTTGCCTTGGTGGGATTTCCCTAGGTGATATGACTTGATGTTGTAACATTTGCTAGACATCACCTAGGTGGAATGTGTTTGATGATGCTAGTACCCTTGTTAATGTACTTTTTTCTAAGTTGGAGTTAGATGGGGACAGTAATACATACAACTTGATGATCAAGCCTTTCCTAAGGTTTGATGAGGTATTAATCATGTTATAGTCCTTTTGGAGGTGCACCCTAGGTTCAAGCCTAGGTCGAGCTTCTATTTTATCATTGTGTTGTTCTCATGGTGGGCTTTGCTAGGAGATATAACTTTTGTTTGAATAGTACAACACTTGTTGGAGCGCACCCTCCTATTGGCACACATGTTCATGTTGATTTAATCAGTTGGTGACTATTGGGAGATTGGACTATGGTTTTAATAGAGCATTAACCTTTGTGCATACATGTTGAGGTTGATTTAACCATTCAATGGTTAATTTAATCTATTTTTTCCAGACTAAGGTTAATTACTCAATAAACTACTTCACTTGGCATCTATTCACACTTCGAGGGGTTTATTTGGTGGAGACTTGGGGTTTTGGATGGAGCGCTCCTCTCTTGGGCACAGTTTTCAAGGTTTTCATGCATTATTTCATCATTATTGGAGAGGTTGGCACACTTCATATGGAGATTATTTTATTGATGATGGTTGGTTGGGGTAGTTACATGGCACAACTTTCTAGGGTGCACCTCTCCTAGGTGCTCTCTCATCTTTATTGCATGGATATTTTAGCCAGACTTAGCATCTTTCGACTTCTATTGGGGCTCGCACTCACCTTTTTGACTTGGCACATATTTTATTGGAGGTTGTTGTGGAAGAGTTTGCTTGGGAGCATGTGGCATATTTGGAGGCCCACATGTGTGTCACTTTGCATGCTCTTACT
Source organism: Picea engelmannii (assembly GCA_009831015.1). Classification (NCBI taxonomy): domain Eukaryota; kingdom Viridiplantae; phylum Streptophyta; class Pinopsida; order Pinales; family Pinaceae; genus Picea; species Picea engelmannii. Next base: position 325,195 of record ML795091.1, read on the forward strand.
TGGTCTTCCTTCTATTCTTGGAGTATTATCTTGGAGGGCGCGCTTGTGAAGATATTCCACTTTCTATTTTGGGTTTGACCACATCTTTTCCTCTAAAATGCTCCATCCAGTTGGCACTTCACACATTCATCCATGGAGTCGGTTGCCTTGGGATTCACACGTGGATTGGTTGCATGCATCTTGTGAACCACTTGCTATTTTTGGGATGGTTTCTATGAAGCATTCGCCTAGGAGGATTATTTTATTGTTTTATCTCTCATGCATCTTGGAGGGCGTACTTAGTGAGCTCTTCTAGGTGGACCTTGGAGCACATCCTCCTATGTTGAAGTTATTTTATTATATTTATGCATGCATGTATCTTGGAGGGCCCATTCTATGTGGACCCTTTGCATGTTGACTTGGTTATCATGCCTATTTTTAGTTGTACGCCCTCTCTTGGAGACTTTTGATGCAATTTCCTTCCTATTTTTAGATGACGGTGAGTTCTCTTAGAGAGGCTAGTGTCCACATAGCTTGACATGGTCAACCAAGGATTGAGGAAGGATCTAACTACTCCATTTTATATTATTTATTTGACTTGTCATGGAGTTAGTTGGCAAATAATAACTTTTTATTGTAAAAGAGAAGAGACTCCCTCTATAAAGAGGAGCTTTCTCTTCATTGTAATGATTGTTGAGACTTTGGGGATTGTGGAGCTCTCTCCTTGGGCCACATTTGTACATCATAAGCTTGGAGCTTAACAGAAGATTGGAGGTATAGCATCTTGTTTATGAGAGGCTTCATGTTTGCATATTTTCATATGTTGATTTTTGATGTAGGAAACCCTTGTAATTTTGTCGTAGTGCATACATATGTCATTATTGTTGTAATTACAATCATCAGTGCGCTTATAAAGTTATCTAGTTACATATGTCATTACTGTTGTAATTACAATCACCAGTGTGCTTATAAAGTTATCTACTCATGAACATGGTAATTTTTTTCAAACAAAACAAAAAGGATATAAGTGATCATATGCTCATTTCTTAACATTGGCACTTATAACTTTTGAGGGTTCACTAAATTGTTGCATGGACAAAATTTAAGGAAAACTGCACTTGCTTTTCCTTAACTACTCAGTGAATGTTCTTGATTATTTATCATCGATTATTTATCATCGATTATTTATGATCATCAATTGTTTATGATATGTAGCATACAATTGGAATATTCATGTGAAATGAACTAAGTAGTGCAATACTTTTGTACCTCGATTAATGTGATATTGGTTAAATGAATGTTGAATGTTTCTTGTGAGAAACTTTCTCGTCAAGCAATTTCTTTTACAAAGCACACAAAAGGACCTCACCCCAAGTAATCAACAACCTCAAAACACACTTAATCTTAAAATTTATTAGAAATTTTGTGTTTATAGCAAACCAACATTTAGACTAGGACATAGGGCCTTGGTTGTAGGGTGGGGAGTAAATTCTCCAAGGCCATAAAACCAACTAGAAGTCGTCAGGGAGTACTAAAACCAATAGTAGCAGGAGGTGCCAAGAAAGCTCCTCTAACATAAGAGTCAAGCACGAGGATGCACTTAGAACAAGTGGGAAAGATATCCCCTCTTCGCTTGTTCTGGTGTTAGTGAGATCACTTGGACTCCTACATGTACGGGGATTTTGGAAGTGAGAGGCCCCTAGGTGGAATCACTTTCAGAATTTCAGACTTTGTTTCCATACCCATACGTGTGGTCTGACCTACGGATGTTCCGCCTGATTGTTGAACATGAAGTGGTAACTTTAGTGGTCTGTCCTAGCAAAACTATAGAGGTGATTGCGGGGGGAAATACCCGTGGTACCTGAGGTAGACGGATAATCATCGTTTCGGCTCCTAGGGAGGGTGCTCTTCTGCGTGGGGGTACTTGCACCCTAGGTGAACGTTGCAAGCAGGTTACCATAAAAATTTCTAGTACCTTCACTAGTCAGTCTTTGAGGACTTGACATCCCCCAGAGGTTTTACTTTCAGAAGGCCATTTAAAACAGCTAGTTTGCTTGTTGATTGCCCAGATTTTATAGGTGTGTTCCGTGATACTATATCTAGTCCTTGCTTGACTTACCTCTCAAAACTACAACTAATAGGACTTGATATATCTACGTGGGATCCCCCCCTTGGCTCGACCAATCCAAGCTTAAAGTGAGGAGTGAGGAGTGAATCATATAGGTGACAACTAGTGACCCACTTAATAGTTTCATTAGGCTATCCCTCGCATTAAAGGTTGGATTTTTCCTTTAGGAAGTGTCTGAGAGATAACACTAACCAAAACCTTCGCATCACAAAAAATAGACAACAGTGTAGGGAAAAAGAATGGTCTGAAATCTTTGAACAAGTGAATACGAACCCCCAATACATATAGACAAGTAGAAAAGCATGGCCTAAATGCAAAACCAAAAACAGTGAGCCCATGGATCCACTAGAGAAAACACTACAACTGAAACTACCAAAACGTGCAAGTTGCATCAAACTCAACACTAGTAAAACAACAAACAAATTATTACAAGACTTCCCCCCATAAACACTAAGAGCCATGTCAAGGAGAAGCATGGGCTCGAAAGCATGCATAGACTAGCCTATAACCAACATACTAACCGAACCTTCCCATTAAAAAAAACAAGTAGTGGTGTACGGAAAAAGAATGGTCCTAAAAGCTTTGACCAAGTGACTACAACCCCCAATACAAATAGATAAGGGGCAGAGCATGGCCTAAACCCAAAACCAAACACAGTGACCCCATGCATCAACTAGAGATGTATGTTGGGTAAGTTGTGCTCCTAGCACAACATAGAGCCTGCATAACATAAGATGACTACTTCATTAGGTTCTTTAGGTCCTTTGGAGTCAATTTAGCCATATAACTCAATATTAGTGGATTATTAAGGTCACTTCATGTGGTCAGCCATTTGTTAGGTGCCCACAATTCTATCTTATGACTTTATTATAATATTGAGTATGTAGATCTACCAGCCATTGTTTAGGATTCGTGTTTTGTCAATTTATGAATATAGGATTTTCTCTCAAAGCCGATCATCAACATGCAATTATATAGCTTGTCTTCATGATTTTTCTTGTAGAAGGTGTTATCCCTTCTATTTGGGTGGCAAAGTGCCTCGTCTATCTTGTTAAGGTAGGGACTGTGCAGCCCACCATTTGGAAGCAATGTGCCTCCCCTAATCTTTCTATATTTTATTCATAATTCATATTATTTGACATGGATATTTCCACTTTTCTCTTAACAATTCACAATTTTGCTAATATTTGGATTATATTCTATTGTACTCTATTCTTGTAACATTTGGACCATTAAAAAATCGTGCCCCTCAAAGCAACAAACACGGCTCCTCAAAAAACCCCAACTGCATGCAACTCTACAGCAATGCGAACATGAATGGAGATGATCTTGGAGAGATAAGGTTGAACCTCTTACTACCCGCATTTTGGTACCCATCACACCATTGTGTGTATGAATGCATGTACAAAAACCTATGAGCTTTGTAAGATTGAAAGACCAAAGGTTAATTTGAAATGTGTGTCTCTAGACAACCTCCACCAATGGTACAAACATAACCAATCCATCAAATATGTTGATGAGCATGAAAGGGCATGACAAACTAATAGTGCAAAGTCATTCTCCATGAATACCACCTCCCCCTAGGTGGCTAGAGTCGAATCAACCATAAGGGTAACATCAAGAAGAACATGTGCACCATGATAATGCCCATGATCTACAAACTGGTCCATAGAAATTCAATAGGTGTCATCATGTCAAGTGTCATGAAAAATGGTCCTCTAACACCCCATAAATAATATGGTGTAACAAGTACTAAGTGTGAATATAGCAAAATGGCACCAAGTGTGAATCACAATACGTATCTGAAATGAAATACATAGACATCAAAGCTCTAAATGGGCTCTAGAGTCCAAAAAACACCATGCTACAACAAATAACGACATATCATCAAAAACATTGCTTATATTGGGATCCTTATCATCAACATCAATCATCACCATACAATTTTGATGAAAATACCTAATCCAAGCCTTAAAATATGGTAGAAAATCTTAACATGCCTAATCAATAATTTTGGCTTGAGTGACGAATACATTTTTGCTAAAAGCATGACAGGGGAGTTCAACAATCAACATCACCAACATTGAGGTACATAGAGGGTTTGGTGCTTGTTATCGCACAGTTTGTAGTTAGGATAAAAGACGGATGAAAAGAGGTCAAACTGGCGTAACTGAACCAATCCCACCCGCTGTCACCTCGATGGGAAAGTTCTTTCTATTTAGGGAGGTAAGGCCCAGGGGAGACGTCCCCGGTGACCTGAGGTTTTGAGAAGGCAAAAGGTTTTAGCAAGGCTAAGTGATAATAATCACCCTCACAAGTCACCACCTGATCAGAAAGTTCGGCTTATAGCCAATAAATATGACCGGAAGTAATAACTAATAAGATCACCTGCCCGAGACAAAGCAACAATAAAACTATATGTGCAAGCTTGCTTGCTGGTTAGTACTTCATATAATCAATGACTTTCGGATAGTAAGCAATTGAGCAACAATTGATGAAGTAAATCAATGTCTACAAGATAGCAATGATTGCAATATATATATTACTTCTCAATGAATGCTAAAGGCACTTTACAATAAACAATGGCAATTAATCATTAATGTAACAATACTTGAAGCAACGCTTTAGCTGATCATTCAATTGCTTAAGGACAAATAGATGTTGCACATAGGTGTTTATGGAACAAAAAGATGACGGCAGCACTAGGGTTAGTAGAATTAGTCTAGGCTAGGGTTAGTATGGTTAGGGTTTGTTCAAATGTATTAGAAGTTTGTAGGATCAAGTTACTCAACACATGTGGCCTTAGATCAGTACGTTCCTAGGGTATATGGAGTCAAAAGGAGGACGCAAAAGCTGAAGGATCAAATGATGATGGTAAAGACTAAGGACAAGAGAGTTAAACCTTAAGGTGTTGTTATGGCAAGGCCTCAAGGATGAAACCCTAGGGGAGAGAGGCTCACTTTGGTGTAGGGGAACTAGGCCTCAGTGCTCTCTCCTCCTTCCTTAGCTCAATGGCAAAATGGCTAGCTCAAAAGATTGCATAAAACTAAGACGAGAAGGTTTGCAAGTAACGTGTTGCTATGGCAAGGCTTTACCAGGCAAACCCTAGGGAAAATTGGCTCACCAAGGTGTAGGGGAACTAGGCCTTAATGTGTTTTCTCCTTCTTAGCTCAACAAATAAGAAAAACGGCTAGCATGGAAAAAGATGGATGGAGTGTTGTTATGGCAAGGCTCAATCCTCTTCAACAAGGGCTAGAAAGAAAGAATAGAGTGTTGCTAAGGCAAGGATCTATCTCACTTCAGCAAATAAAATGGCTTAAAACCTTGGTAGGGACATGAGACGAGGACCTTCAATGTGTGCTTGTCACCTAGGGTTTAATTCAGCAAATTATAACCATAAATGCAAGAAAAATAATACTACAACCATTCAATTAAGAAGTTTTGCATAAATTCACTTACATTTAACCAAGAAATCATATAGCAAACCCTAGTTGTAATACCTTCCACCCAGAGAAATGCCAAAATATGCCAAGAAAGTCTTCCTTCAACAAGTGTGCCTCACAATTTCAGCCAATAACCCTAAGGAGGGCGCAAATTCCAGACCTCACCAAGTGGTGAGTGAGAGATGATGAAAAAATGAAGGTAAAAACCCTCAATTTATACAGTACAATGACTTAATTTTACTTTTTAGGTCATAAAAAGGTCGATAAGGCCAAAATACTAAAAGTCTAAAATCATATTGTTTTACATTAAATGCTTAAATTAAAACCCTAATCAAGCAATAGAAGGACGTCATCCCCTTTCTAGGGTGACGTTAGCCCCTTTGAGGGCAAATGCAGCCTCCTGAAGCAAAATGTTAGCCCTCCTTGGGCTTCTCCAAGTTTCCACACGTGCCAAACTACCCTGTCCATCTGCCAAAACGCTCATGAAGAAAGGATGACGTCATGAACCTCCCGGGTGACGTCCTAGGCCTTCCAAGGCCAATGTTCCACTGAAAAGGGCACAATCCCCCTAGGTCAAGCTCTGCCAAGGTGCCTCTGCAAGAAGTCCTTCTTTTCTCTGGTGCAAACCCCTCTATCCTGTCTGTGCCCGTTGTTGGGGTCTCAGCATCCATCTGGTGGGCGCTTCAGCCCCATGGAGTTTTGAACTGATCATCTCCCCATGTGTACCTGTCCAACATGGTACCTGTCCATCGGGCATGATCCTACACATCAACAACTACGCCCTCCATGGGCTCATAAGTCACAGGGATCATAGCAATGTCAATCACATCTCATCATCAATATTATTAAACATGTGTATAAAACCCCTATTACCCCAGTTAAAAGCTCAAAGACATTATACAAGCCTGCAATACAAGTCTGGGGAAAGTGACAGGGCGTCCTATTGGGCTATTGTCCACTGAAAAAGGAAAGTTCCCAGAAAAGACTAAATCTAAGCCATGTAAGTGGGTGATGTGGATAAGAGATGTCCTGACAATGGGCGCAGTGAAAGCAGGGGAATGCAAAGCTTTACCTATGGGTGCCTTTGTAGAAGGCGAGTTGCACCTGTCCTAGATGCAATTGTTTCCAAGCCCATTCATGCCTTTTATTCTTTATTCTTACTGCTTTTTCTTCAAGAAGCTAATCAGGGGACACTGCCCTGGCGTGGTGACTAGTGGTGGCAGCGTTACCCACAAGTACTTTCACAGAAATATGAAGGTTGGCTCGTGATGAGACCCCCTTTCTCTTGGCCATGCAACCAAGAGTCACTACCCTGGCGTGGTAACCAACTGCTAGTAGTGTCATATTGTTAGGTACCCATGGACCTAATAGGCTGGCTCGTGATGAGACCCCCTATCCTCTGACTAGGTCTTGTTTTATTATTTTTATGGGTCCCTCTTGTTTCTTGTCGAGAAGCCGTTTACTGCTTTCTCAGGGATCCCTGGGCGGAGCATCTCGAGGTTTTATTTTTTAGGCTTTTATCTTTTGCCAGCTTGCTTTTACCTTCTGGGCTTTTAGCCCCTTCTTCCCACAAAGCAAGGTGCAACCCTTAAATGATTGGCCAACCCAATGCTCGGACAAGTGAAATGGGGTAGATGAGCGGGAAGTAAGATGAAAAGGTGGTAATATGAAGGGAGCGGATGATGACTTTTCAGAAATCCCCCCAGTGGCAAACCAAAACCTACGGGCACATGCTTGCTAGGGCATCCTGTCATTCCCCCAGACATGGTCAAGTGGACAAGTATAAGATCCAAGCATTCGTTAGAAATAAAAGGAATTAAATGCACATATTCAAAGGTTTTGAGGATCGGAGTGACACATACCATGATACCCGGACTCATTACCTCATGGAGCAAGAACCATCTCTGACACAAGACCAAGCCAATGGTGATGGATGTTGCTGCTACTGGCAAAGTAGAGGCGCTGAAAGGGAGAAAAGATGGGCCCTCCAGGGCCATGCCTAAGTCGATTTGGCTCTTAGTACTCCATGTCTAGGACTTGTGGGCCTCGAGACATAATCTCCTAGTTATCCCTAAAAGTGAAGATAACAGTGCTCTTAATTAAATGCAAATCCCATACCCTCATACATGATACAATCCAATGGAAATGTTGCAATCCTACCAATCTTGAAATCCTAAAAATTGTTAAGTCTACTGAATTTGAATGGGATATGAAATTCTATTTTCTCCATATGAAGTACAATGAGGTTCGTTGGAACCACACTCAAACATCTTGAAACAATTAATGGTAATGTTAAAAATTTAAGTAAAAGGATAGAAAAGGAAAGATAAAGGAGAATATCAACTTTTAATATTACCAATGATTACAAGGGAGGGGAGTTCAAAACAATAGACTTTGGTAAAAGGCGGGAAAGGAGCGTCTCATTTTTTGAGGGGGGCATTCCCTATTGTGTTTCCTGCGTCCCCCAAAATGGGAAAGTGGAGAAACATCCCCCTTGGAGTATCCACATCCCAAGAGAGTGGGGAGCGTAGAAAGGGCGTCTCCTACCCTCTAGAACGCTTCCCCGTGTAACGTTGGTTGATACAAGTTCAATCACCTCACAACTTGTTGCTAGACCACAAACACTGCATAAGCATAAACACAAATACGGACATAAAACCAATAGTTGAAGCGTGATTCAATATACTCACCTCTAAATCCAACACATGTTTTTTACATCAAACGAGAACAAACCCACACTACATAACAACACAAATAGAGATGAAATGTAGACATGTGGCTCAAGAGAAGGCAAACCCAACACCCTTGGGAAGACATAGCAGTTTCCAAAGATTCTTGTCATATGTTCAAAGATTTCTAAGACTATAGAGACATATTCTTGCAACAAACATCAAATGCAATTTGCGGAGCAGTCACAACTTGCAAAAGAACACGGAAATAAAAGAAGCACATGTTACAAAGATATAAACTGGCCCTAAGAGAGGGACAAAGAGAGACGAAGCCAACACTACTACTACCTGCAACAAAGATAATCTTGCCATGTAAACATATTTTTAAATAGTCTTGATGTTATCGGAATCGAAAACGGACTAAACCAGTCAACCCCAAAAATGCGAAACCGGACCGGACCTAAAAAAAAAACGGGAAAAAAAAAAGAACAATCAAGTAAAAACTACATAAAATATTTAAATTTTGGAAAAGAAAACATATACATTCATGTGCATTCATATGAATCCAAACCATTTATACACAAATATGCAAAGTTTCTCATGTATATCGCAAGTAAGAGTGCATATAACCAAAATAGCACTGAGTGCAATCCATCTCTGAACCAAAATACATCAACAACGAGGTTTTAAATGGCCTCTACATATCATCAAGATCATTACTTATATTAGGATCCTCATCATCAGTGTCACCCTCTAAGCATTAAAATAAGATTGAAAAAGCTCAACATGCCTAATAAGTGATTTTACTTTAAGGGTACATTTTTACTACGGTCATGACAGAAGAGTTCAACAATCAATGTCACCAACATCGAGGTACATAGAGAGCTTGGTGCTCTTGATTAAATGCCAGTTCCATACCCTCATACATGATAGAATCCAATGGAAACGTTGCAATACTACCAATCTTGAAATCCTGAAAATTGTTAAGTCTGTTGAATTTTGAATGGGACCTAAAATTCTATTTTCTCCATATGAAGTCCAATGAGGTTGGAACCACTCTCAAACATCCTGAAACAAATAATGGTAACGTTAAAAATTTATGTAAAAGTGGCATTCTCCTTTATCTTTCATTAAGTTAATTAAGAAAGAAAATGAAAGATAAAGGGTAATGGTAATGAACATTACCATTACCCTAGGGTTAGGTAATAGGTCCCCCTTCCATTAAACAATTGTTTTTTTCTAAAAAAAATTGAAATTCGTGGGCCTAGCCAGTTCGGTACCAAATCAGCCAAAAATGGTTGTCACACCGGTCGGACCATTTTTCCCTCCAAACTGGTTCAACCAGCCAGTTTTGCTGGACCAGCCCGGTTTTAATAACACCAACAAATTTTTTATCTTTAACTTTGTGTGAACAGGGAAAGTAAAATATAAGTGTTATTTCATGTTGGGGAGAGGGGGGAAGCAGGAGGTGTTAGAGCAGTAACACTCAATAAAATGTTCACAGAAAACATCCATACTTATGTCACTTTATATGTGACCAATGTAGTTGTCAGTTGTAGTTAAGTTTATATGGTTAGACTAACTAACCAACTAGGGGTGCTATAAATATATCACCTATGGTGATTTATGAGGTGAGAGAGATGCATGGTTGCAGCATTCAAAATGAAGTTTATTTGATATGTTCTCTCTCCACCATTGAGTGTATCACTGTATATACCCTAAATTCCAACAGTTAACCAACCTCAAATTTAAGCACACCCTGATTATGCAAGTGAGTAAAAATGTATTTTACCAACACCTTTAAATAAGGAAATACTCCCACATACAGGCATGTGCTTCTAAATGTAAGCATGAAGTAAATGATTAAACTTCTTGCATTGTAGCACCATTGACAGTGATAGCATACATCGAATTGGCAATTTGGGCATTTAATGACATCTTTCTCATTTAACCACAAATATATATTTTATAACATCTCCATAATCAAAATTTATAATGGCCAACAAGGCCTTGGATCACTCCTGAGGTCAATGGAGTATTACTCCATCCACCATGGTTCCATTCTCATTGTAGCTTTCCCCACCCAAATGGTGTCTTTCAAAAAGAGATGAAACCAAGTGCAAATCCCAAGTGACTTTGACAGAATAGATACCCCTCAGACATGGAAACTAAGCCGAAACATCAGTGTTATTTGATGCAACCCATAACCTTAGGACATGTTGCTCAAAGCAACTTACAAAGAGAATAATGGAAATTAGGATTGAAAGTTATTTGCCATTCTAATTTGCATCATGTCTATCGATATATAGCAAGATTTTTACAACTTACATGTGGTTGTCATTACATTGGCATGCATGTTGAATCATCATAAAGAAATAGTGAGAATACCTCATGGTGATGCATTAAGGAAGACAAGAATGGGAGGCATGATGGGTCACAATGAGCCATGCTCATCACATGGAGCCTAGTTTGTAAAAATTGGTAACTAGTGATTACTTATGTATATATATTACACACACACAACTCACTGTCCAGCAATTATTTTGAGATTGGTTATGTCACTGGATATATCTACTAGCTGTGATCCATAGTAACCCTGGATCTATTAAGCATCAAGAGGGATCAAAAACCTCAAGGTGCACTCAATAGATTCAGAGTCAAGATGGATCTATGATAGTTTTTTATTTTACTAGGCTGACATTAACATACATACATACACACACACACGTGCAAATATATAGCCCAAGAGGTTAGCTCAACTAATTATTGCCAATGTTGTTGGGCATTTGGCTAGTTCTATGCCCACAAGTGCCCAATTTGAATCCCCATGGGTTAGGTGCAGCAGTCTATGCCTTTGCCATGTATGTCATCCATGAATGTGGCAAAGCATGCCTTGGATTTCCCTGTAAGGTTTTGCATGGACATGTGTGTGTGTGTGTCATTTGGGTGTAGCTCGAATGGCTAAGAAAAGAAGTTGTTTCATCCCTCACCCACATTCAAATCCCAGTTTGTGACATGTTTGCTCTTCATGAACCGATTGTTGTTGAGATGTTGACCTGGCCTTGAGCTCTAAAGAATCCAATTTACCCTAGGTACCATCCTTGGCGTGAGGGGAAGGGATCAGTGGGTTTCCCTGAGAAATGCATTACATGAAATATATATATATATATATATATATATATATATATATATATATATACATGAAATAACAAGGATCTCCCCTACCCTAGTTGTACAATGCCTCACTTCTCTTAGTTCAACGATTCAATTACACACTTTTACCATATATCAAGGAAATGGGTAATTTTCCTTGCTGCCTAGGAAGCAAGGAGTTGAGCTATATGCACAAAAGCTATTGATTGCTAATTAGGAAAAGTTTGTAAGGCACTAAAGTAAAGTCATGTGCCAAATGCTATATGGTGAAGTGGCAAAGTCACATGAGACACATCATCATCATTATTTCCAATTGAAGTGCTAGGACCAATTTTGCATTAATCAATGGACTAGGGGCTCCACGTCAAGTTTGGTTAGTTATAAAGCATATCCCTAAAGATGGGACTTCTCACCACCAAAAAGACTTTGAACATGATTACCATGTATTCTTAGTGCTTGGGTAGGCTTGCATCCATGCTAATTCTAAAACACTTTGTCTTGTCTTCATATCTTTCAGGTGTAAAGGACTTATTTTTAACACACAAATGACTCAACAGACTACCAACTACAAGAAATTGGATAAACGCTATAATCTGTGTAGGTTCACTTACTGGCATGTTGTTGTAATACTGCCTTCTACTAAAGGATAAAATTTTCAATAAAACATTAAGATCGTTGCTTCAAAGTTGAAAAAACATAAAATCATGATTTAAGCGTAGATGAAAAAAAATACTTGTCTGGTAAAATGCCTTTTAAGAATTAACCACAAGGAAAAGCAATTATAATGCTTAAAAGGAATTCCTATATGCTTCAATTATCTAAGGAAGATTTTATTTGTCAAACTTGATTCCTTTTGGCCCTTGGGTGCTATTTTTCTCATGTCTCATTTTCCTCAAAAATAGAGTGCAAATGCGTCCCTAAAAATAAATCCACCAAAACCTTGACTCCAAAATCCAGCATCATTCTAACCAAATGACTTGGGGACTCCCAAATAAGAAACAACCAATTATCCATGCATGGTATGTCTCTCCTTAACACCTTAACCTCCATTTCTAAACAATAAAAAGGGATGAAAATACCTTGCATTGCTGATATGTACAAACTTGATCCAATAAACATCAGTAAAAGGTTCACATTCTTCCTCATCCAAAAGCCTATACCTGAGAAAGGAAACTGAAAGCTTTCAGATAATTGTCTTCAAAGAAGTTTCAAAGCTCCACATGGAAAGAGAGAAAGAAATCACTTCAACATCCACAAATGATGAAATCATGTCAGTGGCACAATGAACAAACCAGCACATGGTAACATATCAACATTTTCTTCAATTAAGGAAGTTGCACCTTTAAATTTTTAAACCGAGGTGATCATTAATATGTGATATAGCTACAAAAGCCTAAAACAGTTTTAATTTAAATAACAAGAAAAAGCCAAATTAGAAGGCTAAGCAGACACCAAAGGTTTTTCCTTAAGATTAACCTTCCAACCAAGGAACTCCATTTCAATATCATTTATTCCAGATATAAATGACTCCACATTATAAATTCTATTTATGGTCATATGAATTTCCAAAACGCCTTTTGGACCTACATCTCAGTACTTTCAGGCTTTTCTTGAAAAATACAACTTATATTACTTCAAATATGTGCCAGAGTTGCAACAGATGGACACCAATATGAAGATCCTCTTCTTATGAAAGCTAGGAAGGCTAACATATGGGCCTTTACCCCAAGGGGCAATGAGTCTACATCCTTCCGAAACATATCAATTCTAGCTTGACATGAATTGCATAACTTCAGATATTGTTAAGTGCATATTAGTAAATGTATACATGATTAGCCTAACAAAAATCAACCTCGAGAATTGTTGAATCACAATAATGCCAATCTAACTAATTTGTACCCTTATCTTAAGAATACAAAATATCCACCTTGTTTATTCATTTTATCTAAACTATGCTAAGCTTTATCAATTTTGTTTGATTTGAGTGTCGACTGAAAATGTAGACTGTGTTCTTATATGATGGTTTCATTTTAAGGTTTTGGGTTGCTTGATTCTTGTGTCTTAACTGTCAACAGGAATTTGGGATAGTGACAGATAAGAACAACAGATAAAGATGGATATGAATGATCGTTTTGAAGTATCACCACAGATAGGATATCCTATTCAAGAATGTTAAACATGTTAGCAGCCAAGTTTTTACATAAATGAGCTTGTAACAATACCTGTAATGGATTTTATTAAGTTATGTATGCTGTATAAATGCAGAATATAATTCTTTTCATTTTTGAGACTGGTTAGAAATTTGATTACAGATTAAATTCCAGGAGGATAAAGTGAATGCTGCACAAACAAATTTTTACAAACTTGAAAAGGAGCCAATTATAAGGGTGGGAAAAAATACAAGAAAAACAATTAAATTCAACACATTATCTGTAAGGCAATGAAAAAGGTTATAACATTTATAAATATAGACAAAATTCTGATCATCACAGAAAAATGGGAGGTGGAAATTGAGTTTTTGGGGATTTGTACCTGCAACCAATCCCACACAGACTCTATGCCTTTGCCAATCCCAGTTAAAATGTGGATCCCAGTTCAGAATGATGGCAGTATTACAGAAGAAGGTGTTGATATTACGGTAGCTGCAGGAGGTATTTACCTCCACGTGTAAACCTAACGAGAATAGAATATTCCGGGAAGCAAGAAGAAACCCTAATGAGTTGGCTAATAACCCTAGAAGACAAGTTGGCTCAAGAGGATAATTTGTATTAGGTTATTAGCCTCCAAGAGAAGAAGTCGGCCAGAAGAAATAATATATAATGAGTAAATAGGTATCCAGAATGAAAAGTCGGCCCAGGCAGTTAGCCAGAATTAGTATAAATACAGGAGGCTAGTCTTCATTCTGGCAGGCATTCTCAAAATTGCAGAGCAGCACTTGTGCGCACTGCAGTTACCCAGTTTGTGCGCAAGTTTGGAGGAGAGTTGTCGTTGCAGCCGCTGCAGCTAGCAGATTTCGGTTTTGGCTTGGACTATCTGATCAGCTCTTGTTTGGTGCGCTATCCTTGGGAAAAGGTGCGCTATCCTTGGGAAAAGGTGCGCTACCCTTTGTTTGGCTATCGAGCCTAGGGTTTGCTTCCAGAGTGATTCTCTGTCAAGGTTAAGGTGCTCGGAGGGTGGCTTCGGCCTATGGTTGGGTGACAATAGTGATATTGTCGATGGTAAAACGAGCACATCCATTATATTCTAACAGGCTATGGGCCCACACCTCCTTCATTCAGTCTAACCACTAGAAGGGAGCATAGCCATAAGGATATTAAGCTCGTTGAAGAACTGTCGCTAGGGTTTCTAGCAGGAGCAGTCACCAAAGCATTGCCGCTAGGGTTACTAGCAGGTGCAGTTACAGAAACCCTAATCCTCTCGTTGAGGCACCTTAAGTGAAGGGATTGACCTAATTTCAGAATAGACCAGTGCGCCCTAGCCTAGCGCATCTCCTGGTACTCTCAGCAAGCCAAGACGTCAAGTTTGAGTTTTTGGTCAAATCTAGGGTTGACCAAGTCGAAGAAGCCATGACTTACTCTATGAAGTCAAAAAACAAGTTAGATGGAGCTTCTAACTTCAAAGCGTGGAAGACAAGGATTGACCTCATCCTTGCCAAGAATAAAGTGTTGGATATCGTGAAACTAGGGTTTGAAGAAGGAAAAGAGAAAGAACCGCAAAACGTTGCAGTTATGGAAAAGTTCAAAAACGGTGACATCAATGCCATGAGTATCATAGTGGACTCTATAAAAGACCACTTGATACCCTACATCTCCCATCTTGACTCATCGAAGATGTACGATGCCCTAACAAACCTCTTCTTAGTCAGAAACATTGGACAAGTAATGAGTCTGAAGAATGAGCTCCGTGACATGAAGATGAATGATAATGACAACATAACATCATACTTTGTGAGAATATCCCAATTAAGAGATCAACTACAAGCTATTGAAGAGATCATTTCAGAGAAGGAATTGGTAAACATAGTACTCAATGATCTTCCCAAGACATGGGATGCATTTGCCGCAAGCATGAACACAAGGAAGGAGTATCCTACATTTGAAGAACTTTGGACTTGCTGTGCTCAAGAAGAATCAAGGATTAGTGCAAAAGAGAAACCCCAAAAGAAGTACGATGATCAAGCCTTTACAGCAAGATTCAAGAATTTCAGGAACAAAAGGAAGTTTGGTTCAATGAAGAAGCCAAATCAAGAGAAAGACATGTCAGAAATACAATGCTTCAACTGTCGAAAGTATGGTCACTACAAGAATCATTGTCCCGAGCTAAAGAAAAGGAAGGGGACACATGAAGCATCAATTGTCGAAGAAAAGGAACCTACAAAGAAGACCAAGCAAGATAAAACAGACTTCTTCTTCTAAGACAAGGTAACAATACTCTTCTTAGTTCTTGTACATATCTTGTTTGCATAGTCTCTGTACATATCTTGTATATCTATCTCTTAGAAGATAATATGTTCCAAGAAGAACTATACCTATGGAAGAACAAACAAGATA
>ML795091.1:381913-407531 GCA_009831015.1 Picea engelmannii
TTGTACCTTGGTGGATAAGACCCTAGAGATGTTCTGAGGCCACCTGGTCTTTGATCAGGTGTTTGTTGGTATATGACCCTCTTTGAAGGCGGGCATGACCACATGAGGGATGTATCCCATATGCAGTGATGATAAAGTTAAAAGGGTCACCTTGAAAATGAATGGACAAGTATTGCCACCAAGTCACCCTTCCTAAACCCCCTCTTCACCCTTGCTTGTGTTTATTTGGGGTTTTGTTTTTGCTTTAGGGGTTAATGTGAAAATATTAATTAATTGTTTTAATTATAACATGCTTAATTAATATTTATATTAATTAAACATGTTATTTTTAATTATTATTTTTATTTAACCTACCCTAGCCTAAAGTATAAATAGAGTCCTACTCCTCTATTCTAAAACACACTTTTCATATTCTCTTTCAAAGTGAGCGGATCTCCTCTTTGAAGCTGCGGCCCTCCTCCGACAGTCCAGTTCAGCCTTGGTTAATTTCTTGACAGGTCCATATGTCTTTTGGTGTGATGAAGGTCCTTCCTTGCTGATGCCAAGTCTGTGTTAAGGGTTGCTGAGCTGAGGTTTATCTTGTTTGTTGTTGCAAATTGTGTGAAGCTGCCGTCTCAATCCTAGAGCAGATTTGATTGAGCCGTGACCTCCTTGGTATAGATCCGGCCCCCTCTCCTTGAGCCGTGACTCCTCCAGCACTGTTCGGCCCCTTCTCTTTGAGCCGTGAATCCTCCAGCATAGATCCGGCCCCTATCCATTGAGTTGCGGCCCTCTCTAAAGCTGGCTGTAACCTCTTCTTGCATGAGGGTTTGGGTCCTTGAATTTCTGTGTGTGAGGATTTAATCACAGAAATTTTGTGTGATGTTTAAAGTGGTTTCTCTTCCTTGGTGGCAAGTAAATCTATTCATTTCTTGGCAAGAGATCTAACCTTTATGGTAGATCTATGATTCTAAACTTTTCTGAGCATAATTACAAGTTTCACTACATCTTTTGTGTGTGACATGGACTCCTTCAGAGGTAAGACTACAAGGTAAATTACCAGTTCAGTTTATTATTATTTCGATCTGTTGTCCTTTGTTTGAAATTGATTAATTGTTATAGTCTGCTCATAACTTAGATCTATATCAGATCTGGAGATTGGCTTTAGTTTTTGATCTATATGAATTTTGTCTTTGAGTTAAGTTGAATCAAATTACTGCCTGGTTAGATCTAACTGTTGTACACACTCAGATTTTTGCTTAAAGATTCAAAGCTTACATTTGTTCTTTCTCTGATCTGATTTTATCTGTTCAGAAATTCAGTATAGTATTGGTTAACTGTCCTATTGTTTTTCTAGTTAACTGAAATTTTTATAGGACAGTAATTTTCTGCCGTACTTCCCTAATTCTAACACTTGGTTTGTGCATTGATCACCATCTCAGCTTCTTTAGCTCCGTCACAAGCTTCCAACCATGTTTTTGGCCATTCATGACGTGTGCTCTAATTGTTTCCTTGAGACCACTAATGAAACATTCTTTAAAAAATGAATCAGATAGGCCCTCTGTGCAGATTGTCAATTGCTGAAAGGCGGTAATATAGAACATTACTATGCCGATTTGGCGTAATTTTTTCAGGTGTCCCAAATAGTGAGTGTCACATTCAAAACGAGCATAAAAGACTTGCACAAACTGGGTCCAGGCAATGTAGCCTCTATAAGTGTTCTTATACCATTGCCACCATTGCCAACATTCTGCATCCAAATATAAGACCCCGACTTTTAGTTTTTGTAAGTCATCAGTAATGCCATGGAGACGGAAATCGTGTTCCATTTGGGCAACCCACCCCGAGGGATATGAACCATCAAATCTATTCATGTTAACTGTAATATCCCTTGCCTTAAGACTGATATAATTTTCTGTTTTGCTGATTTGTTTGGGTGCATTTCTTTTTCCAGAATTTCGCCAAACCCTTTTGCTAACACACCCAATTACCAATGTAATACTTCACCTTACTATGGGCTGAAATATTTTTGATTTGTTGATGTAAATTTTCTGCTCTTCACCCCCTCTAACTGCTGTTATAAAATTCTGTTTACTGCTGTTATGTTTTGATGATAATTTTGTTAATGTTTAAGCCATTATTATAGTTCTTTGCATTTCAATAGATAACAGCAACATAAGACAAGATCACTGAGAAATACACAATCACAAGAGACACAGTGTTTATCCTGGGAAACCCTCTAGGGGAAGAAAACCCAGCAAAACTTCCTTATTATAGATAGCCAATACAATGCCAAGAGATAACGCAAGCTAATACAGAAGATCCTCCCCAAAGATGTGCCACTCTCTCTCTCTCTTCTCCAACTGCAATTCTGAAACTTGTCTCTCAATGAGCAAGTGAGGTGTGTGTGTAAGTGAGGCACTAGCCTCCTTATTTATACAAATCTGGCACGTGTGAAGTGTCTCTTCACTGGCAGGGCCGACTTCTCAAACTGGGTGGTTATAACCACCTTTATTATATTTCGAGGCCTCTTTAATATATTCTGGGCCGACTTTTCTTTCTGCCTATTACAATTACATTATGACCAATCCGCAAAAGGGGATTTGGTCCTTTTACAATGGCCGACATGATCAATCCACAATGTGGATTGATCCAATGAATAATATATCAAATAATAATAAGAATACACTTTGCAATTACATTATTTTAACACTCCCCCTTAACAAGAAGGGTATTCTTCAACAGCATCAAGCGAGAGAGAGAGGACAACATCATCAACATCATCAAGAGGATGAGAGGACAGCATCATCAATATCATCTTGGAACACTGACTGGCGTATCTATAAATCATCGGAAGTTTTCTTCATCGACCACATCGTCATTCTCAAAGGAATGCAATCATCATCTGCATCAATATGTATTAGTATAAAACTGATACATCATCATCATCACAGCACAAGGTTGGCTCATCATAATACAGGACTGGCTTTACGTCACAGTTGTCAAGCTGGAAGCTTAGTACTCGTCTTGCTTTACGTCACAGCAATCAAGCTGGAAGCAAGATACTAGACTGGCTTTACATCACAGCTTCTCAAGCTGGAAGCACAGTACTAGTTTCATCTCAACGTCTTGCTTTACGTCACAGCACTTAAGCTGGAAGCAAGATACTAGACTGGTTTTACGTCACAGCAATCAAGCCGGAAGCACAGTACTAGTCTCATCTCAACATCTTGCTTTACGTCACAGCACTTAAGCTGGAAGCAAGATAGTAGACTGGCTTTACGTCACAGCAGTCAAGCCGGAAGCACAGTACTAGTCTCATCACATCTTCTTGCTTTACGTCACAACCATCAGGTTGGAAGCAAGATACTAGACTGGCTTTACGTCACAACTGTCAAGCTGGAAGCACAGTGCTAGTCTTATCTCATTGTCTTGCTTTACGTCACAGCAATAAAGTTGGAAGCAAGATACTTGTCCTGCTTTACGTCACAGCAATCAAGCTAGAAGCAGGATACTAGACTGGCTTTACGTCGCAGCTGTCAAGTCGGAAGCATAGTTCTAGTCTCATCACATCGTCTTGCTTTACGTCACAGCAATAAGGCTGGGAGCAAGATATGTCTCATCACAGCAACTACTCCCCCTTTCGAGGAAGGTCCTTTCGGACTATCCCAAGCTTATCTCGGAAGTGTTCAAACTTTACACGAGATAGAGGCTTGGTCAACTCATCAGCAACCTGTTCATCCGTGCTAACGTACTGGAATTTTATGGCTCCTCTCTGCACCATGTCACGGATGTAATGATATCAGATCTCTATGTGCTTCGACATGTCATGGAATACAGGATTCTCTGTCATCTTTATGTAGCTCTGGTTGTCACATAGGATCGTGGTTGCTTCCATCTCTAGGTCAAATAGACCGGTCAGCAACTTTTGAAGCCATATAGCTTCGCAGCTGGCAGAACATGCAGCAATGTATTCTGCTTCCGCTATGCTGAGAGCAATGTTGGATTGCTTCCTACTCTGCCACGAGATCATGGTTGATCCCAAACTGAAACAGCATCCTGAAGTGTTTTTCCTGTCAGAAACACTTTCTGCCCAATCTGCATCACCACTTAATGTGAAATCATGATCTCCATCATAGCTGAGACCACAATCTATTGTACCCTTAAGGTACCTCATCACATGTTTTGCAACCACTAGATGAACATGTCTGGGTTCTACCAGAAACTGACTCAAGGTGTTCACGGCAAAACAAATGTCTGGTCTGCTGTTCGTCAGGTACATCAACGATCCAATAATCCGTCTGTACAGCGTGGCATCAATTAATTTTGACGAAGTGTCGACCAGCAGCTTCAGCTTCGTTTCATTGGGTGTATTCATGGGCTTGCACTCTAACATGTTGAATCTCTTCAAGATTTTGACTACATACTTCCCTTGGTTAAGGAAGATCCTCTCTGAACTCTGCCATACCTCAAGACCTAAGAAATAGTGCATTAGGCCAAGGTCTTTCATCTCAAATTCTGAAGCGAGTCTCTTCTTACATTCAGTGATAAGATTTTCTTCTCCAGTTAAGAATAAGTCATCCACATACAGCAATAGTATTACTGGCTCATCGTTCATAACTTTGAAGTAGAGGTTAGAGTCTGCTATACTCTTGGTAAAGCCCAAGCTCGTCAGAAAGTTGTCTATCCGGCCATACCAAGCTCTAGGAGCTTGCTTTAATCCGTATAAGGCTTTCTTCAATCTGTAAACATGAGACTTCCTGTCTTCAACTTCAAATCCTTGAGGTTGCTCTATATACACTTCCTCTTCGATGACACCATTTAGGAAAGTTGTCTTTACGTCCATCTAGTGCAGCTTCCATTTCATCTTAGCTGCAAGAGCTATGATGGTTC
Source organism: Picea engelmannii (assembly GCA_009831015.1). Classification (NCBI taxonomy): domain Eukaryota; kingdom Viridiplantae; phylum Streptophyta; class Pinopsida; order Pinales; family Pinaceae; genus Picea; species Picea engelmannii. Next base: position 386,786 of record ML795091.1, read on the forward strand.
TGATCGAAGTGTATCTGGCTACAAGAGCGAATGTCTCTTCATAGTCAATGCCTTCTTTCTGAGAAAAGCCACGAGCGACAAATCTTGCTTTATACTTCTCAATACTTCCATCAGCAGTGTGTTTTATTTTGAAGAGCCATCAGGACGATACCACATCCTTGCTATTTGGTCTGGGAACTATTTCCCATACATCATTCTTTATTATGGATTGGTATTCTTCTGTCATGGCATCGGCCCATTCTTTCTCATGAATGGCTTCTTCAAAGCAGGTAGGCTCATTTTCTAGGAGATCACACATCAAAGCCATATAACTGGAGAATGGCTTCGGTCTCTTCACATGTCTCGTGGTTTCTTCGGGAACACCATACTTCTCTCCATCTTGAATAAGCTCTCTAGCCCAAGCTAGCTTTCTTTTATGGAGGATCGTCATCTGAGGAGGTTCTTGAAACTTTGCTACGTCATGATCTTCTAGAATTTCCTCATCAGGGGAAGTTGCGACTTCCCTCACCAATTATGTGGCTCTGAGAACCTCCCTCGCTGTAGTTTTGGGGATTACGAGTTCCTCTTCATATACTTCTTCAAGCTGGCATCTTCTTGATTTCTTGAGCGCTGCATCTTCATCAAAGGTCACATCCATGTTGATCTCAATGTGATGGTGACCTGGTATATAAATTATGAAGGCCTTGGAGACCTCACAGTATCCCACAAATATTCCCTTCTTTCCTGAAGATTCCAGCTTGTTTCTCTTCTCTTTCGATATATGAATAACTACTGGGCAGCCAAATATTTTGAGATGGCTTACCTCTGGCTTCTTTCTGGTGAACATCTCTTACGGGGTCTTGAGCCCAAGTGCACTATGGGATAATCGGTTTTGCACATAAACGGCTATCATTGTTGCTTCTGCCCATAAGCACATTGGAAGATCTTGATCATGGATCATAGTCTTCACAGCTTCCATTATCGTTCTATTCTTTCGTTCAACTACACCGTTTTGTTGAGGATTATAGGGAGTTGTGAGTTCCCTCTTAATCCCAACATCTTTGCAGAAACTCACGAGCTCTTTTGAGGTATATTCTCCTCCATTATCTGACCTGAGTATCTTAATCTTTCTTTCAGAAAGATTCTCTATCAAGGCTTTGAATTCCTTGAACTTGTTGAACACTTCATCTTTAGATTTCAAAAAATATACCCAGGTCTTACAAGAATAATCATCAATGAATGATACATAATATACATTCCCACTAATGGAGGATGATGGCATTGGGCCACACACATCTGAATGAATGAGTTCTAGAACTCCTTCTACTTTGTCGTCTCTCTTTGGAAAAGGGTTCTTGATGTTCTTCCCTTGTGCACATCCATTGCATACGCCTTCATGGTCAACCTTGAGTTCTGGTAAACCTGTGACCGCTTTGCATATGTATGGTAGCGCCTTGTGGTTAATGTGAGCTAATCTTCTATGCCAAAGTTCACATGGATTCTTAATGGCGTGGACCATGGCAGCTTCTGAGTGACCCTTTAGCTTATGCAAGCCACCTTCTTCTTTTCCAATGATGATTGCTTCATTTATGGTCTCTCCTTTAGCACATTGCCTTCTGCAACCTTCACTATAGCTTCCTCAGGGTTATTACCTGTGACCTAGAGCAAGGTCAACAAAACAGCAAGCAAGAGTAAAATCCTTTTGATAATATAAAGTAATAGCACGAACAATCATCACAGTAGCTCCTTTAGAGCTATTACTTGTAACTTGTCTAAAGCAAAGATTAAAGGTAAGGAATACAATACGAAATGAGGTCAACACTCTCATAGTGTTGTGATCAAACATTCCTCCATGGCAACCTAGAACTAACACATGAGATTCTTCCTAGAGGAGGTGTTAGTTGTATCAGACAAATGATTACATTAAGCATTTACCTCTATATGCTCACATGCTATCAAGTATGATACTTTACAAAGACTGTTATCTCAACTATAGTCATCAACTTGTCATGTGTACCTTTGAATCTTATTATCTTGATTAATCAAACCTGGAGCCTTGTCGTCAGGAATGAGTGAGTGCTTGCTTTTCTTCCGAGTCTCCTTCAATCAAGATGACGAGTGCTTTCTTCAACCTGTCTTATGTACTAAGACAATACGCTATCTTGACAGAAGGTTGGGTTAGAAGATAAGTTCTATGATCTCAACTTTTAATCCATCTAATACCTTGACTCAAAAAAGGTTAGAATGAAGCTCATAGCTACAACATGCAACATTGATCAATATAACAAATGGATGCATATCAGAATAACCACACCTGGGTTGCATCATTCCTCTGAATGTGTTGGATCTATGGCAAGAGATCCCTTCTCCTGCAAATACTCTTTAAAGTTTAACCATTAAACATATGTGAGTACATACCTCTGATAGCATTTGCAGGTGGTGGCAACATCTGGCAGCAGCGATAATCATTACCAACTCTTTAAAAAACTTCAAGGGTGACGACAACTAGTAGTACGGCTGCAACTGCAACTATAACTTAGGGTTTTATGAGGAAACCCTAATTTTTCAAACTTTGAATTTTGAAATTCTAATCAAGGGGATAGATGCGCTGAGCTGAGGCGAGTAGGCTGGTGCAGTCAGATTTTTGAAAATCCAACTTTTACCCCCTCAAACTTGATCTACGGATTTTTGGACTGGTGCTTCTGGTTTTCTGGTACTTCTGGTACTTTGGTACTTCTGGTACTTCTGGTACTCTGGTTTTCTCGTACTTTGTGAAACTAGGGTTTCACTTTCTGGGAGATTTAGCCACTGAAAAGGTGCGCTAAAGGTGCCAAAATTATCCTTGAGGGAGGGTGCACTTTTCTAGATGGTTTTAGGGTTGAAATACCTTACCAACAAAAAGCCTTAATTTGCATGTACAACAACGGTGACGTTTTTCTTTTCTCTTGTGAAAAATGCTCTCTTCAGCTTGGCTCTGATACCATGTTAATGTTTAAGACATTATTATAGTTCTTTGCATTTCAATAGATAACAGCAACATAAGACAAGATCACTGAGAAATACACAATCACAAGAGACACAGTATTTATCCTGGGAAACCCTCTAGGGAAAGAAAACCCAGCAAAACTTCCTTATTATAGATAGCCAATACAATGCCAAGAGATAACTCAAGCTAATACAGAAGATCCTCTCCCAAAGATGCGCCACTCTCTCTCTCTCTTCTCCGACTGCAATTCCGAAATTTGTCTCTCAATGAGCAAGTGAGGTGTGTGTGTAAGTGAGGCGCTAGCCTCCTTATTTATACAAATCTGACACGTGTGAAGTGTCTCTTCACTAGCAGGGCCGACTTCTCAAACTAGGTGTTTATAACCACCTTTATTATATTTCGGAGCCTCTTTAATATATTATGGGGCCGACTTTTCTTTCTGCCTATTACAATTACATTATGACCAATCCGCAAAAGGGGATTTGGACCTTTTACAATAGCCGACATGATCAATCCACAATGGGGATTGATCCAATGAATAATATATCAAATAATAATAAGAATACACTTTGCAGTTACATTATTTTAACAAATTTGATGCAGTAATTCCATCAAACAGTTAGCCAACAAGCTCCAATATTAATATATTAACCCCCTTTTTTGTTAATTTTCAAGCATAAACAGAGATAGAAGATAACAGTAGTGTTCTTTGCCTCTTTAAATGATAAACAGAAACATCAGAATCATAGGAAGATCACTCATTCACAGAGACACAAATGTTTATCCTGGGAAACCCTCAAGGGGAAGAAAACCCAGCAAACTTCTGTGATATATTGATCAGTCAAACAAGTACAATGAATTTACAAGGCAATAGCACTAAGTCTCTATTACAAAACTGCCCTCAAACCTGTAGCTTTTTTACTGTAGCTGAGCTGATTAAAATCTGCCCTTTAATGGCTGACTCTGGATTGCTCTTAAGGCTGCCTCAAAATGAGTGAAAGAAGCTGCCCAGAATTGAGTATTACAGCCCTCAGAAAAGGTCCTTTAGTTGTTGTACAGAACAGTCTTTAGTTGCTGTTAGAATACCTTCAGAACAGAGTAAATTTGCTGCTACAGGAGTGTCTCAGTTGCTGCCCATAATGACTCTTAGATGCTGTCCAGAAAATCTCTTAGAAGAGAGTGAAAGAAGGCTGCTACAGAATAGATTATCAGCTGCTAGCTGCTATCCAGAAATAGTCTAACTGCTGCCTCTGAATATGCTAGCTGCTCCTTCAGAAATATCCTTAGCTGCTTACTCAGAATAAGCTTAGTTGCCCCCTCAGAAACTTGCGTACTGAACTCTTAAGACAAACTGATATATATAACTGATATCAAGAATGAACCAAAACTTCATATGAAGTGAGGGTGCCTCCCTCTTCTTATAAAGGATAGAAGTTAGGTTAGGGACTTTAGGTTAGGAATACCTTTTAGGGTAGGGCCGACTTAGCTAGGTCGGTTAGAGGAAGGGGGCAGCTTGGAGAGCTGCTTGAGGAGAGAAGCTTGGAAGAGCTGCTTGAGAAAGAATATTCCCTGAAGCTGCTTTAATATTTTAACATTTTTAAGTGCTGGTTGGTACAGCACTTTTGTCAAACACTTTGGCTACCAAAATGGTCCTCTTGTGGCTGCCGGATTAGGCCTTTGATCATATAATTTGCTGCTGATATGTTTTATGGTTTACAGCTGATTTGTGACTTTCATCGAACACTTTGCATGATATTGGTTTGTGCTTCGTTTGGTTCTAGAGTTTTGTCAAACAATTTGCAAGTTTGTAGTGCTCACGACTTCTAACAAATAGTTTGCATACATCACAAAGTACTCATGAAAATAACTTATAGAAAGAGTATCTTCTTTATTTCAAATAACAAATCTAGTACAAAATACCAAGTACAATGGCACCTTACTCATCAAGGGCGCTCCATATACAAATATAGATGTGATGCCAAAAGAGAAGATAACTCCAATGAAGAATGTGCCCCACAAGGATGAAGATATTGTTGATGTTTTGATAGCTGCGGGAGGTATTTTCCTCGTAGACAACTTTTTTTAGAGAATAAGAAGATTCCAAGAAGTCAAAGGAAGACCATTGAACAGTTGAAGAACACCCCAGAAAAGAATAAAATGAAATAATGACCACAGAAGAGAAGTTGGTCCACAGGAAATAATAATAAAGTGGAAATATAATTTCCAGGAAGAGAAGTCGGCCCACAGAGTTAATAAAGTAAATTTGAAGACCCAGAATAAGAAGTCAGACCCAGACAGGCGCCCAGACTAGTATAAATATAAATCTGGGTCAATTGATTTGTACAACCACACAATTCTCCTTTTTGCAGTGCGCACTAGACAGTTGCAGCTGCAGTTTTGCTATTTCTGGTTTCTGGTTCTCTTGGAGAGTGCGCCCCACTTGGGGAAGGGTATTCTTGGTTGTTCTTGGTGATCTCTATTGTGCGCTACTTCTGGAAGAGTTGCACTAAGTTTGTGTGGTGTTGCCCAGCTGTTTCGTGCTAGTTGCAGTTGCAGTAGCAGTTGCAATTGCAGTTGCAGTTATAGTAGCAGTTTCAGTAGTAGTAGCAGTAGTAGTTGCAGTAGCAGCTGCAGTTACCAGTGGCGCTAGCTCTGTGGTGCCAATTATAGTGATGCACATATCTTGGTGCCAGCTCTGTGTTGTGCTATCTTGGTGCCAGTTCTATGGTATTGCTCAGTTATCTACCCTCGCTAGGGTTTGACAAGAAGAAGATAAGTATTTGTTATCAAGGTTTCTTCAGTGTTGGCTTACTCTTGTGAATAGAGCTTGATCATGGTTGTATTGGAATATTGGAAAGATTCTCTCTAAGAAACATTGGTTGGTTTTTTCCCCCATTGGGGTTTTCCCAGGATAAATCTTTGTGTCCTCTTGTGCTTGTTTATTTGTTGCTTATATATTTCAGTATATGATTATTGAATGTTAAAAGAAGATAAAAATGCTATGGTAAATCTAATGTTAATGAAACTAATGAAAAATCTAACATGGTATCAGAGCAGGTTTCATTCAGAACAGTTTAATCGTTGGAAGGAAGATCGTGAGATTTGCCACATTGTTGAGATTTGTCGCTGCACAATTTTCTTTGTCAAGCTCATTGAGCACTTGTTATAAAGTCGATTGGGACAAACTCCACCATTGATCAACTCGTCCTACTCTAGCACATCTATTACACTTCTCAGATTGACTTTCCGTCAAAATTGAATTTTTAGGGTTTTTAGGCTTGTTGACATTTTCTTGGACATTGAACCTTCTGATTCAGATTTCTAACTTCTTCTTGTTGATGTAATGTCTCGGATTAGAAGACAAAGTTGGATGGTGTATTTGTATATAAGATGAGGATGTTTACAGGAGACGTACACTTGGCAAAAGGAGTTTAATCCAAGTAGTGACAGTAGATCCAAAGGGATCTTAGATCTAGTGCACGCGATTTAGTGCACGCAGCAGCTAGACTCCGGGTTTGCATGTCAGGTTTGATATTTTATATTGCTACAGCATAAGTGTTGTAACTAGAATAGCAATCTTTAGAGTCCTATAACTGCTATTGCTATCAAATGTTTAGTAACACTGGAATATTACTTGTATGATTTGCATATCAGTAAATGCTCATTGTCGAGTATTAATGATGCACTTGTTTGCAAGATGAAATTGATCTCTTCTAGGAGATGTTGTTGTCTTTTGTTTCTTGTTCCAGGCAAGTTACCATGGAAGAATGATTGGTCACAACACTGGAAGAGGGTTTAAAAGTTTTGTTCCTATTATTGTATTTTGTTTTGACTCTTGCTCCAGGCAGGTCACAGGTGATGGCTCTGAGAAGGAGCTACTGTGACGATTGTTCCTGTTCTTGTTTTATTATTATAACAATGTTATTCTTGTCTGTTGTTTTCCCCTGTTGTTGCTCTTGTTTCGGGCAGGTCACAGGTTAGCTCTAAGAGGGAGCTATAATGACGATTGCAAGAGGCAACAGATTAGATGGTCTCTAGCCAAGACACAGAACAGACTATCCAGACATAGAGTTGTGTACACGACCGTACACACCCATGTAACAAAGGAGAAGAGGACGAAGTTAGAACCTTCTGACAAGAAGGGTACTTTTGCAAATATAGAGTATCTCATTTGGAGATCAATTGTAAGGAGCAGAAGGCTCCAAAGATGACCGTACAAATCCCTCAAGTTAAGTTGATTACTCTTCAGATTATCAGGAAGAGTCAGTAGAGCCATAAGGGCCTACCCAGAATCGTCATAGTGACCAAGAAGAGACCAACATGGTCTCGTGATACTTTGCAGGATGCAAAGGGGATGCAGATATATGGCATTGATGAGCCATATCATGAGGGAGCAAATGGCTCCACTATTGTTGATTGTAGCTTCATGAGACATTCTCTAGGTTGTTCTCCTCTGGACTGAGTTGAGACGATCTATGAGAGAGCCCATGTGATAGGTGTGTCATACTCCTCTGGACTAAGTTGAGATGACGTGTGGTCTTTTGTTGTGCTCCTTTGGACTGAGTTGAGACGACTTGAGATGGTCTCCTGTCAGAATCCTATGGACTTAGTTGAGTCGACTTGAGATAGCTCTCCAGATGGTACTCCTATGGACTTAGTTGAGTTGATCTGTTGAGAGTGATGTCCCTGTGGCTGAGCACATGTGGATGTGTCCCTAGTGGATGAGCACTAGAGGATGTGTGGATCCCTTGCTATATTGTCTAAGAGTAAGATTTACTGTGTAACCCTAATTGCGTAAAGGGTACAAGTCGGCCCCACCATGTAAAGATAATTAATATTGTGTAAAGATTAATTATATTTTCTAGTTGTACAGGTCGGCCCTATTATGCCAAGTGACTGTCTATTGGTTGAGTTAAGTCTTGTATAAATAAGAGATAGATCCCCATTGTGGATCATATCTCTTACTAACTCAACGCATGGTCTGAAATTAGGAGGACTGAAGTGCGCACTCTTTACTAGGCACTATCCTCCTTGGTTATAGAGCACCCTATTGTGTGTTAGGGTTTGTCTTGAGGGTCACCTTTGTTGGCATCTGTATTTTCGCTGGAGAGAGGTTCTTCTCTTGGCAATATAGCAATGGGATTGTTGGGTTTTTCCCTTGATTGAGAAGGGTTTTCCCAAGATAAATTCTGGTGTCTTTTGTGCATGGTTATTCTTCTTGTGATCTTGGTTTACTGCAGCTAGTGTGGTGTTGTTGCAGTGGTTATGGTTCAAGTAAATGCTAAACAGAAATAAACTACATGCTTGAGCTAAATTCAACATCCACCAATGGTGAGGCAGGTGGCCCCACCAAGTACTAACTTAGAAGGAGCTAGAGTTTAGAGGGAGTCAGCCCTCAAGATCCAGTAAGGAGGAGCAGCCTCCCAAGGACAGTCCATAAGAAATCAGACTTCAGAGGAGGTCAGCACATGCAGAGGGAGCAGATGGCTCCGGAGATTATATAGACTTAGAGTGAGCCTGATCTCAGAGAGAGTCAGTGGCTTAAAGACTTTCATTCAGAAAGTATTCCTCCTCAGATTCAGATGGGAGAGAGAGACATCTTCCAGGACTGACAGACAGGTGCCATGAGTTGAGGAGGCTAGATCGAAGCTTCAGAGGCTTCAAGGCGATATGGGACCTCCTGGGAGGATTTGCTTGTTTCAGTAGATTTTGCTAGAGTGATAGAGGAGGAAGCCAGTCAGAAGGACTGGGATATGTATTTTGCCTTGGTTCCGAGACCAGAAGGGAAGTCAGTGGTGACTTCCAAGTTGATCTACACGATCAAGCATGTTGCAGATGGCACAGCATAGAGAAGTACAAAGCAAGACTTGTGGCTAGAGGATTCTCCCAGTAAGAGGGAGAAGATTATGTCGAGACACTTGCTCCAGTAGCACAGAAGAAGTGTACATAGAGCAACCACAAAGATACATGAGTCTCATGTCTGCAAATCTAAGGAACCTTTGTACAGGCTTAAGCAAGCACCCAGGGCAGGATATGCCAGACAGTTATTTTGATGAGCTTGGGAATGGTTGCCCCTTGATATTGGATGACCTATTTCTTACAGGGGATGAGAAGCTCACAGATGGGTGCAAAAGGGAACTCACTTTAGAGTTCGAGATGAAGGATCTAGGTATGATGCATTGCTTCTTGGGATTGGAGGTGTGGCAGAGGCCAGATGAGATTTTCCATAGCCAAGGAAAATATATTGATGAGATCCTGCAGAGATTCGAGATGATGGACTACAAGCCCATGGCCACACCTATGACGATAAATCTGAAGCTCCTGAATGATTCATCTTCAGATTTGGTGGATCCCACGATGTACAGACAGTTGATTGGATCCTTGATGTACCTGGTGTTAAATCAAAAATACACTAGTATTTTTGAAAGTGTTTTCTCTGCTTTACTTAAACACACTCATTTCTCAATTTTTGGCAAATGTCTAGACCTCAAATTCCCCAATCAACCTCAATAAGCTCCTATTGATCTCTTTGAAAAAGATTAAAATTCCCAAAAGCAAAAGTGTTGTGTGCTTTAAAGTGACTTAACCTTAGTTCACACTATATCAAGCTAGTATCCTAATCCTAAATTATCAAACATACCACAACAACAGAGCACCCAGCCTGATAATATCATATCGCAGTCATTTTTTGGGGTTGGTGTTATTATGAAGAGGTTCCACATGGCAAGATTAAACGCCAAGTCATGAGGAGAAGAAGCTTATTCAAATACAAGGGGCCAAGAGGTTTTCCTCTACACATTAAAAGCGCAGGTGTCAAAGCGATGATACCAAGTGTATTTACAAGTGTCAATGCCAAATGCCTAATTTGCAAACAGAGGAGTTCAAAACACCAAAGAGTCACAAAGAAGAAAGTTTGTACATCGTATGCTATTTTACAGGTGTTCAAAGTTTTTGTGCCAAATAGGCAGAACTGTTGTTGATCGAGTACTTGCAGCAGAAATCGAGATCTGGTTGTGTTGATGATACAGGTGTCCCATTATTCGCAGGTACTGAGTTATGGCCAAGTGTCTACAGGAAACAAACTCCTCTCTAGGCTCTTCTATTTACAAACTACTGCTGCTTCTTATTGTTCTTCAAAATCCATATCAGAGTTGAATTATTTATGGTGTTAATCCAGAGAGGTTGAAGGCATCGGCCCATAATGAATAACTACGAGGATGAGCCACTAACGAATGAATTGATACCAAGATTTTGCTACCGCTCAGGATCAATTATATCACCTTAGGGTTTCATTCAGCCAGGATAGCAGCGAAAGCAGTTTCAAGGAAAGTCATACGGTCTCCATTTTTTATTGTAATGGTGGAAAAGATGATGAGACCAGACCTATCAAGAAACAGGGCATGTTTTCAGATAATGGTCATTCACTACAAGAAAGTGAGGCACAGTTTTCAGACCACGAGGAGCATTGGTTATGGTGAAAAGGACATTTTTCTTGTATCTTTCCAGTCAGTTTCCAAAGGTTATTATCGTGAGTGTGGAAGAAGAGGTGGATATATGGAGGTAACTGGATTTGACAACAATATCAAGGATCAACTGTAAAATTAAAGGACATGAAGACTTCATTAACAACTCTGATTGCAGAGAATGCTGATATTTCAGAAGTGATCGAAACTGTAAAGAAACACCATAAAGAGTCAAAGTTACCTGATATTGAAGTAGTGCATATCTTATGGGATGCTATTATGGATGTTGTACAGTGGTCTGGCAAAAACCAGCAACAAAATTCAAATTTGGCATTGCATCAAGTTAAGACATGGGCAAAACTCCTTGACAGTTTCTGTACAACTGCAAAACTGCAGTTGGAAATAATGTACAAGATTCAAATTCAGTGTTACGAGGATGCCAAACTCGTAAAACTGTTCCCTGAAATTTCAAAGCAGATAAAGATAGAGCATAGCAGCTCAATACAAACAAGAAGCCATTAACATTATTGATAATCCAGAGGCAACTATCAATCCTGCCAGTAATCCAGACCCTGTTCAGGATGCAGAGAACCCAAAGGAGCAGAATTGAAGATTAGAAAGATAGAAGGAAATGTGTTTTTGCAATTTTGAAAGCTAAATTGAAAACAGAGCTTTCGGTGGCTTAGGCGAGATTTTACAGCTATTCAGGTTAGAATTTTGGCTCTTTAGCCACTGAAAGCGTAGACAGGGCAGAGAGGCACTCTTTTTACACAGATCCAAGTTTTGAAAATCCTTTTGCCACTTGGAAGATTTCTATGTGTTGATTATAATTTAGAGCATCAAATTTAGTGCCCTGTTCCAGTTTTGAAGGTGCCAGCAAGATGGAAATGATAAGGCTTCTTGCCTGTTTTTGGCAAAAAAATGACCTGTCTGTCAAGGTGGCATTTTCAACTTCATCCAGCAGCTAATGAAGACTTGTGCAGATGTCGAAGACTATAAAGGTTATCAGAGATTCGAGGCATATAAAAGGCCAATAGGTTATGAAGCTTTCCAATTTTCGGTTGAAGATATGACCAGCTGTCAAAGAAGATCTCAAGTTGCCTTGTCATCACTAGAAGTTTGCTGAAGAGGTCGAATATGTTGAAGATCAAATTATGATCAAATTGCTCCTTGAGAATAGGATCTATTTCCTAGAATCATGTAATTGATTAGATTTGTACACACTTGTAATTCTGAGATCCATCATTTGAGGATCTAAAACTATTTTGTTAAACTTATTTAAACCGATAGAGGCCACAGTCACCAGGGTTCGAGTCTGGAGAGACTGAGGCTACACCATATTGTAATAGACTTTTCATATGATATAATACAGATCACAAGTTCCTCTCATCTATTGATGTCAGATTTCCATTTACTTCTTTTCCTGTACTTTGATGGTTGTTATTGATTCAAGTTTGTCTTAACTGCTAATGACTGTTATCTCATTAGTCGGTTCATAAGCTTGATTAAATAAGCAGTCAGTACTATCTTTATTCAACCTATCACCCATCTGATCTAGTAGATAAATTTAGAATTCTTCACCCACCAGTTAAGCTATTTACCTAATCATTGATTCTTGAGAGCATTGTCTCATCTGTTGTATACAATTGACTGTCTTGATACAAATCCAGTAGGTCAGTATTTCCCATTTGATCCAAACACAAAACACAAAATCATTCACACTATAAGTTACCAGGCTCCTTTGACCTACAGCCTAGAAGGACTCCTGGAGAGATAACACCTGGCTAACACCAGGCTGTCCATATGTTTTGCGATGAACACCTTGAGTCAGTACATGGTTGAGCCTAGACATATACATGGGATAGCAACAAAACATATGTTGAGGTACCTACGTGGTACAGTTGGATATGGATTGAGATATGTCTCGGATGGAGATGTGAAGCTACAAGGTTATACAAACTCTGACTGGTCAGGGAGTGCAGTGGACCAGAAGAGCACATCCAAATGTTGCTTCAATTTGGGATCAGATATGATCTCATGGTTGAACAAGAATCAAACATCAATGGCACTCAATACAGCAGAGGCAGAGTATATTGCAGCTTGTGATGCTTGTACGGAAGCAGTATGTCTCCGTAAGGTGTTTTCTGGATTGTTTGATCAGGTGTCGGATTCGACTGTGATATACTATGATAATCAAAAGTTGTGTGAGGCTTTTAGAGAACCTTGTGTTCCATGACAAGTCAAAGCACATTGAGATCAAGTACTACTACCTCCATGATAAAGTCCAGAAGGGAGAAGTGAAGCTCCAGTACATCTACTACTTCAGAGACAAGCTAGGGCTTGTGGAGATTACTCCCATGGTTGAGAGGGAGTGGTGATGGATAGTCATTGTACTGCTGGACTAATATTCTCGCTGAGAATGGTCCAGATTGACAGATTGTTGACGTATCATGGACTGGTATTTTCCTAAGGCACAGATTGTGGCCCGATTAGGAAAATGGTCAAGGACCGATATTCTCCTAAGGCACAGTTAATGGCCCAATGAGGTTGAATAGTCTACCCCCTAAGGACATGGCATCCCAATTAGGGTGGTTGATACGGGATTGATATTATCTAAGGCACATATAAGTAGAGATTGATCTCTATGGTACATATGGTGATCCGATTAGAAAATAGTCCGAGACTGACATTCCTATAGAAATGGTCTTTGTAGCCCATGTCGTGGCTTTCAGCATCTAGAAGGACTGGCATTCTTCTAGGATGTATGTCTAGATTAGAAGAATGCTCCTTATGATCACCGATCACTCTGTTGAGTGAGTGACAACTGCATACTCTGTTGAGTGTGCAGGGTTTAAGCACATGACTTATTCAGCATCATGCCCTGATTACTCAGATAGAGTGTGGCTCAGACAGTGATTGTGTATCACTGGACAGTAGTTGTGTGCTATTATAGTGGTTGTGTACCACTAGCAGTGATTGTGTATCACCAGAAAGTAGTTATGTACTACTATGGATCGGTGCAGTCGTGTTCTATTTGAATGACAATGTAGTAGTTGTGTGCTACTAGTTGATGGTCATGGAGACTACCAAATCACTTGAGAGCAATTGTGTGTTGCTTGATCGCAGAGACTGTGACGGATGATTCGAGCTACTGATGGCATGTTAGTAGTTGTGTGCTACTAGTTGATTGCAAAGTAGTCAATGGACTACTGGATGAAGACATCGTGGAAAGATACCTCCCTAGCTAAGAGGGAGTGTTGATGTTTTGGTAGGTGCGAGAGGTATTTTCCTCCTAGACAACTTTTCTTAGAGAAGAAGAAGATTCCAAGAAGTCAAAGGAAGACCATTGAACAGTTGAAGAACACCCCAGAAAAGAATAAAGTGAAATAGAAGACCATAGTAGAGAAGTCAGCCCATAGGAAATAATAATAAAGTGGAAATATAATTTCTAGGAAGAGAAGTCGGCCCACAGAATTAATAAAGTAATTTTGAAGACCCAGAATAAGAAGTCGTCCCCAGACAAGCGCCCAAATTAGTATAAACATAAATCTGGGTCAGTTCATTTGTACAGCCACACGGCTCTCCTTTCTGCAGTGCACACTAGGCAGTTGCAGCTGCAGTTTCGCTATTTCTGGTTTCTGGTTCTCTTGGAGAGTGCGCCCCACTTGGGGAAGGATATTCTTGGTTGTTCTTGGTGATCTCTCTTGTGCGCTACCTTTGGATGAGTTGCGCTAAGTTTGTGTGGTGTTGCCCAGATGCTTCGTGCTAGTTGCAGTTGCAGTTGCAGTTCGAATAGCAATAGCAGTTGCGGTAGCAGCTGCAGTTACCAGTTCTCAGTGGCGCCACTCTGTGGTGCCAGTTCTAGTGATGCGCCTATCTTGGTGACAACTCTGTGGTGTGCTATCTTGGTGCCAGTTCTATAGTGCTACTCAGTTGTCTACCCTCGCTTGGGTTTGACAAGAAGAAGATAAGTATCCGTTATTAGGGTTTCTTCAGTGTTGGTTTAATCTTGTGAAAAGAGCTTGTTCATGGTTGTATTGGAATATTGGAAAGATTCTCTCTAAGAAAAGTTGGTTGGGTTTTTCCCCCATTTGGGGTTTTCCCAAGATAAATCCTTGTGTCCTCTTGTGCTTGTTTAACTGTTGCTTATATATTTCAGTATATGATTATTGAAGGTTAAAAGAAGATAAAAATGCTATGGTAAATCTAATGTTAATGAAACTAAAGAAAAATCTAACAGATACTATGCAACAAGTGTGCCCCTCTCCAAATGGATGTCAATGAAATGCTAAGTGTTCCCCTCTCCAAATAATGCCAAGTGAATGCCAGTGATGTGCCCCTCTCCAAGTGAATGCCAAGGAAATACCAAGTATGTCCTCCCCACAAATGAATGCTAAGAAAATACCAAGTGTGTCCTCCCCACAAATGAATGCTAAGGAGTACCAATTGTGCTCTCTCCACAAATGAAGACCAAGGATGCCAAGTGATGCACCCTCTCCAAGAACTATGGCACCAAAAACCCCAACTGAAGCCAACCAATGACTCTTTGTAGTAATAATTTCCAAATGGAAGATCTGGAGGATCTCCCCACCAATGGCTAGGGTGGAATATCTCACCACCGAAACCAGATTAGCTAGGGTGGAAAGTCTCGCAACCAAAACCAATCAAACAAGGGTTTCCTCCAAACCCCAAAGGCTCCAAGAGCTCTCCAAACCAATGGGCAAAAATGATCGATCATATAATGAGAGAATATGAGCCCCTATCTCTCCTTTATACCCTTTTTCACCTTTTTCCCCCCAAGTGACTTTTAATTCATCTTTAATATTTTCTCATAAAATCACTTTATCAATTTATTTGACTTTTAATTCATCTTTAATATTTTCTCATAAAACCTTTTTTCTTCAAAAACTTATTTATTTGACTTTAAAGCATTTCCAGCCACTGGAAGTCACTTTTTTATCATCTCAGCCTTTAGACCTTTTCCTCCAGGTTCCAACGAGCTATTACACTAAGGTGTCCCTCTCAGAGAATTTATTAAAATGACAACATTAGCGAATTCCATTAAATTATGCTCAATAATAATCCCAAATTACGGGAATGGTCGAAATTTAATGGAATCGAAATCCGACTCCGCAGGAACAATCCTGATGATGAAAGATGATAAGAAGACCTCTGAGAGCATCATATAACTCCTCCAAACCACCCGAGCTCACTATTGGCCTCAATTTACCCCTCTGGTCAGGCTTGAAAAACTTACAACATAAAAAATCTCGAATTTAAATTTTTAAACAGCAACTAAGATAAATTTCAAAACTAATTTATCTAACTAGAAATGCACATTTTTTTCATAAATAGCAACAATACAGAAAACAGAACAGCCACACAAAACATAACACAAGTTTATCCTGGAAACCCCACTCCTAGGAAAAACCTCAATACTTTTATTTCTTAGTCAATGATTCATGAAACATTGCAGTGATGTTGGTTTGGAGGTCGTACCAGTTGTACGGCTCTATACAGTTTCGCTAGTTGGGCAATCATATCAGTTGTATGACACCCTTGTAATGGCCCAAGTTCTCCTTTCCCTGGCTGTTGGTGGCTGCAAAACTCTCAGTCTCACTCGATTTGACCTCAACTCACTGGTACAGCCCTCTCTCGACCTCCCTTACCAGTCCATATGAATCGTACGACCCCTCTTTCTGCTTGATGCGACTTCTGGGTAACTCGTTCCCTTTCCTGGCAGCCTCTATATTCCCTCCCTAGCTGAGATCTTCCACCAGGAGACCTCTTGGGATCTTACTCAGCCCCTTCTCCTCTGGTTTGACCCAACTCGACCTCTTCTTGACTGGTTCAACTAGGCCTGTCACTTGATCTCTCTTAAAGAACCACTCTCACTCAGTTGGTTGACTTCTCTTGAGATAATGAGAAATGAGGCTTTCTTGGAGTTTTATAAACCCTGGCCTTTCTCTCATTCAATCCTGGCCCTTAGATCTTCCCTTTAAGATCTATCTGATGGTGGGGACTTAATCAAGCACTGAGACAACTTAAGCCACATCTAACGGTTGTGACTTAATCTCATGTTGACTTAAGTGATCCCCACCATCACTAAGTTGTCTAGACATCATGGGGGCCCCTTCCACACTACTAGACACCCCTAGTGTTGACGCAGGATCATCGTCAGCAACCCTACGTGGAGAGACAACTCAGCACCTTTGTAATGATCCCAAGCCAAATTTTTCGCTTGGTATCACTAACTACTACTGATTTATTGTTGTGCAGGTGTTTATTGAGTTATTAAGTGCATACAAGATTCATCCAACACATGAAGATCATAACATAATCAAGATATAGAAGCACAAGCAAGATCTGACCTTTTTATTATGCAGAATCAATACAATAGATGGTCGATCTGGCATAAACCTCAGATGGTCGTACAATCAATAGATATGAGTTGCTACAAAATGCTCTGCCGATACAAAAGAAACCTCCAAAGGTTGAATAAGTAATGAAGACCAATACCCAGCAGATCAGGATGTCAAACGCTCTAGCTAAAGAGTGCCACGCTCCAAGTGAAGACTGAAACCCTCAAGAATTCGGCCCTGATGGCAAGATGCTCCAAATGAGCTCAAACTCGTCCCAATGATAGATCAGTGCAGTGGGAACCTCCTCCAGAAGTTTCAGGCCCACCGTCCAAGTTTAACCCCTCCAACTGATGAGTCTCCAAAGGGAGTTGCGCCCTCATGAATAGTTGAAACCCCAATGCAACTCGTCCCTGTAGAAATTCAACTCCAAATGGCTTGAAACTCTCCCGGAATGTAGATCGGGCTAAGAGAACCCTGTGGAAGAAGTTTCAGGACCAAATCACAAGCAGATCTCACTAGATCTGAGTTTTTCTGAATCACAGGACGTCCCCTATGGCTCCAAGACGTCCCAATCTGGAGATAATGATATGAAGATGATGACCCTCCAAAAAAGTCCTCAAACTGATGATCATGCCCCTGCAAACAAAACCCAATTGTCGGAATGGCCCCAGGCCCTCTGAATAAGCTGGATCGAACCTCCCTCTAGCTAATGGTGCGCCCTTGCTGGAATCACAAGAACAGTACGGCCTGCTACCTTATGAAGCGCTAGATGGAGATGAGATGAGACTAGAATGGTGTGGAGGAGTCTTTCATCCCCGAGACCAAGCTGTGGAACAAGGTGAGTGGATATTTCACCACTAAGTTGCTCACAAGGGTTTGTACAGCAAAACCCCCAAACTGAATGCTCAAGAGCAATAGCAAATGCTAATCCAAAACCAGAATGAATAATAGGTGCACCCCAGCCTCTTACTTATACCTTTTTCTTCTAATTCTCTGTTGAGTTAGATTAACTCCAAGGGTTAATCTTCTATTCTTCTGTTAAGTTATCTTTTACCTTTAATCGCTTTTCCTTTCTTAAGTCAACTTAAAAATATAACTTTAGCTTCATTGACTTCCCCCTTCAATGTAAAACTATGACCTAGTGGGGGTGCCCAAGCCACTGAGTCTCCTCATCACCTCTCTAAGAGGTGGAGGACATTACAGTCTCCCCTGCTTGAAATTGCTTGTCCTCAAGCAATTCCAAACCTGCTTCTCTTACCGCGTATTCCTGCTCCCAAGTGGCATCCTCAATGGGTAAATCCTTCCACTTGATCAGATACTCCTTGATGCTCTGGTTTCTGAGCTTCTTCTCTATGACTTCTAGCACCTCCTCCGAAATCAAAACAAGTTGTCCCTCCTCATCCATGGGGGGTAATACCTCAATAGGCCTGATGTGTTGACCGAGGGCTTTCTTAAGGCACGAGACATGAAAAACGTTGTGAATTCTACTACCCTATGGAAGCTCCAGCTCGTAAGCTACAACCCCTATCCTCCTACTGACTCTGTAGGGTCCAAAGAAACGTGGCTGCAGTTTCTCCGCTCCGCTTCTTTTAATGGAAGCCTGCATGTATGGTTACAACCTCAACTAGACTAAATCGCCAACCTCAAAAGTCCGGTCAACTCTATGCTTGTCTGCTTGGACCTTCTGCTAGTTTTGTGCCCTCTATAGATGATCCTTCAATTCCCTGATAATGTCTTGGCTCTGTTGTATCCAATCATGTACCATTGGTGCCCTGCTATCTCCGAATGCAATCTCTACAAATGACAAGGGATCATAGCTATACAAAGCTCTGAATGGAGACATGCCAAGACATATGTTGGGTGGTATTGTAGCAATATTCTCCCAAATGCAACCATCTGACCCATGCCTTCTGTTGCCCTGCCACATAGTTTCTGAGATAACCTTCCACCCACTTGTTGACTATCTTTATCTGCCCATCTGTATGTGAGTGATAACTGGTGCTAAGGGTCAAGGCCGTACCAACCAACTGAAATAACTCATGCCAAAAAGTACTCATAAACCTACTATCCCTATCGCTAACAATGGTCTTGGGGAGGCCGTGCAACCTGAAAATCTCCATGAAAAACAGTTCGGCCACCTGTGCTACACTGAAGTTAGTAGCTATGGCAAAGAAGCGTGCAAACTTCGTTAACCTGTCCACCACTATGAATATGCAGTCCTTTCCTTGCGTCTTTGGTAGCCCGATGATGAAATCCATGGATATGGTTTCCCATTTGTGCTCCGGAATGGGCAAGGGTTGCAAAAGTCCTGTTGGGTGTGTGTGCTCGTCCTTGTTTGCCTGACATGTCGCACACTCTTTGACGTGCCTAATCATATCCTCCTTCAACCCTTTCCAAGAAAATATTTCTCACTTGCCTGTACGTCTTGCTGATCCCTTGTTGTCCCACCATTGGTGAGTCATGGCATGCCTGTAATACCTTGGCCTTGAAGGCCGACCCAGAAATGAAGAAGATTCGGTCTTTGTAGTAGATGAGGTCATTCATAACCTTGAAATCTTCATCTTGTACCTATTCGTCCAATAGTTGGCACGCAAACTGATCCTCTGCATACTCCATCACTAGTTGGTCTTTCCAATCAACAGTTATCCCTGTTATGGCAAGGATGGATGGTCTCCTGGATAAGGCATCCGCCACCACATTATTCTTTCCTTTGACAAACTCAATGTCGAAGTCATAGGCATGTATTTTGCTTACCCATTTTTGTTGCCTCTCGTTCAAGTCCTTCTGTTCCAATAAGTATTTGAGACTGTTATGATCTGACTTGACAACAAACCAAGCACCTACCAAGTACTACCGGAATTTGGCTAGTGCATGCATGATAGCCAGCATTTCTTTATCATAAATGTTGTAGAGTAGCTCAGGACCCCGAAGTTTCCGGCTCTCATAGGCAAGAGGGTGCCTCTTCTGCATCAGTACGGCCCCTATTCCTTCCTCGGATGCATCACACTCCAAGGTAAATGGAAGACTAAAATCTGGAAGAGCTAAGACTGGGCACGTACTCATCACCTTCTTCATCTTGTCCATCGTTTTTTGAGCCTCCTCGTCCCACTTGAATGCTCCCTTCTTAGTCAAATCGATCAAGGGTGCACATAATTGAGAGAATCCCTTGACAAACTTCCTGTAATATGAGCACATTCCCAGAAATCCTCTCAATTTTGTGAGTGTCTTAGGAGTGGGCCATTCCATGATGGCTTCAATTTTCTCCTGATGCACTTGTACCCCTTTTGCTCCGATAATGTGTCCAAGATAAAGGACCTCTGTCATTCCAAACTCACATTTGGACTCCTTAGCATATAGCGATTGTTCTTCCATAATTGACAAAATCTGGTCCAAATGCCTAAGATGCTCCTCCCATGTCCTGTTGTAGATAAGCAAGTCATCAAAGAATGCTAACAGGTGCTTCCTTAGCTTCTTGTTGAAGACATGGTTCATACATAACTGGAACGTAGCAGGGGCATTGGTTAACCCAAAGGGCATCACCAGAAACTCATAATGACCGTAGTGACATCTAAAAGTTGTTTTTGAGATGTCTTCCTCCCTCATCTTGATTTGATGGTAGCCAGAACAAAGGTCAATCTTAGTGAAGTAAACAGCCCCATGCAATTCGTCCAACAGTTCATCAATCCTTGGTATTGGGTACCTGTTTTTGATGGTCTTTTTATTCAAGGCCCCGAAGTCAATGCACATCCTCATAGTGCCATCCTTCTTCTTCACCAACACTACTGAAGAAGCAAAAGGACTGTTGTTGGGACTGATGTGTCCCATGTCCAGAAGTTCCTTGATGGCCTTTTCTATCTCGTCTTTGTACTTCTTGGGATGTCTGTACGGTGTGGTGATCACTGGTTTGGCCCCTTCCTCTAGCTCAATAATGTGCTCAAATCCTCTATCCGGTGGAA
>ML795091.1:410578-429832 GCA_009831015.1 Picea engelmannii
GGCTGAATAAGTAATGAAGACCAATACCCAGCAGATCTGGATGTCAAACCCTCTAGCTGAAGAGTGCCACGCTCCAAGTGAAGACTGAAACCCTCAAGAATTCGGCCCTGATGGCAAGATGCTCCAAATGAGCTCAAACTCGTTCCAATGATAGATCAGGGCAGTGGGAACCTCCTCCAGAAGTTTCAGGCCCAACGTCCAAGTTCAACCCCTCCAACTGATGAGTCTCCTAAGGGAGTTGCGCCCTCATGAATAGCTGAAACCCCAATGCAACTCGTCCCTGTAGAAATACAACTCCAAATGGCTTGAAACTCTCCCGGAATGTAGATCGGGCTAAGAGAACCCTGTGGAAGAAGTTTCAAGACCAAATCACAAGCAGATCTCACTAGATCTGAGTTTTTCTGAATCACAGGACGTCCCCTATGGCTCCAAGACGTCCCAATCTGCAGATAATGATATGAGGATGATAACCCTCCAGAAAAGTCCTCAAACTGATGATCATGCCCCTGCAAACAAAACCCAATTGTTGGAATGGCCCCAGGCCCTCTGAATAAGTTGGATCGAACCTCCCTCTAGCTAATGGTGTGCCCTTGTTGGAATCACAAGAATAGTACGGCCTGCTACCTTCCAAAGCGCTAGATGGAGATGAGTTGAGACTAGAATGGTGTGGCGGATTCTTTCATCCCCGAGACCAAGCTGTGGAACAAAGTGAGTGGATATTTCACCACTGAGTTGCTCACAAGGGTTTGTACAGCAAAACCCCCAAACTGAATGCTCAAGAGCAATAGCAAATGCTAATCCAAAACCAGAATGAATAATAGGTGCGCCCCAGCCTCTTACTTATACCTTTTTCTTCTAATTCACTGTTGAGTTAGGTTAACTCCCAGAGTTAATCTTCTATTCTTCTGTTGAGTTATCTTTTACCTTTAATCCCTTTTCCTTTCTTAAGTCAACTTAAAAATATAACTTTAGCTTCATTGAATTCCCCCTTCAGTGTAAGACTATGACCTAGTGGAGGTGCCCAGGCCACTGAGTCTCCTCATCACCTCTCTAAGAGTTGGGGGACATTACAGCCTTAGCACACGGTTGAATCATTTCAGAATCTGAACCGTTCGTGTTTCCTGCAAATCGTTTTTTGAAATGATTGGAAACTACAGAAGATCAAATGCTTGGAAGTTGAATGATCATGAATGATCTGGGAGTTTCACTCCTAGTCTTGAATGTAACGGAAATTAAGTAGCAGTTAGTTTTTTTCTTGAGTAGACGAGTAGTCGGGGGGAACCCTAAGAACCCTCTGAAATAAATAGAAGTTTTGTATGCTCGAATAAGGCTGCTGCAAGTTAGCAGGAGATTATTGTGATTTAGTTGTTGTTGAATTTTTAGTTATTGTTTTATCATAGTTGTAGCCATTTACATTTGAATGAATATAACAGAGGAAAATTGATCCAATGCATGGTGTTGCTATTGTTTACAATTCCCTATTATTTTGTTTTCGTGAATGAATGAGTTGTGTTGTTGAGTATATGAAACTGTGAAGTGTTTAGATAAGTTTCATTTGTTCTCTTCGTTGAGTTCAGACAAGGTGTGCATACAGTCCGCAAGGAGTGCGTTGAAGAGTCTGTTTTGACTCAGAAGCTCAGGAGAGATAGCGCGAAACTTTTCCTTTGCAAGGAGTGCAAAGTGACTGCTGCAAGGCGTGCACAGTCGTCTGCGAGAACTTAAGTCTTGCATGAGATTCTGCTGCAAGGTGTAACAAAGTTTGTTTCGACTCATAAGCTCAGAAGAGATAGCGTAAAATTTCCATTTGCAAGGAGTGCAAAGGGGCTACTACAAGGCGTGCACAGTCGCCCACAAAAAGCTAAGTCTTGCTTAAGAATCTGTTGCAAGGAGTGCACAGATCCGAAATTCGACTAAGTGTCGAAGTAACCCTCTAAGGAGTCAAAGGGTTCGAAGGAGAAAGCTCACGAGAGATAGCAAGAGAAATCTTCAAGGGAAACGAAGTTCTGAAAATTTCACTAGTCATAGACTAAGATCCGTCCAAGAGGGAGCGGGATCATTTCGGATCGTCAAATCTGAGCAAACTGCACAAGCTTTAGCCTCTGTGTGCACGTAGAGAGAGCAAAGTCGCGAAGAGCCGAAGTAGATCCTGATCATTGGTCGCCAGGGGATACGTGTCAACAGATCTGAGGCTTCGAGAAAAATCACTTCGAAGATTTCAATTAAGAATTGAATCTCCCGAAACCCGAAATCCGAAGTGAATCTGGGCAGTCAGATCTAGAGGGACGCGTGGCAACGGATCGTGAGCTCCGGGAAAAAGCGAGCGTGGGGAAGTTGAGATTTAGGATTTTCTAACCCTGAAGGTCCGAAGCGAATCATAGTCGTTCGATTCAGGAGAACATGCGGCATAAATCCGTGGACTCCGGGTAGAGACCCGAAATAAATCATAGCCATCAGATTAAGGAGGACACGCGACGCAAATCTGTGGACTCCGGGTGAAGACCCGAATTGAATCTCAATCGTTCGATTCAGAAGGACACGCAGCAGAAATCTGCGCACTTCGAGGGAAAGTGAGTGGGTAGGAGTTGAGAAACCCGAAGTCCGAAGACCCGAAGAAATCGTAGTCGTCGATCTGCAGGAGACATGCATCAATAAATCCTGAGCTCCGAGTGAAAGCATTGCGGAGAAAGTAAGGTTTGAGAGTTGAAAACTCTAAAACCCGAATTGGCAAAGTAAATCATGACCGTTGATTTGAAAAGAGCACGCGTCAACAAATCACAGAGATCTAGGAAGGCGTCATCTGGAGAGAAGGAAGGAAAGGAGGCAGATCTGAACCGTTGATCGAGAGGCCCCACCCGAGATCGCGAGATCAACGGTCACGCAGGATTGCGAGGACAGGAAGTGCTTGGACTTTAAAAATTTGAGAGCGAGCTGCAATCAAACCCATGCTATTGCAAAAGGGACACGTGGCGATTGGTAGCGAATTGCGGGGAGAAAAGCGGGTTGATCCCAAACCACTCTTGGTTGTGCCCGCAGTCATCTGTTTACGCGAGGACATAGCCCGAGGTCACATACGGGAAGGGGCTAACGAAAGAGGAGCTAACGCTTGAACCCTGATAATTCAGCAACACGAAGGGACAGGTTAAGGGTGCCATAGAACCTGCACCAAAAGACTGAAAGGGCCTGTGTTTAATTACAAGCGAGACCATTCAGGTTTCAGAGAGTCGATTCGGCTCTGAGAATCGAAGATCCTTGACCGAGAGATCAATTAACCCCGAGGAGAGAAAGGGGGTCTGCATCAAGTGGTATCAAAGCCTGATTTCATCTGTAGATTTCAGGCGAAGGAGACTAAGAAGATAGTCTGATACCATCAAGTCGTATCAGAGCCTGAAATTGTTTTCAAGAAACGAAGAAGAGCTCGAAGGTGTACTTTGTGTGTGAGATACAATAAGCACAATGCCACCAAGGAGACGCGTGGAGCCACCTTTAGCCAATCACGTTGTAGAAAGAGAAATGAGAGAGCTTCGAGCAACATTAGAGGCGATGGAGGCAGCACAAAGGAGAGCACCTGATGCTAGGGACATCAGTGATGCAGAGAGTGAAGAAGTAGAAGTCGAAGAAGCTGCAGGGGAAAATGTTGATGAGGAATGCTTGCTGAGAGCGGTTGTTAAATTGGGAGTTAGAGCCAAAATAAACATCCCAATGTATGAAGGCAATTTGAATGTTGAAGAGTTGTTGGACTGTATAAGATCCATGGACAAATATTTCGACCATGAAGATGTCGATGAGGAGAAAAAGGTAAGACATGCTATCACCAGACTGAGAGGACATGCAGCACTGTAGTGGGATGAACTGCAAGTTGAGAGGAAAAGCAAAGGCAAACAGAAGATAAATAATTGAAACAGAATGGTAGCCAAGCTGAAGGCTAAATTCATGCCCAAAAATTATCAGATAAATCTGTTCATGAAGTTGCAAAACTTGAGACAGAAGGGTATGACAGTAAAAGAGTACACGGAGGAGTTCTACAAGCTGAATATCAGGACTGGACAGCGAGAGAAGGATGAGGAAAAAGTTGTCAGGTACATAAATGGCCTGAGGTAGGAAATCTAGGATGATATCAGCATGATGTCACAGTAGAGGATGCTTATCAGATTGCTCTGAAGGCAGAGGAGAAGTTGGCCAGGAAACAGAATAAACGAAACAGAGGCAGATGCCCAAGCAAAGGCAAGGGAGTTGCCCATGATAAGACATAGAAATCCAAAGGCGAGACAGAGAAACCACACAGTCACTCAGAGAGAGGAGGAAGTTCTCGAGGAAGACAAGGTGGTGGAAGAAGTTCTTCTAGAAGAAGAGGAAGAAGCAGAGGAGGAGAAGTAAGGTGTTATGCCTGTGGAAAGTTTTCCACAGGACACATGTCTTGGGAATGTCCCGACAAAAAGAAAGGAGGAGGTGAAGCTCATATTTCAAAAGCACAGAAAAGGAATGTTGAAGCAAAAGGTGCAGAGGATGGAACATCCCTGATGTTGAGGAAGGTTCTCTTAAACCCAAAGTCGGAAATTGAAAAGCCAGTGCAAAGGAGCAATCTATTCATGACAGCTTGCAAGAATAAAGACAGAGTATGCAAGGTGATAATTGACAGTGGGAGCACTGACAACTTAGTATCCACAGAGATGGTGGAGAAGTTGGAGCTGGAGACAACTGCACATCCAAAGCCATATAAAGTCTCATGGTTGCAGAAAGGACACCAGGTAATGGTCACTAAACAATGTCTCGTTGAATTTAAGATAGGAGGATATAGAGATGAAATTCTTTGTGATGTGATTCCCATGGATGTATGTCATGTTTTGTTGGGAAGACCATGGCAGTTTGATAGAAATGTCATTCATGATGGGAGAAAAAATACATACACCTTGGAGAAGAATGGTAGGACACACATGTTGCTGCCACTAGAGAAGAAGAAGGTAAAAGAAGAAGCCAGCACAAGCATACTTCTCATGAGTGGGAAGGAACTCCTGAGAGAAGTCAAGAAGGAACAAGAGATGCAGTTTATTGTGGTGAGGAAACCCAGAGTTGTCCTTACAAGTACTTCGATGGATGATTTGCTTGAAGAAGTTCAAGAGTTGTTGGAGAATTTTGTTGAGATGGTAGTGGATGAGCTGCCTAACTCATTGCCACCCATCAGAAGTATCAGCGATCATATTGATTTGATACCAGGAGCAAGTATGCCAAACAAAGCAGCATGCAGATTGACACCTCAAGAGAATGAGGAGGTAAAGAACCAAGTCCAGGATTTGTTAGACAAGGGTTTGGTCAGGGAGAGCTTGAGTCCATGCGCAGTACCAACTGTGTTGAGTCCAAAGAAGGATGGAGAATAGAAAATGTGTACAGACTCGAGAGCCATTAACAAAATCATCATCAAGTATAGATTTCCTTTGCCAAGAATGGATGACTTAATGGATTGTTTAAGTAGAGCAAATTTATTTTCTAAGATAAATTTAAAAAGTGGATATCACCAGATAAGGATGAAAGAAGGTGATGAGTGGAAAACAGCCTTTAAGACAAATGAAGGGTTGTATGAGTGGTTTGTTATACCATTTGGCCTAACAAATGCCCCAAGTACTTTTATGAGATTGATGAATGAAATACTGAAAGATTTCATTGGCAAGTTTGTGGTTGTATATCTGGATGATATATTGGTCTTTAACAAGACTAAAGAGGAGCATTTGAGACATCTGACATTAGTGATGAGGAGACTACAGCAGGAGAAGTTGTTGATATATCTGAAGAAGTCCTCTTTTATGAAGACAGAACTCATTTACTTGGGTTTTTTGATCTCTTCAAATGAATTGAAGATGAATCCAGAGAAGGTGAAAGCAATCAAAGAATACCCATCACCAAGGAGTATGTTTGAAGTGAAAAGCTTCCATGGATTAGCAAGTTTCTATAGGAAGTTCATCATAAATTTCAGTGGAATTTGTGCACCAATGATGGATACAGTGAAGAAGAGGCACAAGTCTTTTAAATGGACAGAGGAAGTTGAGAGGAGCTTCAATATATTGAAGGAGAAGATAACAGAACGACCAATTCTGGTCTTGCCAAATTTCGGGAAGACATTTCAAGTGAGATGTGATGCAAGTGGAGCTGCAATTGGAGTAGTCTTGAGCCAGGATAATAAACCAGTTGCATATTTCAGTGAGAAGCTGAATGAGACTAAGAGAAAGTACTCCACATATGATAAAGAATTTTATGCTATAATTCAAGCCTTGAAGAAATGGAGGCACTACTTTGTTCCAAAGGAATTTGTCTTGTACAGCGATAACCGAGCTTTACAATTCATAACCAGACAGGAAAAATTGAATCAAAGACATGAAAAGTGGATTGAGTTTATGCAGAATTTTACTTTTGTCATAAAACATATTTCTGGAAATGCTAATAAAGTTGTTGATGCATTGAGCAAGAGATGTTTGATTCTGCAAGAGTTTCAAGTGAAGACCTTAGGGTTTGAACACCTTAAGGAAATGTACAGTGATGATCCAAATTTCAAGGCAGCATACGAAACATGTGCAAACCCTGTGCTGAGAGACAGGAGCCAGTGGACAGAGTATATGATTCAAGAGGGATTGTTGTTCAAGGGCAATCAGTTGTGCATACCAAAATGCTCAATGAGGGATAACCTTTTGAAGGAAAAGCATAGTGGAGGATTGGTTGGACATTTCGGCCATGATAAAACATTTGCACAGTTGAGCAATTCATACTATTGGCCAGGTATGAGAACAGAAGTGATAAAGTTTGTGAACAGATGTAGAATCTGTCAACATGCAAAAGGCAAAAGACAGAACACTGGAATGTAATAACCATTGCCAATACCAGAGAGGCCTTGGGATGCAATAAGCATGGATTTTGTGTTGGGACTGCCAAGAACACAAAGAGGATGTGATTCCATATTTGTAGTGGTGGATAGATTTTCAAAAATGGCACACTTTATCCCATGCCAGAAGACCAATGATGCAACACATGTTGCAAATTTATTTTTCAAGGAAGTTGTTCGACTTCATGGATTACCCAAAAGTATTGTCTCAGACAAAGATACCAAATTCGTTGGTCATTTCTGGAGAACACTATGGAAGAAGTTGGGGACAGATTTGTCCTTCAGCTCAGCTTATCACCCTCAGACAGATGGTCAGACTGAGGTGGTGAACAGAAGTTTGGGAAACTTATTAAGGAGTCTGGTCACTGAGCATCATAATCAGTGGGATCAGATTCTGCCACAAGCAGAATTTACATACAGTGACTCAACAAACAGGAGCACTGGAAAGAGCCCATTCCAAATACTGTATGGAATGCAGCCAAGAGGAGTAGTTGAGTTGAGAGACTTGGAACAGAGTGAGATCAGAAGCGTTGAAGCAGAAGATTTTGCTGCAGAAATGCAAAAGCTCCATAGCCAGATCAGAGAGCAGTTGCAGAACTCTGGCCAAGAGTACAAGCGCAGAGTTGATCAACATCACAGAGAGCTTCAATTTAAAGTAGGAGATCAGGTTCTGGCACATCTCAAGAAAGAAAGGTTTCCAAGAGGAACATATAACAAGTTAAAGATGAAGAAGATAGGGCCATGTAAGATCTTAAGGAAGTTTGATGCAAATGCCTATGAGATTGAGCTGCCAGATGATGTGGGCATATCACCCATATTCAACATATCAGACCTGTATCCTTACAGGGAAGATGACACAAAGAGATCAGAAGATCAAGAGAAGATTCAATGGGAAAAACAAATGCTTGTAGCAGAAAAGCCGCAGATAGAGAAGATCGTTGATCAGAGGATGGGCAAGAAGACCAGGAGGAAGACCTATTTTGAATATTTGGTCAAGTGGAAGGGACACCCGATAGAAGATGTCAGTTGGGAAAATGAAGTTGATATCCAGAAGCATGGAAAGTCAGTGCAGGAGCTCATGGACAGGAATCCATGAATTTTTGGCCAGGGGAGTATAATGCAGGAGCATCATCAGCAAGCCTACGTGGAGAGACAACTCAGTGCCTTAGCGCGTCGTTGAATCATTTCGGAATCTTAACCGCTGGCGTTTCCTGCAAATCTTTTTTTGAAATGATCAGAAACTAAAGAAGATCAAACACTTGGAAGCAAAATGATCGTGAATGATCTGGGAGTTTCACTCCTAGTCTTGAATGTAACGGAAATTAAGTAGCAGTTAGTTTTTTTCTCAAGTAGACGAGTAGTCGGGGGGAACCCTAAGAACCCTCTGAAATAAATAGAGGTTTTGTATGCCCGAATGAGGCTATTGCAAGTTAGTAGGAGATTACTGTGATTTAATTGTTGTTGAATTTTCAGTTATTGTTTTATCATAGTTGTAGCCATTTACATTTGAATGAATATAACATAGGAAAATTGATCCAATGCATGGTGTTGCTACTGTTTACAATTCCTTGTTATTTTGTTTTCATGAATGAATGAGTTGTGTTGTTGAGTATATGAAACTGTGAAGTGTTTAGATAAGTTTCGTTTGTTCTCTTCGTTGAGTTCATGCAAGGTGTGCATACAGTCTGCAAGGAGTGCGTTGACAGAGTCAGTTTCGACTCAGAAGCTCAGGAGAGATAGCGCGAAACTTTCTTTTTGCAAGGAGTGCAAAGTGACTGTTGCAAGGCATGCGTAGTCTTCCACGAGAACTTAAGTCTTGCGTGAGAATCTGCTGCGAGTAACAGAGTCTGTTTCGACTCATAAGCTCAGAAGAGATAGCGTAAAATTTCCATTTGCAAGGAGTGCAAAGGGGCTACTACAAGGCGTGCACAGTCACCCGCAAGAAGCTAAGTATTGCGTAAGAATCTATTACAAGGAGTGCACAGATCCGAAATTCGACTAAGTGTCGAAGTAACCCTCTAAGGAGTCAAAGGGTTCGAAGGAGAAAGCTCAAGAGAGATAGCGGGAGAAATCTTCAAGGGAAACGAAGCTCTGAAGATTTCACTAGTCATCGACTAAGATCCGTCCAAGAGGGAGCGGGATCATTCCAGATCGTCAGATCTGAGCAAATTGCACGAGCTTTAGCCTTTGTGTGCACGTAGAGAGAACAAAGTCGCGAAGAGCCATAGTAGATCCTGACCGTTGGTCGCCAGGGGATACGTGTCAACAGATCTGAGGCTTCGGGAAAAATCACTTCAAAGATTTCAGTTGAGAATTGAAACTCCCGAAATCCGAAGTGAATCTGGACCATCAGATCCAGAGGGACGCGTGGCGACGGATTGTCAGCTCCGGGAAAAAGCGAGAGTGGGGAAGTTGAGATTTGAGATTTCCAAACCCCGAAGGTTCGAATCGAATCATATCCGTCCGATTGAGGAGAACACGCGGCTTAAATCCGTGGACTCCGGGTAAAGACCTGAAATAAATCATAGCCGTCAGATTAAGGAGGACACGCGACGCAAATCTGTGGACTCCGGGTGAAGACCCGAATTAAATCTCAGTTGTTCGATTCAGGAGGACACGCGGCAGAAATCCGCACACTTAGAGGGAAAGTGAGTGGGTAGGAGTTGAGAAACCCGAAGTCCGAAGACCCGAAGAAATCGCAGTCATCGATCTGCGGGAGACACGCATCAATAGATCATGAGCTCCGGATGAAAGCATTGCGGAGAAAGTAAGGTTTGAGAGTTGAAAACTCTGAAACCCGAATTGGCGAAGTAAATCATGACTGTTGATTTGAAAAGGGCATGCGTCAACAGATCGCAGAGATCTAGGAATGCGTGATCCGGAGAGAAGGAAAGGAGGCAGATCTGAACCATTGATCGAGAGGCCCCACCCGAGATCGCGAGATTAACGGTCACGAAGGATTGCAGGGACAGAAAGTGCTCGGACTTTAAAAATTTGAGAGCGGGCCGCAATCTAACCAACGCTATTGCAAAAGGGACGCGTGGCGATTAGTAGCGAATTGCGGGGAGAAAAGCGGGTTGATCCAAAACCACTCTTGGTTGCGCTCGCAGTCGTGTGTTTACGCGAGGACATAGCCCGAGGTCACATACGGGAAGGGCCTAACGGAAGAGGAGCTAGCGCTTGAACCCTGATAGTTCAACAGCGCGAAGGGAGAGGTTGCGGGTGCCATAGAACCTGCACCAAAAGACTGAAAGGGCATGTGTTTAATTACAAGCGAGACCATTAAGGTTTCAGAGAGTCAATTCGGCTCCAAGAATCGAAGATCCTTGACCGGGAGGTCGAGCAGCCCCGAGGAGAGAAGGGGGCTTTGCAGAAGGGGGGTCTGAATCAAGTGTGGAAGTACCTGTTGAAATTTGAGCAGCTGCAGAAGTTATTCTTTTCCAAGCAGCCCTCCTAGCTGCCCTCTCTCAAGCTGGCCTCCAAGCTGCCCTCTTGCTAAACCGCACTCTTGAAGCTTCCCACTTTCTAGGTCAGCCTAGGTCGGCCCTAACCTAGTTGTCCTAACCTAAATCCTATCCTATCCTAGCATACGGGACAGCCCTAACTTAGGAGGTGGCCCTAACCTAAAGCTACCTAACCTAGACTCTATCCTTCATAAAAAGAGGGAGGCACCCTCTCTTCACATCAGTCTTCACATCATTTTTTCAGATCAGTTTTCATATGAGTTTTACATCATATCTGTAGCAGCTGATATATTCTGAGGGAGCAACAGCATAGGTTATTTTAGGCAGCAACTAGGAGGTTCATTTCTGAAGGTTGTTTACTTTGTTCTGGGCAGCAGCTATGGGTAGCATCTAGGAGATAAGATATCTCTGTTGTGACACAGAATATTTCTTTTCTAGTGGACAGCCATCTACTCTATCCTGTAGCAGTTGTTAACTCTATCTTGTAGCAGTTGTTAACTCTATTCTGGAGCAGCAACTTGACTATGTTCTGGGGCAACAAATATACTCTGTTCTGAGGTTGTTCTGGACAGCAAATAAAGAGGGTTCTGGACAACAATTGTACTTTGTTCTAAGGCTTATTTTGTACAACAACTGAGGCCTATTCTGGACAGCATCTGAGGCCTATTCTGAGATAGCCTTATGGCTAGATTTGGGGCAGGCAATAAACAGCAACAAAACAGTTCTGTAACAGCAGTAAGAACTATTGTCTTGGTGTTATTTCTAAGAAGAGTCTTGTAAGTTCATTGTACTTGTTTGACTGATCAATATATCACAGAAGTTTGTTGGGTTTTCTTCCCCTTGAGGGTTTCCCAGGATAAATACTTGTGTCTCTCTGAATGATTGTTCTTCCTATGCTTCAGTTTATCTCTTAAAGTTTTAAAAGAACACACTGTTATCTTCTATATCTGGTTATGCTTGAAAAATTAACAGTACCTTCCCGAGCTACATACTCTAACAAGGCTAACATAAACCCATAAGGTCACCTCCAACTGTAGAGCAGGGGAATTCAAAAATGGGGACATTACATTGACCTTTGGAAAACAATGCCATGAATTGTGGTCCTAAAAGTGTGGGTGGGGGTTATCCTAAAAAAGCATGTGTGTGGCCTCCACTTCGTGGGCTGGGGATTCCTCCTTGGTTGGAGCAATGTTTGGATCTGATATATCGATATTCAAGCCGACATTTAACAACCTCAACACTTGGCCTTGTATTTCATCATGTCATTCATATCTGTGTAGATTCAATGCCAGAAACCATGACTTCCAGAGGTTGGTTCTCAGCAAGTGTGGCCTGGTTTTGGTTCTCCATCTTGGCCATGTTGGGAGTCTAAACCATGGGACCACCAAAGATTTTGTGGAAGTGTTATTCTCCACTATGTCACTGTGATCAGTGGCTTGAAAGGAATCTGTTTAGATATAACACGAATCACTGTACTATCGAGTCCACACAAAAAGGGTTACTTGAGACGTAGATCCAAGTGATCAACACAACGCAAGAAATCGTTTGAGCTAGGACACTCACAATGATAGATCTAAGCGATCAATGTGACACAAGGAATCTTTTTTTTACGATGGTAGGAGTATTACTCCTCGTTGAACATTACTGTGTTGACAAAATTTCCAAATTCCTTTTGGATGCAAAGATGTAGTAATTTTGTTGGCCGACTACAAAGGCTAGGGTTTACAGGGTCCTAAGGACAAAGGAGTATCACAAACTATAAATCTTTGATATACCGAAGAGTTTCCAACAATAGTAGTCGACTGAATCTTTCACGACACCAACTAAGGAGGATAGACTATACCCTTCGTGGTACTATCTAATACCCTGCTACGTGAAAGTGATCTCCTCAGGTCTTGTTCTTGGTATACTATAGAAACAGGATGGCCTCAGGTTTATGTAAGGCTAGTTTCAGGTATGCCTAAAAGGATTCTGATATACCTGAGGGTACATGGAAGACAATTCCATATACAAGTGATGTCTGATGTGGTACTACTCGAAGGGGTACACACAGAGGTTACATCTGTGAAATTCCAGGTCCTATCAACTTGCCTTCTTGGTCTGTCTTTGACCAAAGAAAGGCTCTAAGTTTCTTTTGTCAAGTAAAGTATTTTCTGCTGTTTTATAACAGCCAACAGTCCAAAAGTATTTTGCTGATTTGTTACGGTTATGTTCTCACTTTTGGGTGCTCTAGCATGTCGTTTTTGTCACCAGAAATTAGTACATACATCTCAAAATAAACCTAACACACCTAAACATCGTTTACTGCTGAATATGAACAGATCTAAGAAACTAAATCATTCATTTGTAGACACAGGTATTTTTGGTCAACATGACCCTGGATAAAACCCCCTCGGGGAAAACCAATTTGGAATATGTGTGTATATATGAGGAAAGCAGAAGAAGGGTTACAGTAAATACAATATATGAAAGAACCTGATACAATAGCAACTCCAACTGAGCTAATATACAAGCTCTAAATCAACAAATGGGCCCCAGAATGGTGCGCCCCTCATGCAAACTGCCAAAACCACTGAATTTGCTCCAACTGCCAACTATGAACTCAGATCTGAAAACCCCTCCACAG
Organism: Picea engelmannii; assembly: GCA_009831015.1. Classification (NCBI taxonomy): domain Eukaryota; kingdom Viridiplantae; phylum Streptophyta; class Pinopsida; order Pinales; family Pinaceae; genus Picea; species Picea engelmannii. The sequence continues at coordinate 423,534 of ML795091.1, forward strand.
GAATGAATCTCTAGTAGATGGCCTCCCTCTGAAACTGATCTCACTGCAATTTGATGGCTAGATATCCCACCAGGTACGAATCAACCACCACAGCTAATGCGCCCCTCTCAGAAGTAGAATAGCCCAGTAAATAATCAAGGCAAGTAGCTCCAAGCCTCCATAAATGAAAGCAAGTGACCTCCCTCAAGCATCCTCACAAAACTGACCTCATCTCCATCCTCCAAGAGCTCCTCTCCCAACAAGCAAAAGACCAAATGAAGAATGTGCCCTCCTTCACCCTTTGCGCCCCTCTTTGACTCTCAAAAGGAAACCTAAAATATGAAGGGTTGAGATCATCTCATCTCCCATCTAATCGATGGTTGAGATCTCCCCATTCTTATTTAAGTCAATAACCCACTTTGGGTTAAGTTTTCTAAGTCAACTTATGTCTCTAATTCACCCCTTTGAATTAATAATTACTTTTAGGCCAAAAGTGACTAAATTTCACTTTAACCAAAGTCAAAGTGAAATTAGACAAAAGTACAAGGTACAAAGTGTAATGTCCTTCCCTCATGTGCTAAGAAGGTAATAAGCACATGGGGAACACCTCCCAAGGTACAAATCTCAACACTCCCTCTTACCGAGGAAGGTGTTCCTCACCAAGCCCATCTTGTCTCTGAAATAGACATGCTTGCCTCATGGCAGGGCCTTGGTGAGAATATCTGCTACCTGGTGATCTGTAGATATATACTGCAACTGAACTGCCCCTCTCTGAACCCAGTCACGAATGAAGTGGTACCCGACCTCAATATGCTTCGACCGGTCATGAAACACTGGATTCTCATAGAGTTTTATGCAACTCTGATTATCACAGTGAATGACAGTCGGAGACATCTCCTGACCAAATAAACCAACCAGCATCTTGCAAAGCCAAATGGCCTCACAACTGGCCTGACTGGCCGCCATATACTCTGCCTCGGCCGAACTCAAAGCAACTGACTTCTGCTTCTGACTAAACCAGGAAACAAGTCCTGACCCCAAACTAAAGTAGCACCCTGAGGTGCTTTTCCTGTCAGCAGCACATCCTGCCCAATCTGAATCTGTGTAGCCAACCAAACTGACTCCATCTCCCCTGACATAATCTAGGCCATAGTCCATTGTCCTAGCAACATATCTCAAGATGTGTTTTGCCCCAACCATGTGAACACTCCTCGGCTCAACCATGTACTGGCTAAGTGTGTTCACGGCAAAACATATAACTAGTCTGGTGTTAACCAGATACATCAGTGAACCGATCAACTGCCTGTATATTGTGGCATCCACCAACTGGCTATCTGAAGCACTAAGCTTCTTCCAATTGGTGATCATATGTGTAGACATGGGTCTGCAGTCCTCCATCTGAAACCTGCTCAAAATATTTGCTGCATACTTCCCCTGCCCAAGAAATATGTGACCCTCCTCCTGCCATACCTCCATACCCAGAAAGTAGTGCATCAATCCGATATCACTCATCTCAAACTCTGATGCAAGTCCCAGCTTGCACTCAGCTATGAGATCCTTGGCTCCAGTAATGAATAAATCATCCACATACAAAATGAGAATGAGCGTGTCCTCACCCCTAATGATGAAATAGAGGTTTGGATCAGCATCGCTCTTCTCGAAGCCCATCTGAAGCAAATAAGTATCAATCCGTGAATACCAAGCTCGGGGAGCTTGCTTCAGACCATATAGTGCCTTCCTCAGAAGACACACATGAGTCTCCCTGTCACTCACCTCAAACCCCTGTGGCTGCTCTATGTACACCTCCTCCTCAATAAAGCCATTCAGAAATGCGGTTTTCACATCCATCTGGTGAATGCGCCAACCCATCTCTACTGCTATGGCAATGATAGTCCTGATAGAAGTGTATCTCGCAACTGGTGCGAAAGTCTCGTCATAATCGACTCCCTCAATCTGTGAGAAGCCTCGTGCCACAAAACGGGCCTTGTGTTTCTCCATGCTGCCATCTGCAGCAATCTTGGTCTTGTACAACCACTTGGAAGTCACAACTGACTTCCCCACTGGCCTCGGAACCACATCCCAGACATCATTGCGCACAATGGAGTCATACTCCTCAACCATGGCCTCTCTCCAAACCTGATGGTCAACTGCCTGCGCAAAAGTCTGTGGCTCAGTATCCCTGATACTCGTCACTAGTGCCAAATATGCTCCCAATCTAACTGGCGGCCTACTCTCTCTGATCTGGCTCTTGGACTCCCCTACATTCTCTTTGGCCTCCTTCAAGGTCTCTTGAAACCATCTAGGTCTTCTCTTCCCTGAAGCGGTCAACGGAGAAGTAAGGCCTCTCTGCCCAAGAGTAACTGCCTCTGGACTCATCTCAACACTCTGAGATCCTGAAGACTGTACTCCCTCTAAAGTCTGTGCCCCATCTGACTGAACATGCTCTAACTGTGACCCTGAAGCTGTGCATGGTGACCCTGTCACCCATGATACTGGTGTTCCTGGCGACTGAGATTGTGCTCCCTCTGAGACTGCAACTGGCAACTCTGCATCATCCTCAATTCCAACTCTCGACTCAAGAGATCTCGCAAAAGCCCTATCCTCCTCAAATCTGACATCTCTGCTCACCACCACTTTCCTAAGTAGCAGAATGTAGATGCGATAGGCTTTCAACACCTCTAAGTATCCAACTAGAATCCCCTGCTGGGCTGTGAGGTCTAGCTTTGTCCTCCTCTCCAAGGGGACATGAGAGAAAGTCGAGCACCCAAATATCTTGATGTGCTCGACATGGGGCCTCCTATCAGTGAAGGCCTCCTCAGGAGTCATCTTCCCCAAAATCCTATGGGGGCTCCTGTTCTGCAGGTAAACTGCAGTAGCACATGCCTCTACCCACAAATACAAAGGCAAACTCTGATCATGCAGCATAGATCTCGTTGCACCGGTAATGGACGATTCTTCCTCTCGGCAACCCCGTTCTGCTGGGGGTTGTAAGGTACAGTCATATGTCTCCTAATGCCCTGCTAAGCACAGAAGTCTACAAATTGTCTCGAGGAATACTCTCCCCCGTTATCCGATCGCAAGACTTTGACCTTCTTTCTCGATTGGTTCTCCACAAGAGCTCTAAACTCTTGGAACCATGTGAAGACCTCACTCTTGGCCTTCAGGAAATAGATCCAAGTCTTCCTCGAGTAGTCATCAATAAATGTGAGATAGTACTCACAACCACTCAAGGACCTCCGAGTCATGGGCCCACACGCGTCCGTGTGTACTAAATCCAATATCCTAGCTGACCTGGTGTCACTGCTAGGGAACGATGCCTTGGCAAACTTGCCAAGCGCACACCCTCTGCAAACATCCTGATGCTCTATGCTGATCTGTGGCACTCCGATCACAACCTCTCTCAGTCCTCCAAGAGCCCCATGATGTAGGTGGGCCATCCTCCGATGCCATAACTCACACAGTTGTTTATTGTTGTCGCCACTCACTACCAAAGCGAGAAGTGGTTGAAAAAGCAATATGAATAGTTTCCCCTCTCTCACTCCAATCACCTTTCTTGAGACACGTGGAGAACCCCGAGGATGAATCAGTACCTTGGTGCCTCTGAATGTCACCTCAAGACCTCTATCTTGGAGGGTGGAAACTGATATCAGATTCTTCTTCATCCTAGGGACATACAGAACGTCCGTGAATGATATGGGTGGCAAGCCATCTCTCTAAAAAGCAATTGTGCCAACCCCTGCAACTGTGAAAGCTTTGTCATCTCCAAGAGCAATCTCCATCGTGATCTCGCTGACTCTGATATCAGAAAAGTGCTCTCGAAGTCCAGTCATATGGCTCGAAGCCTCGCTGTCTATATACCAGATACTGGGTGTCATCTCAACTGAAGTGCAGCATGTGAGGAAAGCACACTCTCTCTGAAACTGTGTCTGAAAGTCAATCTCCTTTGTTGTAGCTGCGGTACCCCCCTTCTTCTTCTTCCTATTCGGGCACTGTCCAACATAGTGCCCAAACTTCTTACAAACAAAGCACTTCACTTTGCTCATATCTCTCTTCTGACCACTGCTGCTCTCTCCTCCTCCACTCCCCTGTGGTGGGACCCCAAACTTGGGACCCTGACGACCCCCACGGCCGACCTTCTTCTTGCCCTTTGTCCAAAGAGCAAGATCCTCCTCACCCTAACCAATCTGTTGTTGTTGCTGCTGCCGTTGTCCAGAAGCCTCGGCTGCCAACCGAATCCCCTCCTGGACGAAGTCATCCCACATCCTCTCCCATGTAAGCATGACCTCCCTGGCAACTATGCCACGTACAAATGGACCCCACGGTTTGATGAAGCTATTCATAGCTTGCCTCACCAAAGAGTTAGGGTCAACAACCTCGCCGACGGCTCCAAGCTCGTCTCTGATCTGAGTGAAGCGACCAAGGAATGAAGTTACCGACTCATCCTTGAGCATGCGAATGCCCTTGAATCGGTCATGAAGAACCATCTTTCGGTTCTCATTGGAGCTCTCATACAACTTGCATAGAGATGCCCACATCTCGTATGCACAAGCCTTCCCCGTCAAATGGGGTATGATATGGTCACGAACTGCGTCACAAATGGTCCTCTTAGCCTTGTTGTTCCTTTTCTTGAACTCTGCCACCAAGACGAGAGCAGTGACACGAATGGGGGGAACAGTTGCCTCGACTATATCCCATAGCTTGAGGTCCTCTAAGACGAAGACCATCCTCGCCTTCCAAGGCGACCAATTGCTAGCCCCTGCTAGCCTGTCCCCAACTCGCATCTGAGATGCTGACATGTCTGCCAAACTGCACTGCCCAACTGATGCTCACTCTGCCAAGGAAAACACTGTCTCACTCCTGTCAACACAAGTGTGAAAAGAGACAAGTGTGACCTGACCTCACGCCTAACAAAATAGGTGTGAAAAGAAGTCAAGTCAAATCAATCTCGCTCCTACTACGTAGGTGTGAAAAGAGACTGATGACAAGTGTCCAAACTACCCAACAATCCTCTGAAAAATTCTGCCCTCTAACAACCACTGAATGAGTCAATGGTTGTCCTCAAAAATCTGTCAGAAAGAAGTGTGACAGCCACTCAAAATGTTGTTCCAACTGTCCACAAATTCAACCACCGAAGCTCTGATACCATGTGAAAATTCCAGGTCCTATCAGCTTGCCTTCTTGGTCTGTCTTTGACCAAAGAAAGGCTCTAAGTTTCTTCTGTCAGGTAAAGTATTTTTTGTTGTTTTATAACAGCCAACAGTCCAAAAGTATTTTGCTGATTTGTTACGGTTATGTTCTCGATTTTGGGTGCTCTAGCATGTCGTTTTTGTCACCAAAAATTAGTACATGCATCTCAAAATAAACATAACACACCTAAACATCGTTTACTGTTGAATATGAACAGATCTAAGAAACTAAATCATGCATATGTAGACACAGGTATTTTTGGTCAACATGACCTTGGATAAAACCCCCTCGGGGAAAACCAGTTTGGAATATGTGTGTATATATGAGGAAAGCAGAAGAAGGGTTACAATAAATACAATATATAAAAGAACCTGATACAATAGCAACTCCAATTGAGCTGATATACAAGCTCTAAATCAACAGATGCGCCCCAGAATGGTGCGCCCCTCATGCAAACTGTCAGAACCACTGAATCTGCTCCAACTGCCAACTGTGAGCTCAGATCTGAAAACCCCTCCACAGGAATGAAGCTCTAGTAGATGGCCTCCCTCTAAAACTGATCTCACTGCAATCTGATGGCTAGATATCCCACCAGGTACGAATCAACCTCCACAACTAATGTGTCCCTCTCAGAAATAGAATAGCTCCAGTAAATAATCAAGGCAAGTAGCTCCAAGCCTCCATGAATGAAAGCAAGCGACCTCCCTCAAGCATCCTCACAAAACTGACCTCATCTCCATCCTCCAAGAACTCCTCTCCCAACAAGCAAAAGACCAAATGAAGAATGCGCCCTCCTTCACCTTTTGCACCCCTCTTTGACTCTCAAAAGGAAACCTAAAATATGAAGGGTTGAGATCATCTCATCTCCCATATAATCGATGGTTGAGATCCCCCCATTCATATTTAAGTCAATAACCCACTTTGGGTTAAGTTTCCTAAGTCAACTTATGTCTCTAATTCACCCCTTTGAATTAATAATCACTTTTAGGGCAAAAGTGACTAAATTTCACTTTAACCAAAGTCAAAGTGAAATTAGACAAAAGTACAAGGTACAAAGTGTAATGTCCTTCCCTCATGTGCTAAGGAGGTAATAAGCACATGGGGAACACCTCCCAAGGTACAAAACTCAACAA
>ML795092.1:30009-42172 GCA_009831015.1 Picea engelmannii
TGTTATATTATTGAATATCTGCAATATCTCTGTGCATTTCTCTATTATATCTCCGCTCTCATTTCGTGCCGAAAATAATCCGGATCAGACCTATACCCTTTACATTACAATTAGGGTTACAAGAAGGTCAGACTCTTGAACAATATAACAAGGGATCTTATACACCCACTAATTCTCATCCACTAGGGGCACATTCATAGGGATGTCCATATTTCTGGCTCACTGCATTACACAGAAGAATCACTTCTTCACTAGTGCTCAGCCACTAGGATCACGTTCACCTGTGATCGTCCAGAGGCACATCCACTCAACAGATCTTATTTCCCACTACATTACACAGGAGATTCATTTGGATTTTATCATCAACTCTTCTGCTCGGAGGAGCCTAATACATCATCTTCATTTTTGTTCTCATGACGATGCACCCAACACTTTGGGATTTCACACGTTCACCTTGTGCTCATCCATAGGCACGTCCAACTCTGCAGATCAACTTTCTCACTATGTTACACATGAGAATCATCTTGAGTTCTTCTCAAGTCTCTGTATGGAGGAGGTCATCTCTACATTCTAGCTCTTTCTCAGATAGGAACCACACACCCTCTTCAGGGGATTTCTCTCAGGTTTGTAAGTTGGAGAATATCTCACATAGCTGCAATGATCCACATCTCACATGTTTGTAAGCTAGAGAATATCTCACATAGTTGCAATCATCAACACTCCCTCTCAGCTAGGGAGGCATTCTTCATCATACCAAGTCTCACATGGATTTACTTTGAATTTTGTCTTGGCTAGAGTCATCAACACTCCCTCTCAACTAGTGAGGCATTCTTCACCAAGTTAGTTTGGTGAAGATGTCTGCAATCTGCTCATGTGTAGGAAGGTACTGCATGTGTACGATCTTCATCTGCATCATATCTCTGATATAAGGATATTTCATTTCTTTGTGTTTCAATCCATTAGGAAACACTGGGTTCTCAAGGAGCTTTACACACGACTCTTGATTATCATCATAGGATCCATCTCAGGGTCAAGTAAATATGTTAGAATCTTGTGAATCCACATTGCTTCACACACTTGATGCTATATACTTTGCCTCTATGGTACTCAAGGCCACAGAGTTTTGTTTCCTGTTGCATTAGGAAACCATGAAAAAATTCACGATAGAACATCAACCGGATGTGCTCTTTCGATCCACTATACTTTCTTCTCAATCTGAATCGACTTATCCCGCAAACTCAAGTTCACACTGGAGGCATATCTCAGGCCATATCCAACTATGCCTCGTATATATCTTAATACATGTTTTGTTGTTGTCTAGTGAGTCTATCTCGGTTGACTCATGAAATGACTAAGCACATTCATTGCATGGCATGAATCAAGTCTAGTGTTAACCAAATACATCAGTGATCCAATCAATTGTGGATCAGTCTCGTCTAAATCATCATCAATCTTCTTCTTTAAATCCATCATGGTGGATTTTTCATTTTGTCATACTTGAAATTCTTTAATATTTTCACTGTATATTTTCCTTGACTCAGGAAAATCTCATCGGTCCTCTGTCATACTTCTTGTCCCAAGAAGTAGTGCATCATACTCAAATTCTTCATCTTAAATTCATAAGTCAGGGATTACTTGTATCCAACAACAAGGCTTTCTGAATAAATTATCAAAATCAGGCTCTCATCACCAACATTGTAATGATATAGGCTTGGATCAACAACACTCTTGTTGAAATCCAAACTCATCAAAAATTTATCTATCTGATATAGTTTCCAACTCATGGATGGCAGTACGTATGGAAGTGTATCAGGTTTACTGGATCAAGTGTCTCATCATAGAAAACTCCCTTTGTTTGTGAGAAACCTCTGGCTATAGATCTTGTTTTGTATTTCTTGACACTTCCATCAGCTGCATACTTGATCTTATAGATCCACTTGGAAGTTACCACAAAATTCCCTTCTGGTCCCTGAATAATATCTTATGCATCATTCTTTAAAATATATCGGTATTCTTCTGTTATGGAATCTTTCCATACATGTTCTATTTTTGCTTCTCTAAGACAAGGAGGCTCAACATCAATGAAGTGGCTCATGACTGAAGGATAGCTCGAAAATCTATTTTGCTTTCTCGGGATGTGCCTTGATAGGCTTGTATGTTTCTCTGCCTCTTGCAGAGTGAGTCTAGGTAGGCCTTTTATGCCCTACTGCAATATCTTTGAAAATATCAACTGGAGAAACTGGATCAACTAGAATAATGTATGTCTCCCTCTGAACTATTGAAGGGGGAGAAGGTATTGTTTTATTGTTAATCTCCATCTGAGATTCTCTGGATCTTTGAAAGACTATCTCTTCTTCAAGGACAACATCTCTTCTTGTCTCAATCTGTCTCTGACTAGGGATGTCGATCTTGAATGTCTTTGAAGATTCACTGTATCCTTTATTTCTAAAGGATCTAGCTTGGATTTCTTCTCTTTGGGTACATGAAAATACACTAGGCACATAAATAACCTGAAGTGTTCAATCTCAGGCTTCATTCTGGTGAAGACTTCTTTGAGAGTTATGTTTTTTTTTTTTTTAAGTCTAGTGAAGACTCTTGTTCTAAACATATACTGTGTCATGCATGCTTATTCCCATAGAATCATAGAAAGATTTTGATAATGTGTTATTGCGTTGGTTTCCCCCAATGATGGTTCTATTCTTCCTCTTTCTCAAATAGTTTAGACTCCCTCTGAGTCAAGTGGCTCCCTCTGAAGGATAAAAATCTTCCTTTGATCTTAACCTGTCTGGAACAAGAAAACAAGAGGAACCAAAACAAGAATATCTCCTAAATGAGAACAATGAGTGCATCTCTAGAATTAAACAATTTAAGGATTGTTGTCATAGCTACAACACCTACTTGTAATGTAGAAAACTTTAGAAATATAGGTTAGAGGAATGAAAATTACAACAATCAAACCTCGAGTCTTCTCTTTGAGTGTGTTGTTCCTCTGAATGCACTGAGATCCCTCTGGATCCATGACTTCAACAAAAGGTTCCTTCCTCCTGCATCTTCCCTCATGACAACGATACAAATAATATATATACAAGTGCATACCTGAGGGTGTTGATATGATTTCTCCAATGGCTCTTGGCTGATATTTGTCCTCTTGACATCTTTATGAAGGAGGTATGTCACAGTGACACCTTTTGTATCCCCCACAATAAGTCTTCCTTTGAAGTCTTGTCTTCTAGAAACTTTAAGTTGCTTGATCCATCAAGCTTAACTTCCATCATCGTTTTGTTCATCATAATTTTAGATTTTTCACAACCCTTTGTCAACTGGGTTAGAAAAACTAACGGTTAGTCTAGGTTAGCACTTTTAGGTTTTGTTGGGCTTATGGCTGCCAACAATAAGCCTTTGAAATATGGGAAAACACTGGTGATCTAAAGAGATCCTTCAATGAGTTGCAGAAACCCTAATACTGAAATTTCTGTAGAAATTAGCGAAACCCTAGAAACTCTAGGGCCAAAAAGTCAAAATGCTCAGAAATTCAATCTGAAGCTTGTTGGAGGTGCATTGAAGGAGGTCGTACACTCCTATGCCAAAATTATCCCCAACGTCCAAGTATTAAGGGTTGAAACTGAGAAAGAAGGAGGGTCGTACATAATTTTTGGAAACCCTAGGAGGGTCGTACAGTTCTGCAAAAAGAGGTCGGTTTGCCTTGAAGTTTTGTGCAATGGATTCTTCAAGACCTATGCTCTGAAACCATGTTGATTTTTCAATAAGCAAGGTTAAGCATGAAGTTCATTCCATTTTTATCATTTAACCATAACCATTAATGTTGTAGCAACAAAGATCACAATAAGAAACACCATGCACAAGAACACAAGAAGTATCCTGGGAAACGCTTCTCAACAAGGGAAGAAAACCCAACCAAATACATTGCTATATTCTTCAAGAGAAAGATCTTCACCACCAAGAAAACCTAACACACAAGAGGGTGCTCAAACCCTAGAAGACTAACGCCCAAGAGAGGTGCGCACTTTTCCCAAGAAGATGTACTTGCTGAAGTTTCCAAACTCACATGAAAGATATGATTCCTCAATGGGGAATTTACCTTTACTTATACTAACCTGAACCTATCAACAAAAGTGTCTATTGGCACAACAGGGCCGACCTCACTAGCTTATAATATAATTAATATTAACCATATTAATTATCTTTTACATTAATTACCAGTCACATTAAGGTGGGGCCGACCTGTACCCTTTACATTACAATTAGGGTTACAGACAGGTCTGACTCTTGAACAGTATAGCAAGGGATATTATACACCCACTAATGCTCATCCACTAGGGGAACATCCATAGGGATGTCCATATTTCAGGCTCACTGCATTACACATAAGAACCACTTCTTCACTAGTGCTCAGCCACTAGGATCACGTTCACCTGTGCTCGTCCACAGGCACACCCACTCAATAGATCTTCTTTCCCACTGCATTACATAGGAGAGTCATCTAGAGTTTCTCGTCAACTCTTCTACTCATAGGAGGCTAATACATCATCTTCGTTTATGCTCTCATGACGATGCACCCAACACTTTGGGATTTCACATGTTCACCTTGTGCTCAGCCACAGGCACGTCCAACTCTGCAAATCACCTTTCTCACTGCGTTACACAGGAGAATCATCTGGAGTTCTTATCACTCTCTGTGTGGAGAAGGTCATCTCTACATTCCAACTCTGTCTCAGATAGGAACCACACACCCTCTTCAGGGGATTTCTCTCAGGTTTGTAAGCTGGAGAATTCACATAGCTACAATGATCCACATCTCATAGGTTTGTAAGCTGGAGAATGTCTCACATAGTTTCAATCATCAACAACTATCACATCTCTTCTCAGAGATAAGCTACCACCATTCTAGCGAGTTAATTTCACTCTGTATTTTCTTTTACAGTCTTTGCATATTTCATTCTTTAATAGAAATTGAATATTATTGTATCTCTATGTTTTTATCTTATTTATTTGTTTCATTTTGTTCCCTCATATATCCGGATCAACAAACTATATACTTACTACATATCTCTACAAGCCCTCATCCAACCATTAGACCAAAAATGAAACTCTCTTCCACTGCCCCACACAACAAAAGGAACCCCTACTCATTTTCTACTCAATAGTTCCTCATAGTACTCTTCCCTTCTAGTGCTCTTCAATGAAAATATAAAGATTCCAATGTCGTCTACCTTCTTGGAATACAAAAAGAACTGGGCCTCAAGATAGTCTATGACTAGCAATAATGATTTTGCATGTCTAAAGGTGTTGCCTCCACTACTGTGGACATTCCATGCATGGTTTGTCTCTTCAGCAATTCCATTTTCTTTCTCATTTTCAATGGAAAGCTTCCCCAACTGCTACAGACTCTTACCACCCATAGGTGCATGAGAACTCTTGCTATATTTAGCCATAACAACTAGGGGAAAACATCCCCATAATATGGGAGCTTGTCTCCTCTCCCTACCCACAAGTGGCTTACCCCCCTCTATAGAATAAAATAATTCCATGGAAAAGACAATTGAAGATGTTTGCTTGCATGATATCCACTCCCTTCCCAAGGATATGACACTTGTACTTAGTACACACATATAAGTCAAATATTGATGAGACAACTTGTAAGGAAGCACAAGCAAGAAAGGGCAATGTCTCCAAAGGACAATGACAAGGTCACATCACCCAATAACCACATTTCCTTTTCCCTATTATGGTATCATAGTCCCCTTGTTGATCCCTCAAGCAACAATTTTGGTGGATTCATATTATTATGTATTTTTCATCTTCATACATGCTTCCACATATACATGAGCATATCATGGAAAATATACCCACCACATCGTAAACTTTGCCCACCACTTGGAATCCTATGTTTTGACTAGTCAGGTCTTAGCCTTGAGCTCAGACTATGAATATTTACAATGCATTTTACATATTTACAACACAAGATCATTATATCTTAGCCCACTTGGCTTGACTCTAGTCACATAACCCATCTCACACAATAATACATGATTTACTACATGTTATATTCCAGGGGTCAAAACTGAGATATTACACAAAGAAAACAAGATTCTGAATGACATAGCTTGCAAAGAGAAAATAAATTACATCATATGACTCGAAAACAAAGGGGCAAACTAAGAAGATCAATTATTGAATAAAAAAGGTGTAGTGAGAATGTAGGTATAGAACTATGGAAGATTTATTTGGGGTGATTGTGGGTACTAAAAAATCTCACTGGATTGGAGTTGTTAAACATGCCCTAAAATGGAGTCTCTTCTAAAGAAGATTCCCTTGCCTTTTGTCCCTAACCAATGCACATTCGATATATCTACATCAATAGTGAACTTTGTGCTTTATATACTATTAAGGGACATGACTAATTTGTAAGGGTTGCATTTGATTAACTTATATGAGAAAATGAGATATGTTAAATATATCCTTAGCAATGAGATGAGTTTTATAGGGAAAATGTTAATAACACAAATTATGCTTGACTTCATCAAGATTTTCCTTAAAATTCATTTGTTCCATTTGGAAGAGGGTAATTTATATTGGTTGGTAATTTCAGAGATTTTTTTTTTATCAAGACTACAATTTTGGCATGACTACATACAATTTGAACCACCCTAGATCCATTTTATCCTTGGATTTACCAAGCACTAGGAGAGATCAAATCTTTCAAGGTATAAACCTTCCTTCAAGTTTTTACATTCTAAAAATGGTTTGCATATCAAGGAATTCAATCCTTCTTGACACTTGATATATTCAAGGTTGAGATGTCTGTTAAGGTATTAACAAAATCAAAAGTTTTTCTAATCTCAATAATTGCTTTAAGATCCTCATTCTTCCTCACTCTATTGCATTCCAAGTTAATACCTTCACTTTTTATGGATTTCAAAAACTAACATTGAAATGAAAATATCGTGAGGAGAAAGACAACTTTATATACTTATATATATATATTGAAATTGTTTTTACAACTATAATGCCTTCTATACCATGAGGGTTAAGGGTTAATGTGAATACAATGTTACAAACATATTCCTGACTGACCAGGTAGAGAGGAGGCCACAATCAATCGAAATCAGAGGACAATATTGTATAACTTGTAAACTTGTAAAGAGGTTTTACCAAAGTCGGTTGAGGACCCAATTTGGATTTACATTTACAAGTACAGAGATTCGAATGGGGTGGGTGTGGATTTCGGCCAAGCTTAAAGTTAGTTCATCATTGTTGAGTTGGTGTCCATAGTTGCGGATTTTCACCCATTCAAAAAGAACGTTTGCATTCATTTATTAATTGTGGTGGCTTTCTTTTCTATTCCCACAAAAGAAGATGGTCCTTTACAAAACATGGGACCACAAAATTCTAATGTACTCTGAATATTGGTGTCAGATCTTATGTCTCTCCTTCGCTGGCTTCAGATTCTTGCAGCAGGCCATGACAAGTTTTCCTTCTGTACAGGAAAAAGCAAAATAAAGAAAAGAACAGAATAAGTTTATTTTACTCTCTCGCTTATTCACAGGAATACTCCTTTTCCTTTTTCAAGCATGTAGAACATGCATACACAGATGTCCAGAGTTGAGAGTTGAGAGGACAGAGTAACAAAAATTTAATGTCTTAGTCTATGCATTCTGAAAATCCATGCTGTCTTTCTTAGCCTGCAAGATGGAGGAAGAACACCAATTTGTGCACAGGAGATTTCTCCATTACAGGTTTTCACAAACTGTTTTGATATTTGCAGCTCTTTCAGTCTTGTTGATTATCGAAGCTACTGCTCAATCCAGTCTCTGCAGGACAAGCTGTGGTGGTTTACCCATCCAGTATCCATTTGGCATTGATGATGGATGTGGGAGTTTTGAATACAGATCATTGCTTGTGTGTACCAATGACACCAAACTTGAACTAAGGACACCCACAGGGAGATATCTTGTGAAGAACATCAGCTATGCTAATCCACATATAGTTATCTCAGATCCTTCTATGTGGAGTTGCAGTGCAGGAGATGAACTCCCCCATAGCAGAAGCTTTAGTCTTGACATCAGCAGAGAGTTCTCCATTTCAACTTTCAATACTTTTCTCTACTTCAATTGCAATGTGTCTTCTGTCCTTGTTAAGTCTCAGCCTAGTTATTGTGAGGACCAGGCAAGCAGATGTGAGTCCCTGTGTGATAGTAACAATTACCTTTGCAGTAGTTTTCCTGATTGCCCAAAAGCTCTCTCTAAGGTCTCTTGCTGCTCCTACTATCCAAGGACCTCAGATTCTTTAAGACGGATGCTCCAAAACTGTGAATCATACACTAGCATATATTGGGATATCGCCAATGCATCTGCAAGTGCTTCCTATAACCAAATTCCTGCCTATGGTATTCGCTTGAATTACGAGAATCCGAGCACTAATCACTGCCTGAGCTGCCAGGATGATGGGGATGGAAGTGGGACCTGTGGCTACGAGACTGAATTTGGCAATTTCATGTGTCTCTGCAATGACAGGAATGTCACCACTTACTGTTCAGGTATGATGGTTCTAGAGTGCAAACTACTTTCTAAATTGTATTTACAAATCTAAACTTGATGCTCCTTTTATTTGATAAGTATTTTTGCTTATAAACAATTTGTGCATATAAAAACAAGCCTGCGTCAGTGTACCTCTGAGTCACAAAGTTTGAGCCAGTTTCAGATTGAAAACTGGTTTATTTCTGGAAGTAAATGTGACACAAGTTGTCTGAATTCAAGGGATCTATGTGGATTGGTACTGGCTTACTATTGGAAACCCTCTTTAATGAAGCCAATCCAGTGCTGCTTCCTGGCCAGCAAAACTTACGGATACTCTGAAATTGGTCTTGGGTATTTGTTCAATTGTTTGCCAAGGAGAAAAGCTAGGTGATTTACATACCATATTTAAATAATTATACATAAATTAGCATGCATCCATCAATATAGGGTTTATTACTCAGTAAAGTAATTGAAAACATTAAGATTTGCACCTCAATTTTTTTATCTCTGTAAAAGCTCCAGAGTTAAGATGGATTTATGATTCTATATAAGTATATATAATATCCTTTATATTAAATTCAACATAAATCTCTATAATGGAATTTAAACATTTTTCATTCAGATATAGAATCTTTTATTCTATTTAGTAAGATTCCAAAAACAATTAGAATCATAAAATAACAATAAATAACAGTACTCCCTTAAAGATCCATATCCACAGGTGAAAGGTTTGAGACTTCAGGTTATCCCTAATACCAAAACTTAGCACTGATGACAAAATGAATCTTCCAAAGAAGCATTACAAATTTTAACAACTGATATATGCTTGCTTGATTACAGATCATGGCCATCTTCACCACCAAACCGGCCGTGTGATTGCAGGTAAAACAAAGGACTCATTTATGGATTACATGAACAATTCCTGTGGTTTCATTTGATATGCTTCTATTAATGCATCTGAAACTTGAAAGGGAACATTGGCCTCTTGATGACAGGGACCGTGGTAGGAGTTGCTGTTGGTGGAATGATTTCTGCAGGTGTTGTAATTTGGTATTTCAGAAGGATTAAACCAAACAGACCTTTCAGAATTGGGGTTGAGAACAGTAGAAATGGCAATATGTAGTCAGGTTACCATTCTTAATTGGTTTTGTTTTTTTGAAGTATGAGGCTTTAGGACCAGGACCTTATCTGAGCAGACCTCAGGATCAGGTATGACCTCAGGACAAACCCTTTTAGTCAAGGCCTTAAGGTATTGCCCTTCTTTAGAAGGAAAAGGTCTTACCTGAGCTCAGATAAGGTCTTGGTATTATGTGAGTTAAAAGGGTTGGTCCTTACATGTGGGCAGTAAGGTCTATATGCTGAAAACAAGGCCATGATTCTGCACTGCAGAATTTTACAGCAGTCATCACCATGATCAAGAGTTGTGCAGCTATAGAAAGGATGCTATTAGCATTTGTGTGGAGTTTTCTGAGTTTTCGATATATCCTTATTTGTTCAAAGTAAATCATGAAATCTAAACTTTTGATATTATACTGAGATAACAACAATTTTTTCTCTCAGATCCAATGGTGGATGATTCAAGTACTGAGTTGGGAAGCTTATTTGACACTACAATGTGAAATTTTGAAATTAAATTCGTTGCCTTAAAAATACAATGTTGAGTCCATCTGTTGGTTTTACTGGCCTTCCATGCAGGATTTAGGAAAACCTGTACCTGTTTTTGAGTTGGCCACTAAGGTCGTGTTAAGAGATTATCTGAGCTATATACAGTTTTCCACGTAGATTCATCTTATTAATCACCCCGAGAGATAAAAAATTAAAAGTATAATTTTTCATATTTTTAAATAAACATTGAACTTTTTGATAATTTTTTTATAATTAAATTTTTTAAATATGATAAGCCAACCTAAGATCACACGTCATAGGCCTAAGAGACTTGTTGAGCGAAAACGATAAATCTCCAATATTGTTGTAATTTCAACGATACTGTTAAAGGTGGATTAACATCATAGATTTAATCTAGAGGTAAATGAGAAAGTTCTTGAGTTTTTTTCAACATTTGATGTCGTGGGAAACTCACCCGATATTTTCCCACTTCGTGGATGATATGAGGTGTTAAACCATTACTCCAGGGACACAAGGCTTGAACCCGTAACCTCTCCCCGTACCAGAAGAGTGTGCGCACGTCTTACCATCTATGCTATCCTATGGGGCTAAGTTCTTGAGCTACTTGGAACTAGAAAGGTAGACTAGTGGCTTCACTTTTGGCTTGAAGTTAATGAGAAAGTTCTTGAGCTACTTGGAACTAGAAAGGTAGACTAACATTGTACTTTTGGGTTAGTGGGTAGTGAATGAGGAAAACAATGAACTTGCTAGAGTTATTAAGGTAGACAATATCATGCCCTTGGATTGGTAGGGAGATAGTAAGAAATACATTACACTAACTAAAAATAACAAGGCACATAAAAATCATACATTTAGATTGGCGGGGATCTGTCACGGAAGACCTTAGGCTAATTGAGGATAGAAAGATAGATTTATATCATGCCCTTGGACTCGTGGGGAATTAGGAAGGAAGATCTTGGGTTAGTTTAGGCTAGAAAGGTGGACTAACATTGTACTCTTGATTTAGATGAAAAATAAAAATGGAAAACCTTAAGTTAGTTTGGACTAACACCATATTCTTAGGAGATAACAAGGAATATCTTGATCTATTTTGGAACTATCAAGATAGATTAATACTTTCAGCTTTGGTAGTGCCATCAATAAATGATTCTTAAGTAGCCTAGATCAATCTTACTCTGAATCTATCAAGTACTGAGAGGGATAAAATCACTCCAGGTGCAAACCTTTTTTAGAGTGCAAAACTTGAGGAAATCTTTTCACTTTGAGGGATTTGATCCCTCTCAGTGCTTTAGATCCGAAGTTAATTCAAATCTAGAATGGTTTTGATATATTATGAGTTAAGTTGGATCTGATCAAGAAATTGAACATATTAAGCTAGTAGGTGTGGATATTCTAAGTTCTAACATCTTATTCTAAGTGCGGAATACACATTTTGTTCTCATGATTTCTATCTATATATAAGGAACATAATGTTATGGACAATTAACTTTCTTGAGTGTATGTATGTACGTCCAAAATTTTTGATAAAATAACAAAATGTACTTACGGACAATTTGATCCTCATTTCATTGCTCCTTAGAGTATGTGTATGTGATATAATGCAGTAGTCATACAATTTCTTTTGATTTTTATTTTTTATTTAATTTTTCTTTTATTGTCACATAATTCATATTACTCATCCAACACTATATTATAGAGCACCTCTTAACACAATTATTTTTATATGAACATTCACCAAACATCACCACTATTATGTAACCATGTTTAGAGTCAAAGTAAATGAGTTAAGCCAAGTTACGTTATGTTTGCTCCTCCTTGGAGAGTTCACTCCTTCTCAATTCATTTCTCCCCAAAAAGTGAATGGACAAATTAATAGATAAATATGTTTGTAAAGTGTAACACAACCAATATGTAATTTCTTTTAGTTATTTTTTTATTTATTTAATTTTTCAATTATTATTATGTAACAATATCTCTTTTATAAAAAAAATTAGAATGCT
>ML795092.1:53748-66709 GCA_009831015.1 Picea engelmannii
GAGCGAAGAACACATGCACTTGGGGAAAAACTTAGGATAAAGCCTTTTATGGGTTTTTCTTCAACTTTTCAAAGGGACACCACCATGGGACTTTGACCAACTATCTTTTAAGCATTTGGAACATGGTGTAATCTTGACTTCAAGATGGTTTTAATGGACTAGAACAATAAAGCAACTGACCTATGATCTAACCTATCTTCCTAGGACAATTAACCCAGATTAAACTGTTGGGTTAAGAAATTACTCTACCTAAGGGCTATCTGACCAGGATTAGACAGACTGGTCAGATTTATTCACTAATCTAACCTAAGGGCTATCTGACTAGGATTAGACAGTCTAGTCAGATTTATTCACTATCCTATCAACATTAAATTTAAAAAGAACTTGGCCATGCTTGAAAGGTATGGCCAAGTTACTATTATTGCATGGGGCTTTCATTTCAATTCTTTTATGCCCTCTTTTCTTTTTCTTCTTTTTTCTTTATTTTTCTTTTTCTTTTTCTTTTCTTTTCTTTTTTCTTTTTCTTTTTTCAAATTACAAATTATTTGCAGAATGAAAAATCATTTGTCAACAAAAACACTAGAGACAGATAATATCCCAGTCACCAGTTGATTCCCATAATTTATGGGGTGATAACAACTCCAATTTCTATTGTTAAATTCATGAGAAAATGGAGAAATTCTGCCATGTGGTGAGATATTCTTGATTTAATATCTGTTGTAGCAAATTCAGACCTAAAATTGGTCGAATTTGAAGTTACAGTGAAGCCATGACAGTTGGAGCGAGATTAGTAATTAAAATTCTCAATTCGTGACTTGAGTTTGGGGAAAAATTCATTCCATAAATGTCAAACCGCAACAATCTGTTGTTGTAGAGGTTGAACTGGTGTTATTGGGGTGAAATTGAACAAATTTCATAGTTGCAAAATGTCTATGGAATAAATTGGGAAAAAATTAAGCAAAATCCCCAATTTCTGCAGTGGAATTCACGAGGAATTGATACACATAAAAATGAATGTGCGTAGGTGGATGCACTAAAAATGCATGATGCATAGTGAAAAGCTTGTGTGATGTGAAAAAATATTGGCGTGCTGGTGTGCACGCTAAATTTTGGCACCGTGCTAAAAAATATTAGTGTGTGAGTGCGTGCACTAAAATTTGGCGCCATGCAAAGATATTTGTCTAGGTGATGCTACAAACAATGTTGTCAAATACAACACAGTGATAAAATTGCTTCATGACACTTTATCACATGGCATTTCTCACCTCTAGGTCTACCTAGATGCTCAGTTGGTTGTGTCCCAGTTAAATGGGGTTTACCGCATTTATGTTCCCACTCTACACCAATGATTCCTTAGGGTACATCTCTTAGAAAGATTTTTCGATTACATTACGTATATCCATATTCCTAAGAGATTTAATCATCTAACATATACTCTAGCTAATCAAGTTTTAGATTGGCATGTTTCTCACATATAAAAATAAAATCACACACATACACATGTAAATACATTTGTAAAAATGTCTTCCATAAGACAATAAATATGTATATATGTGTGTGTGTCCAAAAAATAGTGTTATGAGTACATAGGTGGGAATGAAATCCTCAGAAGTGATCAGTCTACATCGTTGGGCTTATGACCTCAAAAAATACATATGGTACATAAAAGTTCCCTTGGCACATCAACGCTTAATGCTATATAAGGACAATGCATATTGGCCCTGCTATAGTGTACAATGGCGTTCACCAAACGCCAGAACAACTGGACCAAAGTCTAAGGAACCCCTACTACATGTGATTGCATAGTTGGGGGGAGATCCTCGATATCGTCCATAGTAAGTTTGCGCTCCACTCGTCGCAATACTCTGTCAGCCTCTCCGGATGGGGGTTCCCCTACAACTATTGATCCTCTTGTTGTTGTTAGTCCTACCTCAGGTCGAGGACATCGTCGAGTCCTGGCGAAGTCTGTTGGTATTACAGGCCCCACAAATGTACATAACAGATACACGAGTCAATACTCTATACATGCATGAAAAGGATATATATGAAAATTAAAAATTAAATAAACTTTAAAATATATGTTACCTATCTCTCCTCACTCCTCACTGGGAGGCACAAGAATGTATGGGTCTCTGGTGAAGTTGATCCCTGCATATGGGTAATTCTCGATCATCAGGATCTCACGTGCCCACTAATCAAAACATTTATCATCAAAGGCCTATATGGTCCTCCCTCCCCTCTGTCTAGGTAGCAACACTGCCCATCTTCTCACTACTGGGAAGGAGGCTACATGCCCCCGTACTGTCTCTCCGGGACTGAGACTAGGCACCCTCTCAAATAAGAAGGAGCACAAGATAGTACCAAACCCAAATTTCTTGTTTGTATACTGTCAACGACACTCTATAAGTTGTCTCTTCATGCATACCAGCATGGTAGTACTCTAGTAAAAAATGGTGTCCTCTAAGCACTGAATGGCACAATGCATATGTTCCTGGGAGGCCTGGTGAAGGGTTGTAGATCTATTAATCCGCTTGATCAAAAGTGATATCACACGCAAAGATAGGTTGGTGATCTTGCGGATTGGAACCTGAGAACCTACCTTCTCAGTGTCGGCCTCACAACACATCTGAATGCAGTCCTCGATGTTGAAAGGACCTCGAGGAAATGTCCTCAAGTTAATTGGTTCCCTTCTTCTCGAGAGGCCAGTCAAGAAGTAAATATCCTTTGTGGTTGGGGTCAGTGATTGACCCTCTAACATGAAGGCCTCAGTATTAGGATGTCAATACTCCACAAGAGAATTGAGTAGCCTCAGTTGTGCCCTCATAAATGGACATTGGAAGACCTTCCATAACCCAGATGATTTCAGTGCAGCAATGGCTACAAGGTCCTCCTCGACCAGGACGTCGAGCTACTCATGTTCTCTCTCTCTCTCTAGTAGACATACATCCTGTTACATGGAAAAATAGAGAGGAGTCAACACTTGTTTTTTATTTTTTCAAAATGCTAGAGGTTGTACGGGGGTTTCTTTGTACACAGTCACATATGTACACAGGTTGTTTAGTCTTCTACATGAGTACATACGCGGGCTGGCCTTGGCAGACTACGTACACACAAGGCCGCTCTTTTACAAGAGTGTGCCCCCTCCAAACACAAAATTAAAGCTAAAATAAAGTATTGAACTGCAAGTGTAGGTGTTTTGTACTTACTTAGTCCAAACATAAGGGTGTTTCATCCACTGAAACTCCCAGAATCCACTCTTTTAGTAAAGGGGTTGTTTCACCTTTTGGTTGATTTTCAAATTGCAATGGTAAAAATGAGTTGTCCACTTATATTTATAGACTTTTTTGACCCTTTTTTCACCTTTTTGGCCCCCTTTGTCTTTTTTCCTGGCTTGGTGATCACTCGATTTCACTTTTGAGTTTTCTATTGGTCATTCTGATACTCTTTTTCTTTCAGTTTGGTAATTTTTTGGGATGGGTCACAGTTTTTGGTATCCTTTGGTAAAAGTCATTTTTTCCAATTTTTTGCATATAAGTTAGGATTTCATTCCCACTTTATGCATCTCATTTTATTTTTATCTTTTCCATAGGATCGAACCCACTGAAGTGTGACATAGAACCTTCATTGTTGCTTTAGAAGTGTCGTAATTAGGTGGTAGAGCCTACCTTTACATGGATGCCCTAGGTAGATCCTTGTTACATCTTTGGTGTCCATGTTGTCAATAATGACTATCGGCTTGGGAGTCCTTGTTAGTCCTGTCATGATTACAAGATGAAGCCTCATTCTTTTGTTTACCATCATCCTAGGACTTACCCTCGGGACTCCCTAATGAGCACACTTTGTTGTCTTTAAAGCTTGCTTTGAAATTCAAAATCAACATCCAACGAGACTGTATTTATTCTTTTCGATATTGCCTGGATTAAATGAGAAAAGTATCCTTCTAGAGTCTTCTTTAAGCCCTTTTCAGACTCTCTAAAAATCATTGTCGAGTGATCTTATTTCCCTTCACACTCGCCAAAATCAAATTTGAAGGCACATATATCCGACGATAGTTTACCCCTTTTTCGGTCTGGGTGGCTAATTATACGAATAAAGGTATTCTCTAGGAACTTCGGTTCTCTAGAAGAGTATTCTCGGGCATAATTTTAACCCTTTTTAGGGCATGAGGGACTAAATCTTTGAAAGAGAAACATTCTCCTTGTTTTTTGTTTATCACCTTTTTCAGGCCTTGGAGATTACTTACAAAAAAGGAACCCCCCCGGAGTTCATAGTTAAGCTCTTTTCAGACTCCCTAAAATTGAAAGGATCATTGAGTGACCTTATTCCTTAACACTCATTAAATTGGTACAGAAGAACATCTATTGGCATGAGTTTAACCCTTTTTCCATCCAATAGATTATAGCGAAAAATGGTACGCCTTGGGAGATTCGTCTCGCTAAGAGAGTTCTCCTTAATTACTTTTATACTTTTTCGGGCTAAGGAGACTAAACTCAGAAAAAGGCTGAGTCCATAGTTAATCTCTTTTCAGAATAGACTACCTCCGAAAAAGGTACTCTCTGGATTCTTCTTTTGTGTTTTTTCAGACAACTACCAAGCTTACCTTCTCTGGGATCGTAAAACATTACATAGAAGGGGTCTTACTGTGTCATGTTTAATCGCATTGTAGGTCTCATATTTGCGTCTTTGGCCTAATGTTGGATCCATGTTGCTCTCAACTAAAACTTTGAAGCATTACTTATACACAATCCTTGCAACACTTCTTGCCTCTGCGACCTGACACCTTGACCCATGGAGGAATTTTCCCCGGGTGTCCTTATCCTGCACATGTTTCCTTGCCCTGAGCATTAGTGTGTTCTATGCGCTTGGAACTAGTTTTATTGTCACAAAACTTGTTCATCCTTTGTAACATAGCATTCTTTTATTTTTTTTCAATCTCTTTTAAAAATTGAAAAGATAAAAAAAATCAAATATTCCAAAAAGAGGGGACGAGAAATGCACATTCTTTTTTTGGCAGCAAATATAGTCTCCCTTGGACAAAGCACATCCTTCTATTTGTTCATCAATAATTGGGATATAGTATGACCTTAGGAAGTTTTTCTCGCTACATAGAGTTGTGTCCTCCTCCGTTTGGTTACTCTTCCAAATATATGGAGAAATTGTGTTTCCTCCTGTATCACAAACTTATGTCAATGTCATGTTTTCCGAGTCTAATCATGTTTTGTGCTTTTGTCTAAGGTAATTTTTACCCAACTTGAGTCGGCCTTTATGAAGTTTGTCTCTTGAATTTCATGAGTCATCCATCCCGAGAGTCCAGTTAATTTCAGATTCAAAATCGATGAAGTTCTTTGCCTCATCATCGAGATCCTCCAATATTTTCCCAACAGATTGTCGAAGACCTCAGTGAAGTGCGTTATACACTCCCATTGTACTCCTTCCTGATTTTTGAAGATCTTGAAGTTGTTTCTCGAGCTATGAATACTTCATCTCCAGCCGCAGGCATCACTAGCTTCTTGAAGATACATACTATGCTCGTATATCTTCAAATGATTTTTAGATATATATTCGTTGTGTATTTATCATGGATACACTTTATATAGTTATATGATATGGATCTGCAGTTTATTTGATTGACAACCATGATTTAGTTCATCCCGAGCATGGGTATGCGCACCTCAGAGAGACAATTCTTGTTTTGCAAATGGCACCTCCCGAACTCTGGTCCTGGGCTCACTCTATTTTGTGCATTGGTGAAGATGTTGTAATATATTTACACCATCATTTTCTCTTCTGAACTCACACATTAGGGGGAATCTTTTATAGCCCTAAAATTTCCTACTCATGCATACATGGCATTGGCCCTCTTACTTGCATAATTTTCCAAATCACTGCTAAGAAGCTCTACTTAAAAAACCAATTTTTAGAGCATGTACACTCCTTGCACCACTACATCCTGCGTACATATGCTTGTTGCATGCTATACAACCCACGCACATATGCTTGATTCACATTACACAGCCCACATATACCTCCAAAAGCTGCAAAAATTAAAAAGTTGTAAGGAATTCGGTGGAATTCATGGGCTATTGGAGGTTTCTGAACCAATTCACCTGCTATAGCCCGTCCCCCAACCGAATAACCATCCTTTTGTCATATAAAAGGAGGTGTTGGGGTTTCATTTCACAACTAAGCATAAGAACAGTGAAACTCTTCCCAATTTCACTTCCCTTCCTTGCCCAAGCATTTGCTACTGTTTGTGAGTTGTTGCATCAACACTCCCTCTTCAACCCCTTTCCTTCCATTCAATCCATTCCCTTCCCTTGAGGTGATACGTAGATTGAGAGAAGAGGATTATTGAAGGTGCACTTGGATCATTGTAAAGAGGAGCTCAGACCAGGTTCGCAGAATGGTGGCCAACAAGGATTGTAAGTGCAATATACCAGATATAAAATGTATGCATAACTGAAATAAAATGCTAGTAATGACAGAATAACAACAATATAACTAGAACATTCACCACAATAACACTGAAATTATATAAGAATAACAACAGAAATAACACTTTGAATATGAAAGCAATGTTCACGGGCCTCTTCGAGGGGGAAACCTCAAGTTGAGCAGAGCTCTATTACAATAATATCCAAGCTAAGGTTCTCATACCCTTGACTCCTATTTATACTAAAAATAAGCATCTAGAGGAAGATCCTTCTAGAAGCGGAAGCTTCTATTAGGTCTTCTTACATCCGCCTTATTCTAGTTTATTGAAAAGCCTTATTAATATTGACCTTTATTACATCTGAATATATTGTTCTACCTATGTGAGGGTTAGGACCCTAACATGGCCGCCCCATTAAAAATAGCCTTGTCCTCAAGGCTTGAGATGAGGAAATTGTTGCAGAATGGTAGTTGGTTCCCAAGTGGCATCTGCTGGAGTTGTATCTTTCCACTGGACTAGAACTTCCTTGATGGTTCTCTGATGTAGACAACACTCATGCTGGTCCAAAACTGCTTCTGGCTATAGCCAAATGGATCCTTCTTTAGGTAACTCTGGAAGGTTGGTTTGAATTTGGCACTTAGCTCCAATCACCTTCTTTAAGCATGAAACATGAAAAATAGGATGTATCTTCAAATGGCTGGGAAAAGCTAACTGATAGGCGACTTGTCCCACACACTTGAGTATGGTATAAGGACCATAAAATTTGGGCGCTAGCTTCTGACAATGCTCGTCCTTGAGGGAAGTTTGCTTGTAAGGTTGCAGTCGAAGAAAAACTTGATCCCCTTCTGTAAATTGACTTCAGAGTGACCTTGATCTGCTTGATGCTTCATGCGATTCTATGCCATGACCAAATTCTCTTTGAGGGTATAGATAATAGCCTCTCGAGTTGTAAGTGTTAGGTCAACCGCCTAGACCTTTGAGGAACCTGATAAGTATGAGAGAACTGAAGGTGGCTTCTGTCCATATACCGCTTCAAAAGGAGTCATGCATGTAGCTATATGGTATGAAGTGTTGTACCACCATTCAGCTAGGGGTAACCATTGAGCCCACTGATTTTGCTTTTCCGAGGCAAAACACCTCAAATATGTTTCCAAACACTTGTTGAAAACTTCTGTTTGGCCATCATTCTGGGGATGATAAGCTGTGCTGAGATGCAATTTGATGCCTTGTATCTTGAACAGTTCTTGCCAAAAATTTCTTGTGAAAGTTGGGTCGTGATCATAAACAATAGAGTGTGGCATACCATGAAGCTTAAAGACCTGATCCATGAATATTTGAGCCACCGTGGATGCTGTAAACAAGTGTTGAAGGGAGAAGAAATGAGCATACTTGGAAAGGCGATCAACAACCACCATGATGACAGATTTATTTCCCGATTTGGGTAAGCCGGTAATAAAATCCATAGAGATATCCTTCCAAATAGCAGGTGGAATCGGGAGCAGTTGTAGTGTGCTCGGTGATTTGACTGTTTCTCCCTTGTTGCATTGACACACATCAGATTCAGCTACAAAATTATGAATTTCCTGTTTCATACCATCCTAGAAAAAGGAACGCTTGACCCTGTCATAGGTTTTGGTGAACCTGGAGTGCCCTGCTATGGGTGTAGCATGAAGCTCAGAAAGTACCGTGGATTTAAGCTTTGACTGTTTACTTAAATACAAATGGCCTTTGTATCAAAGTTCCTCATGGAGCCAAGAGTACCCTGGGGAAGCTGGAGCCTTGGACTATAATTGGTGGATCAACTGTGAACTTTTGTGATCCTGTAGCCATTCATGGAGAACATCTTGGAGCCAATCTGGTACAATGAATGAAAGAGAAAAAAGGGATCCTTCGTCTTCATATTTTTGGGAAAGTGCATCTGCAACCACATTGTATTTGCCTTTCTTATAAATGATCTCATAATCATATCCAAAGAGTTTAGTCACCCATTTTTGTTGTTCTGGGGATGAAATGCATTGTTCTAGAAAATACTTGAGGCTTTGATGGTCTGTCTTAATTTGAAAATGTTGCCCCAATAGATAAGAACGCCACAGATCCACGACATGCAGAATAGACAAAATTTCCTTTTCATAGATGGATTTGCCCAGATTTCTTTCAGATAGTTGCTTGCTAGTAAAGGCCAAAGGTCGACCCTCTTGCATAAGGACAACACCAATTCCTGTTAGCCTCATAATCCTAAAGTTCTATAGTCTAAGTATTTTCTATTNTAAATGTTTTTAGAAATTAATTTATTCTAGTTTGTTAGGATAAGGACACCTAGCTTCTATGTAAAGGACACCTATCATACTCATGTGATTATGTGATTGGTTGTTCTCCTAGTTTTTAGTTTAGAGTTAAGCTATATAAATAAACTCCTTCTTCAAGTGAGGTTAAGGAGTAGATTATGAATTTGAGATTGTAATCACTTTTTCCTTATTAATAAAATTATGTGTCTGAGGACACTTTGTCAACATGGTATCAGAGCCATGGTGAATCAATGATGGAATGAGGAAGCAAGGAAGTCTCCACAACATCAACCTGTATCTCTTCAAATTCAATTGCAACGATACTGAGGTAAACTGTTGTTATTTTTAATAAGGAAAGTGTTATTTTTTGTTAAGAACTGTAAATTTTTATAGATCTACCATTTCATAGATTGTAGATCCATTATCTCTTCATTAAAAGTGATCATTTGTTAAAAATTGCTCCAGATCTCTGTAAATCTGGCAATTTCTTGTTAAAGAGAGCTATATATCTTGATAAATCTTAATCTGCATTCTTCAGATCTGTGTAAATTGCTGCAGATATACTTAAATCTGGCAATCTAGTTTTCTGATTTTTTTTTACTAGCTCTAGGCATATTTTTTCTGTTAGTACGAGATCTGCATCACTTTTCTACTGCAATGATCCCATTCATATCAAGAATTTCAATGGATCTGGTATAAATTATTGTAGTTGAAGAAGAGTCGTTCTGTGGATTCGATCCCTCACCCTCCTGTGAATTAATTGGGTGAAACCCGTGTGCCACTTGTTCATTCCCATTACTCCTTGTGTGCCACTTGTTCATTGCCATTACTACTCATTTCATAACTCCTGTTATTTCTACTAGTGGCATTTTCCGCTACAACTTTATTCCAATCTTGAACAACGATCGATATCCTTTCCATAATACAAATTTTAAGAATGGTGTTTTTTTTTTTTTGAAAAGTTCTTGCAATACCTGAAATTGAGAGATTTCGCATGCAAGATATCCCGCAGAACTAATGTACTAAGTGCGCAGACATGAGCACTGGATTGTGAAAGACATTGAACAGTAGCAGGTAGCCACTACAACAATTCCTAGAGGCCACTTGCTGGACAAATTCCAGGGGCTCCAACCGAGATTTCTTGGTCTGTGAACCAGGTCAGATTTGTCATAACATACTTGGAAACCAGTGCAGCTCATCCCAATCCACAAGGATCTTACCACTACGGGTAGATCAACATTACTCGAACAATAATCCTCGAAAACTCGGCCCCCATTATCAATGGGAAACAACGCTACACAGTGAATAATGTTTCCTACTTGCACCCTCCTCAGAAGATCGGATCGCGCCCTTCAAGATCAAAGTTGAATAATTGTGCCCTCCTCAAAAAATCAAATCGTGCCCTCCTCAAAGGATCAGATTGCACCCTTCAATGCACGACTTGGAGAACTTTTATTCCCTAACATAATTTCTCCTACCTCTACCGATGTCATACAAACTTTATACAGTGGTCGCAGGTCGAAAGACTTGAATCAGGCAACTGCTAAACATTTTCGATGAATTATTTTAAGTATATTTGTTCAGTACACGATGATTTCCTTGCGCTCATTTTAAGGGTTTAGGGTTTGACACTCTTATTCAAGCACTACACTGGATGCAGGTTATCTTATTGCAGATGCATTATGGTTGCCGATTTATTCATGCAATTCTGTAGATTGTTGGTGGTTTATACTTACCCATCTACTGGACGGTGAACATGAGCATTTTTTGTGCTCGCATTCTCCATTCGTTGAAGATATAGGGCATATACACCATTGATATGATCTTGTTAGTCAGGCCGAGGGAAACATTACGCAATGTTGTTGATGATGATCAAGCGTCAATTCCTTAAGATGATTTCTAATTTTGCAGCAATGGACACATAGTTGTGGATTACAGTGTAGCCTCATCTAGTCCCATGCTAGTTGTCACACCCTCCATGCATAAAATATATGCTTTTTACCATTAAAGAAGTTTTTTTTTTTGGAATTATTAAAGATTCTTGTTCAAGGGGGGGCACATTCTTTTTTTTATAAGACTATCAGTCTTGTAAAAGGACAAATTTCGAAAGTTTTTTATTGTAATCTTGAATCTCAGAGGTTGAGAAGAGTCTAGTGAAATACTCTCTCAAACTTCTTTTCAACGAGACTTTTAAAGGGTCAAGGCCAAGCCCTTAAAAGTTCTCCCTTTTACGTGGACTGTGCACTCTTTCTTTCTGGTGCCTTGTGTCTCTTTTTTAGTGTTTTTTGACGACTATTCAGTGTGCTGGCGTGATCACTAACTTGCAATCCTTTAAATAAGGCAATCTATCATCATGTCAAAATTAATCAACCTATTCAGTGATTCTGACAAGTTAGATGGACCCAAGAACTACAAAACTTGGAGTAGGCACATGCATAACACTTTGGTCTATAATGAATTATGGCGTGATATATGTGATGGTGATACTACTCCAAGTAAGCCCACCGATGCTACTTTTTTAGCCAAATGGAATTTGAAAGATGAAAAAGCACTTACTTTGCTATGTTCTTCTGTAACTGAACAAATGTTTGTTCATATTGAGAATTCCAAAGACGCATGGTCTACTTGGAATCTATTAAAGAAGTTGTTTGATACTCCTGTTGCGTCTCAAAGAGTTGATCTACAAATGAAATTGCTTAAACAAAGATTAGAAGACAATGGCGATGTACTAGAATACATTTCAAGGATTAAGAACATTCATCTGGAAATCATCAAAGGTGGCTTTTCTAAACTTGAAGATAGTTTTCTAGTCTCCATTGTAATAAATGTCTTGCCTCCATCTTATAAGCATTTTCTTGAGACTTTGCAAATAACTGATAAGTTATCTGCTCTAACTTTTGATTCACTTAGTGAATTGTTGGCTCAACATAGTAAAACCTTTGGAAAACAAAAACAATCAGGAGAATATCTTCTTTACACTAAAGCTGAAAGTTCTAAAGAAAGGGAAAAATCAAATTTTCAAAATTTTCAAAATCAGTCTTCTTTTCGAGGCCATGGCAGAGGTCATGGTCAAGGTAGAGGTCGTAACAATTTTCATCAACACAATTTTCAAAGTAATGCACAGTCAAGAAGAGGTCGAAATTTCAGTCAAGTAAGATGTAAAAGATGCTTAAAGATGGGCCATTATGCATCCAATTGTCTTACCAGCAATGATCAATTGCCAAAGTTCAAGCATATGTCTCAACAATCAGCGCAATATGCAGAAGATCAAGATTATCAGGATGATGAAAATGA
This sequence comes from Picea engelmannii, assembly GCA_009831015.1. Taxonomy (NCBI): domain Eukaryota; kingdom Viridiplantae; phylum Streptophyta; class Pinopsida; order Pinales; family Pinaceae; genus Picea; species Picea engelmannii. Next base: position 65,761 of record ML795092.1, read on the forward strand.
ATATGTTTTTTCAGCAGTTCAACATGAACATTCATTTGAAAATGATTGGATATTGGACATAGGGGCTACTCAACATATGACTTATCACAGAGATATTTTTGGAATTATAAAGATGATCAATTAAAACCCATTTATTTAGCTGATGCTACAACTCATATACCTCAAGGAAGAGGTTCAGTGAAATTTTTTCTCCTTGGAATTGGTGAAAAATGGGTTTCAAATGTTTGGTATGTACCATCTTTTAAGAAAAAATTGTTATCCTTAGTAACAATCAAACAAGCTGTTGTCATGGAAGATGGTTTGGTAAAGATTATGTCAGTGAAGGATAACTTGAAAACAATAATGACTGGATATGAAGATGGAAAATTACTAAGAATGAATGGGAATGTCATCAAAAGAAAGGAAGAAGTTGCAGCAACAACGAATTCTAAAATGTCTTCATTCGGATTATGGCATTTTCGATTTGGTCACTTAAACTTTGAAAGTCTCTTGAAACTTAAGTCACAAGATTTGGTGAAGGGTTTACGAACTTTCAAGAAAGAGAATTCCAAGTGTGAAGCTTGTATCTTAGGCAAGCAAAAGCGAGAAGCTTTCCCAACCAGCTCATGGCGAGCAACAAAGTATTTGGACTTGATTTATAGTGATATATGTGGTCCAATGGAATATTCTTTTGGTGGATGTCGATATTTTATATTGTTCATTGATGACCACACTAGAATGACGTGGGTATACTTTTTAAAGGCCAAGTTTGAAGCTTTTGAAAAGTTTGTAAATTTTCAACACATGGTTGAAAATGAAACTAGAGAAAAGGTTGCTTCTCTGAGAACTGATAATGGAGGTGAATTCACTTCAACTGAATTCAATGACTATTGTCAAAACAATGAAATTAAGTGGCAACTGACAAATTCCTATACTCCACAACATAATGGAGTTACTGAAAGGATGAACA
>ML795092.1:69416-96061 GCA_009831015.1 Picea engelmannii
ATCCACTCTGACACCATCTTTTCCAACCAGATGACCCAAGTATTCTACTTCTGAGGCGCCAAAAGAAAATTTAGACTGTTTCAGGAAAAGTTGGTGCTGAGAGAGTAGATGGAGAACTCGATCCACATGAGCAAGATGGTTTGTCCAGGTTTTTCTATAGATGAGGATATCATCAAAGAAAACTATGACAAAATGGTGGAGAAAAGGACGAAAGACATTATTCATGAGGCTTTGGAAGGTGGAGGGGGCATTACACAAGCCAAAGGGCATGACCAAAAACTCATAGTGGCCCTCATTAGTTCTAAAGGTAGTCTTGGGAATGTATGCTTCTTTCATACGTATCTGGTGGTAACCCGAATGAAGATCCAGTTTAGTGAAGAATTAGGAACCACTCAATTCATCTAGGAGGTCATCAATGACAAGAATGGGGAATTTGTCTTTGATGGTAAGTTTGTTGAGGGCACGGAAGTCAGGACACATTTGCCAAGAACCTTATTTCTTCAGGACCATGACCACAGGAGACGAGTAGGGGCTCATACTAGGGCAGATAATGTCTGCGTTAAGGAGTTCCTAGAACATTTTCTCAATTTCATTTTTTGGGGAAAAGGGGTGACGATACGAACGGATATTGGGAGGAAGGATTCTGGGTACAAGGGGAATGGAATGATCATGAACACCACGGGAAGGAGGGAGGCCCTGAGGAGTGGAAAAGACCAATTGATGTTTATAAAGAATGGCGTGGAGGTCTTGCGGAAATGAGGGTATCTTTGTTGCTTGTATGGCATGGAGTTGGGTGATAACAGGAGAATGACCCTTTTTTAGTAGCTTTTCCATGCGATGGGAACTAATGATCTCAGGTGAACCGGAGGTGATGCCTTGGAACTTATATTGGTGGCCCTCCTGGTCGAATTGCACGGTTAAGTCTTTAAAATCCATGAGAATGGGACCCAAAGTCCTTAGCCAGTCTGCACCCAACACAATGTCACAACCTCCCATGTCGATAGTAAAAATATGGGATTTTATGTGGTAGTCACCAATTTAGAGATGCACATTTTCACAATGCCCTCCACATTTCATGGAACCACCATTGGAAATCATGATTTGGAAATCAATGACAACATGGATGTAGCAATGGGTTTCTTGGGCAATGCGGAGATGAATAAAATTATGGGTGCTTCCACTATCAACCAGAATGATGACCTTCTGATGCTTGATGTAACCAATTAGCTTGAGGGTTTGGGGAGCGGAGAAGCCAGTGAGAGAATTGAGGGAAATGATTGGTTCTACTTCGGGAGGGTCTGAGGGAGGGGTTATGTCCATGGATTCAGGTGACTTAGACACAGAGGGAGTTTCTTCATCTTCTTCTAAAATATCCTCAGAGATGGACATAAAAAGATTTTGTTCTTTACACTTGTGGCCTAGGAAATATTTGTCATCAAAGTTATAACAAAGGCCTTTGAGTTGACATTCATCCATTTCATCCCTGGTCAATTTTTGGATCTTTAGTGGAGCAGAGGGAGTAGTGGGATTTACTGGTTTAGGGCGAGGGATAAAGGAGGGTTTGCGGTTTTAAGAAGATACAACCTGTTGTTCTTCTTTATCTCTTTTGGTAGCCTCCACCCAACTCTCAGGTTGAGCCATGAGGACATGGGCTCGAATTTCATCCTTGAGGCCGTTGACAAAACACTCTCGAAAAAAGGCATCAGACATGCCCTCTGTTCTAAAAGCTAGGCGCTAAAAGGCAGCTATAAAGTCTTCCACTATTCCTAATTGTTTCAGCTTTGTCAAATGACTCAAATGGTTGGTGTCAGTGTCAAAGCGTTCATAAATCTCTGCCACAAAGTGTGTCCAAGCAATATACCCTTGACGAGAAGTTTTTCTCCATTGCCACCATTGCCAACGTTCTTGATCTAGATGGAGAACACCATACTGTCAACAATGTCCTTTACACATTGCTCGGTGAGTTCTTGATGATCACTATGACCAATATTGACATGCCCTTGTGAAATCTTCAGAGCTCTGTTGACGTAAATTCTTTTTCCTTTTGGTGACACTGCATGTTTCATATGATTTCTCTGCATGTGGTTTAACCATCATGCAAAAAAATATACAACATTTAAAATTAGCAGAAAAATGTCTCCAAGGGAACTATTCTCTTTTTCAAACAATAAAACAACAGAATCGCAACAAGCATTGGCAAAGATGTAAAAAAAGAAGTGCAGAACATGAAACATTGTGATGAGCCTTCAAATCTATTTTATGATATGATATCTATGATATTAAAATCATTTAAAACATTATTTTACAAGAAATGATCTCATTTTCCAAGGCAGTTAACCTTACAAATCATAACTTTGGATATTTTTAGTCGAGTTGTCGTAGCAAAAAGTAGCATTATATGTAAATAGTAAAAACAATTAAGTGTAAAGAAACTCTCAATTATCTATAGTCGCATCACCTTAGCAAAAAGGAGCACTATATTCAATATTAGATAAAGGTTAAGCATCAAGAAGAAAGGGATACCACCTGTATAGGAGTGGACATTTACATCTTATAATAATTACCTAGATAAATTATCTCAATAAAAACAAACTTCTTTATTTTTTATTTCTCTCGTATTTATATATTTTCATCTGCAATACCAAATCAACAAAGGAATATTGATAATATACTGAGTTCTGTGGAACATAGGGTTGTGAACTGGTACATTGTCACAAAAGGAGAGAATGAGGAAGAAAAGAGGTTGAATGCAACCTATATAATCAATGTGGAAATGAAGATTGGATGCTCATTTTTCCTTCTACCTAAAGACATTGTTGAGGTCAATCCTAAAATGATACTTATATTTATTGCAAGCATTATGCTTTGGAGTCTTATAAAACAAACCAGTGAAGATGCAGGGATTTCAGACGATGAAAATGGAAGTCTAACTAGTAGTTTCTCAAACCTTGTTATTGATGACAGTACTTCAAAGGATTCATTACCACTTTATAATGGAAGTGGATGTATATTACAATGGCATGCTATGTGGAAGTATTGGTTTCAAATCATTGGCTTCAGAGCCAATTCACCCAGGTGGAGATTCAAACTTTAAAATAATAATATGCATCCATGAAGAAGGATAAGGGTGAATTAACTATTGGGGATTTGAGCTCTGGAATGACTAAACTGAAATATTTTTGAGGAGTTATTCATTGAGGAGGAGGTAAGAGTTGTTGTAGGGGAATACCATTCGAATGCAAAATAGATTGTTGATTTAAAAGGTTTTCTACGGATTTATCTTAATTTGAAGACATAGGTAGATACAAAATTAAGTGGTTATGTTGGCCCTTGACCAAGTTTTGAAGAATACTTGGTCATATTTGATCGGTTTTGGGATTGTGACAGCTTGCCAAATATGGAGCGCAATGCAAAGTGGAAATTAGGGAAGCAAGACCTAATTTTGGGTCCCTTTTAGGGTTTTGGGTTGATGTAAAGGGAAAGGGATGTCGGCCCATGGGTTTACCCACACTTGGGCCCATTTTGTAATCTATAAATAGATACTTAGGCAATGTAAGTAGAGGATAGCAGTACATCTATGTGATGTATAGCTAAAGGATTAGTGATAGTAGCTGGATCTGTGTGATTGAATGTATATTGCAAGTGCTCTATGCATGATTGTAAGGAGATTGAAAAGCTAAGTGCAAGTCATTGTAGTTTTGTGCTGAAGTGCAAGGAAGAAGGATCTAGTGAGTTGCGTAGATCTTATGTCCTATGTGAAGTGAGGGTCACTGAAGCTTTGTGTTGTAACCGCTTGACCAAGATAATATTAAGAAGAAGACTTTGTGGGCGTAGCCACAGGGTGGGGGTGAACCACGGTAACTTTGTGTATTGTGCTCTGTGCTTCAACCTAATGTGTTTATCTCCTTCTTAGCTAAGTGCTTGTTGTGATTAAATAGATCTAGTTATGCTTTGTACTTATGATATATGAATGAATGTTAGATCTGATATATAAGATGCTTAGTGCTTGATCTACTGAATCTAATCTATATTTTTGTGGCTAAGTACTGAATCATCTTTAGTCTAAGTATTCACTGCGATGCTCTGTGCTATCTGCGAAGTACTATAAGGGTTAAATATTGATGAATGATCTATGCTAAGAGCCCTGTAAAAGATATAATCATAGATCGGTGCCCCAACTAAGGTTGCAGACATCTAAGTCCTGCAACCACCCCTGCCTCAACCTCGGGTGAGACTTCATCTGCTTTGCAGGTGTTGCTGAAAGGGCCAATAGTTAGGGTTTTGTTGGTGCACTCTTGAGCGTTGAACCCTGGGTCTTACCCTGTGCCAACAAATGGTTTTGTTGCTGGGACCTGGAACTGTGATTGTTGGGAACTAAAGAAGAAAAAGCTTTGTGTGAAATAAGATCTGTGTGTAGATCTGTTTCCCTAGTGTGCAGTATTCTACTTGACCTACAAAGCTTTGTGCCGAGAAAGAAAGGTCAGATCTGAAGGAAAGAGTTCATATCTGCAAGAAAGAGGTTGATACTGAAGAAAAGAAGTGAGATCTGAACACTTTATTCTCTAAGAAAGGTAAAAGTAGAAATTTCTGTAGAAAAGAGGTAACATATGTAAGCTCTAGCCCCTAGTAAAGGTAAGAATAGTTCAAGTTTTAGATCTGAAAGCTTTGTGCTCTATATAGGTAAGATAAGTGGAGATTTTTTGTTTTTGAAGCATGAATTTAGGTACGATTGATAGATTTTGTCCTAGCCTGAAAACTAGAGCATTGTTAGATAAAATAAAGTTTGATATGAATAGGTCTGATAGGAATACTGAAAGATATGTTATACCTATGCATAGAAAGAATTTTTGGACTAACCAATGGATGCAGGATCCTAGAAAGAAATTTTTGCAGGCTAGCCATCATGATCCTAGCATGCAGTACAAGAAGAGTTGGGGATCATGGACGAGAAAGAGAGGATTAACTCTTTGTTACAATTGCAGAAGACCAGGACATCTTGCTAAGGAATTCCCTGGGAGAAACCCTATTTGCCTCTTTTGTAAATCTATGGACCATGAACTATTGGATTTCCGTATAATGATTGCTAGACTTGAAAAACTAAATATGGAACAAGCAAACTCTGAAGGAGATCAAGAGACTAAAATTATGGAAGAACCCCAGAAAGAATTAGAGATCATGTTACTGAAAATAAAAGAAACCCTAGATGATCATAAGGATGTCAGTTTGTCAGAGATATTCAAAGAAAAGGAGAAAATCGAAGTAAGAATAGGAGACTTCGACATTGATTGTGCTTTGGATGAGGGAACACTGATGAACATTATGAAAGAAAGCACTTGGGAAACCCTAGGAAGGCCTACTATGGTCCCTTCACTAGGAACCATCAGATTATTTAAAGGCAAAATGGTAACCCTATGTGGTAGAATTACCCAGATAGCTATGAGTACCCATGGAACTTTGACAGAGGAAGAGTTCGAAGTCATTAGATTTATTGAGGACCATGTCCCATTTCCAGCTTTGTTAGGAAAGATCTAGATTGAAAAAGACCAGATATGGAGAAAAGAAGAAAAGGAAGCCCTAGAACAGAAGAAGCAAGAACTCATGGAATTTATGACTAGAAGGATCACCTACTTGATGGACGAAAAAAAGAACAGATCTCAGTTGTTAAACACCAGGGACCTAGATGTCGAAGCTATAAGAGCGTTAGAGGAACCACAAAAGACCGAAATACCTAATCCATATGATGAAGGAGTATTACCCTTGGATATGAAGAAAGAACCTAAGCAGAGCGAAGTGACCATGTTGAGAGAAGATAAGACTCAGAATGGAAAAAGGATGGCCGAGACTAAGCTCACTGGGAAAAAGGCTAGGAAGCTAAGTAAGAAGAGGGCAAAAATCAGAAAGTTACAGAAGACTCCAGAGGAAAGTTCACAGAAGGAAAAATCACAAGAATTGAGCTTCGCCGAGATATCAGAACAATGACATCTGGCACTTCTCCATGGCGCAACAATATAGTCGTTGGACCGATATACCCATTTGACTTCCACCCTGAACGGGTCAAAAAGCAATTATGGGTTCCCACTAGACCCTTGGATAGCACCAGAACTGATAGAATGGAGTTAATGAAGGCCCCATATCCATTGCAGGTAGAATGTTGCTAAGTTTCCCTACTTAGTCTGTCACGCCACGCACCGAGAATACTTTTTTCTAATTGATAATTTGATCCCATAGTCTCTGAATTCATTTTCACACCTGAGCTAGTGGACCCAAGCTTGTATGTCGGACGAGCTCAGCGTTGTTGAGAAAGTAGTTGAAGAATTTTTTATTGACCTAATGGCTGAGAGAGTCATGTCAGAGAGAAGGATGTCTACAAGTGTGCAAGCATCATCGACAGGAGGAGTCCAAGCTTCTCCCTCCACTGCTCGTGGAGTAGGACCTTCCAGAATCATGATCGAGACAAGAACAAAGAACATAGACGATATTGCAAATGCCAAGCTAATCCCGTGCATTCTGTCGGTTTATATACCACCTTTGAGCGGAAATATTAATTGCGATAGTGTACCCAGAGACTTTGAGTACACCTTGATCACGACGTATCTTCCGAAAGGGGTGTGTGCAACATGTGCTGACCAGGATAAGCTCGCAGCACTAAAATTTAATGATTTTAACCTTGGAGATCCAAAACCTACAACATGTTAGCTCCATGTAAATACTTGACCAAGACCAAAGGAAAAAATCCTCAGATTGTCCCGCAGTCTTGGACCTGGAACCTTGTGTAGTCCACACTGCTCAACGTAATGAATATCCCTCACTTCGGCAGACACCAGGAAGTCAACTCATGCGTCAGGTTGTTGTTTTCTTGCTACCACGATGGATACTTATGGTTGGACCCCCACCTCACTGTGGATCCAAATATGATCAATTAGATCATAGGAATTAGCACGCAAGGCCCTGACCCACAGGAATTTTACCTAGGCAAGACCTCAGACCGAGCACTAGCACATCGGATAAAGGAAACTTATGGCGATGTAGAGAAGGGTACACGAGGCTACAGGGTAGCCTCTATCCAGAGTGGCGTAATGCGCTTTGCATGTCAGCTGATCGCGGGCAAGTTAGTTCATAAGAACAGACCAACACAGGTGACTGGCTTCGTAGTTGACCTCGCAGGGAAGTGCGTCACAGTATCTTGTAAACCAGTTAGATATGGATTGCAGAGGAGCGCAAGACCAAGGGTATGAGTTCCACTTTATTTGGTTGCTCATACTGATCGCTTTCGTCGCTTGGGAACTACCAGAGGGAGCCACTTTTATGGAGATCAAACCTTTCGAACCACTAGCCGCAAATTTTTGTATACTGTAGTACTCCAACGAAATGAACAAGCAGTGGCAATCCAATGTTGTCTTCCACACCTAATTCAACCCACCGAAGAATGAAATTCAGTCTACACTGTGAATCACCCCAAACATACTTTATAGGTTTAGAACTTTGATGAAATTTAGCGCGGACCGCCACTTCACCTATATTACAGTGCATGGTGATGAGCATAAACAACAACTCCAATCTTACTACAAGATGAAAAAAGATGACTTGGAGGAGATTACCAAGGAATGGTCAATGGGCCTCCTTGTTACAACAGACCCCGCAGACATGTCCGACAAGGAAATCCCTGAAGCTATGACGGATACACTTGGACCAAGAAGGACTAAGAAGGATAACGAAGTTGAAAATGTCCCTATCATGTCCACGAAGACTACTTCGATCTCACCTGCGCAGGGAGGTGATGGTGACGATCTAGGCGGTACAGAAGTTGAGCAAAACAGAGGTGAGGCTACTCCACCTAGAGAGGAGGAGGATCCCTCCATGAAAAGAAAGATGACACTACCAAAACCCTCCTCCCGAAATAAATCTAAGGCCACCCGGACCATGCTTAAAACTACCCTTAGCCCGGATGGCTTTGACTTCCTAATTGCCGCGCTGAATGATGTTTCACTAGAGTTCATAGAAAATAAAGAAGCAAAGTAGGAGGAACTATTCAACTGGATCAAGGGTGAACTCAAAGAAGTGCGGCAGGCACTCCAGTCCAGCCAAGAAGTTTCTACAGTGACCTTGATAAGCATAACATCAGGAATAGGCGATGAGCCCACTCAATTACACTAGATCGTTGATCAAGTCGAAGCTCACCTTCAATGAGCTCAAGAAGACACAACACAAGCCACCCAGGCTTTGATGCAAGCACAGAAAGAACTTCTAGAACAACAGAATAAGGAAGAATGAGAAAATATTGCTCTGAAAGTGAAGTGGGACAAGGAAAAGGCACAGTTGCTAGCAGAGCAACTTGAAGTACAGGAAAGGGTTCACAAAGCACTGCACTCTGTGAAGGTCATAGAAGTGAAGATGGAAGACTGTCTCCCACAATAGCTGACCCAACTGGAAGAAGTAATCCAGTAACTCCAACAATGCATCACGGATTTGGAGCTCCACACCATGCCCGAGACCCCCCAAGAAATAAGAGATCTAAGAGAGGCCACTGCTCGAAGCGCAGTTGACCGATTAAAAACCTTTTCCTTGGAATGCAAGAAACTGAGAGCTAGAAGCACCCAGACTTATGAAACCCTCGTAGAGAATCCAAAATTGCAGACATTGGAGGCACAGCTCCAAGAAGCAAAGCAACATGCAGACACGCTAGAGGCATAGATAAATACTTTGACCCCAGTTGAAATAATGAAGAGGTTCGCAGAGCAACACACAACCCAACAATCGGTACATATGCTACAAAGTAAAGTGATGGAAGTCTCCCAACGACTTCATCCAATCCAAGAAAAGGCATGCCAATTGTTCGCTGAACTTGAAAGCCAGGGAGATGAACTCGAACAGTTTGTCATCACTACAGAACAACACCTAGAAGGAATTCTCAATGACACAGTAATCCATGAATTTACTTAGCAAGAGGTTGTCGCACTGCAGCAGGTTGAAGCATCTCGAGCCAAGCTCGAGGCATTCAAGGCGGAATTGATCAGACCTGAGTGACTCGGGACAGTTCACAGGTGAGTGTTGGGGGCCTATTGGCCCTTGACCAAGTTTTGAAGAATACTTGGTTATATTTGACCATTTTTGGGACTGCAACAACTTGCCAAAGATTGAGTGCAACACGAAGAGGAAATTAGGGAAGCAAGACCTATTTTTGGGTCCCTTTTAGGGTTTTGGGTTGATGTAAAGGGAAAGGGATGTCGGCCCGTGGGTTTACCCATGCTTAAGCCCATTTTGTAATCTATAAATAGATACTTAGGCAATGTAAGTAGAGTATAGTAGTATATCTATGTGATGTATAGCTAAAGGCTTAGTGCTAATAGCTGGATTTGTGTGATTGGATGTATATTGCAAGTGCTTTGTGCATGATTGTAAGGAGATTGAAAAGTTAAGTGCAAGTTGTTGTAGTTTTGTGCTGAAGTGCAAGGAAGAAGGATCTAGCGAGTTGCACAGATCTTCTGTCCTATGCGAAGTAAGGGTCACTGAAGCTCTGTGTTGTAACCACTTGACCGAGATAATATAAATAAGAAGACTTTGTGGACATAGCCCCAGGGTGGGGTTGAACCATGGTAAATTTGTGTATTGTGCTATGTGCTTTGACCTAATGTGTTTATCTCCTTCTTGGCTAAGTTCTTGTTGTGATTAAATAGATCTAGTTATGCTTTGTGCTTATGATATATGAATGAATGTTAGATCTGATATAGAAGATTCTTAGTGCTTGATCTACTGAATCTAATCTATATTTCTGTGGCTAAGTACTGAATCATCTTTAGTCTAAGTATTCACTACAATGCTCTGTGCTATCTATGAAGTACCATAAGGGTTAAATATTGATGAATGATCTATGCTAAGTGCCCTGTAAAAGATATAATCACATATCGGTGTCCCAGCTAAGGTTTTAGAGATCTGAGTCCTGCAACCACCCCTGCCTCTACCTCGGGTGAGACTTCATCTTCTTCGCAGGTGTTGCCGAAAGGGCCAGTAGTTAGGGTTTTTTTGGTGCGATCTTGAGCATTGAACCCTGGGTCTGCCCCTGTGCCAACAGGTTCCAAGAAAAAAAATGCATTTCTAAAGACTGCCACAACTACCTTTCTTCACACAATTGGAGAACCTGAGAAGGTGGAATTTTTTTCCCATATCAATAGCTACCTTAGAGATGATCCAGTGGTGAAAATATACCTTCCAATTGATCATATGAAAAATGATCTCTTTGATATAGTGAAATATGGCATTCTTATATGCAAATTGATCAATGTGGTTGTTCTTGGAACCATCGATGATGGAACAATAAATACGAAACCAAAGCCTAATCCATGAGAAATAAATGAAAATCATACACTTTGTCCCAATTCTTCAAAGTCCATTGGATGCACAGTAGTTAATATTGGAACATGAGACTTAGTTGAAGGGGGAACTCATCTTGTCCTTGCAAATTTAAGAAACAAAATCAAGTTTCAATATTGGACAAAAAGAAATCAACCCGCATCTATTATGTTTTATTTAGTAGAGCTTCAACATAAAATGGGACTATTTTTTGTATTTCCACACACATATATTCACTTTTAGGGACATATTTTTGTAATCTTTCAAGGATAGATCATGCATTGTTGCTACTCAACAATATTTGCAAGTATCAAACATACTTGATAATTTAAAGGCAGAACACAGAGTTGATTCTAGAAACAGAGGATGATACTACACAGTGCAAGGCCGATGTGAAGCAAGATGAAGAAGAAGGCTTGTCCACATGCAACCAGACTGTCCTAGAGATTTAAGTGAGTGCACTAATTCTCAGAAAGAGAGTGTGAGCGAGATCACTTAAGAGTTCACTGTGAATGTTGTATATTGAGTAGAAAAACAAAAAAGACCTACAACTTCTAGTTCAATTTACAAGCACAAAAAATAGTCAAACAAGAAGAAATGAGATACAATAGGTTGTTTTGCAAGAAGAAATGGCATACAAATGTTCAAACAAGAAGAAATGAGATCAATAGATCCTCTTACCTCACTTGAATCAATGGAATTATGTTGATTCCATGCAGAAATTATAGGCTGAACAGAGGAAACCAACTGTGAAACTGTCTCACTAAGATCATGTATGCAACTCATTACATGTTGGTACCCAACACTCGAGTTGACATCATTTGTAGTGGCTCTTACTGGGCTACTTTAAAATCCAACTGAAGGTTGTGAAATCTCCATTGACGCTCTAGATTTGCACTTGATCTTACTGTCATATTTACAAGGCTCTAATGTTGCCATATACTAGACAATATCTATTTCCCTTGGTTCTCTGTTACTATTTTCCACTTAAAAGACAATGTCAAGTTTCAACATAGTCAGTTAAATAAACAAATCGAAATAATTAACAATTTAAATTCAACCAAAAAACAACATTTACTTTCAATTTGTCTCTTTTGGCCTGCAACCAGCCTCGACCAAATGTATATGGATCCCTCACATTATCTCTTGTTTTCATGCCTCTGTTCCTCTTTATCAAATATTCTTCGAAACACATAGTTTCCTTCAATGCTTCCCATTCTTTTGGAGATAGAGTGGATTTTGTCCTATATTTTCCTTCAATGATCAATTTTATGCAATTGTATCTATAGTTGTTCATCAGAAGCCTCATCTTAGACTTGTAATATTTCCTAGAGATTTGTCCACCAACAGTCTCAAAAGAATTTTCCATTTTTTGTATAACATTTTCCACACATCATGGATCTTGATCTACAAAATTTGATTTGGTAATATCCAAATGGGCCCTACATATTTTTCCCAACTTGGAGACCCATCTTGTTGCATTTGGCCCTATGGGCTCACCATCTTTCGACACGTCAACCAAGAATGGATTCTTACCTTCTATTTTCCTTTCTTTTGCATTCCTATTTGTAAATATATACAAAACATGAATCAATCTTTGTCTTTTAACAAAAGTGTACACATATTCTGAACCACTAGCAATATTTCTAGTTGATCCAGTTCCATCAGTAGAAGCAATAGGTGTATTTTGAAGCACAACATATGTAAGTCTATTATCTTCACAAATTGCATTAACTGGGGTTAGAGTACTATATTCCATAGTATCAAATGGTGATTTAATATTTCTCCTTTAGTGAGCTTATGTTGTAAATAATATTTCATTCTGCAAATGATTTCCAAAGGAAAAGAAAAAGATAATAATAATAATAATAATAAAATGAAAAGAGGGTACAAAAGAAAAGAAAAAGAGAAAAACAAGAAAAACCCATCAAAAGAAAAATAAGTTTGAATCATACATTCTAATCATGATCAAAATTTTAAATTTGTTGTTGTTAGGTTAGAGAATAAATTTAGCCAAACTGTCTAATCTTGGCCAAAGGAGTTAGGTAGAGGAATAAATCAATCCAACAGTTTAAGCTGGATTAATGAGTTAGATGCATAGGTTAGAAGACAAGTTAGGTGAATTTTCCTTTCAAAGAAAATTGAAAAGGGTTTGCACATTAAAATGCACCCTAAAGTGTTGAAAATAGCTTAGTTTAGCATAGAAAAATAAATTATAATGTAAAGTTTTCAAAAAAGATAAATTTGGCTTTGTGACGTGTATTTTTATCCAAAGTACGGAAGTTGACAAGACATTTTTCGGACTAATTTCCCTTGGCGGCACCATCCTGTACCCGATCAACGGCCCTAAATTACTTTCTCCCCCTCGACCTACCTACCTTTATCGGCGGAGGGGGGGTCCGAAAAGTGGTTTTCCCTGCTCATTTCCCACATAATGTGGCACATCCTTAGTGTTTCGCACCCCCCTCCTATTTCCACATACCTCTGACACCCCCCTCTGAAATATACCAAACCAAAGCCCGATACCGTGCACTCTCCCCTCCGCTACTACCCCCCTCTCTATACATGACACCTGTCCCACACAACATACCTGTTGGCCAATTAAAACTTTCCCCATGATCGTTAGATGTCCTGTAACGGTCTCGCTCCATTACAGATGTCACTGTACACATAAAAACCCCTGATTCATCATGTTACATCGTTTTTTGAATAAGACCCTGTGATTATTGTGTTGAGCGAAGCTGTCAAACTGCGACCTCCATCTCTCATCGTCAACAGGAGAATCTCTCTTCCGATAATTACAACATCGTCATCCATTTTATTGTTGATTCTGTCAATTATGTCTCTCAAGGTCAATTCTGTCGATGCTTGTGAAAACCCAATGATTCCCCCTCCCATCAACTTGGACCACATCCCTCTGGCAGATAGAGACTACAAGGTTACAGAGTCGAAGTGTGAATTCAATTTCTTCGAATTGCACTCTTGGATAAAATAATTTTTCCTCGACCAGAGAAATGAAATTGGAATCTGGGAGTCCAATTTTCCACTTTATATGTTTCCTCAAACTTATCATTTCCTGTAATTTGTCCTCAGATGCCAAGACAATTATTTTCCAGGCCAAAGAGTCATTTCCTCCCCCACTGGTTAAATATTGTTCATAATTACCTATGAAACCAATGACCAAATGTTACAAATCCCTAGAAATGACTCCACTATTTTGTTCTTTGTAGAAGCCCAAAATGACTAATACTAGAATTTAACCTTTCCCCAAAGAGCCCAAATTTTTGAGATTTTCCTCCCTGAAGATGCCCAATTTTCCAAGAAAAATCCACCATACCCCTTGTCCATTTTTACATTGAAAGAAAACCATATCATATCCATGATATCATATCTGTTAGGTTATTATTTTGATGAATGGGTATATGAACCTATTATGGGTTTTCTGTCCATATTTTCTACAGAAGAAAATCTTACAGTGAAGTTCAATTTTAATCAATTCTTGGCTGATAGCATTCATGAGCAATTCCTTAAGTTTCCAATTGAGGGAATGTTCAAATACTCGTCAATGTTGGTTTATATGTTCTTATTTTATCAAGTAGATATATTTCCTTTTTCACTTCAGAAGTTAAATGAGCAAGGAGTCCCACAATCAGTCATATTCTGGACCTCATTGGTGAGGAAGAACTCAACAGAGTATAGTTTCAAGGATTTCATTGACCAATTCATCCACCTGACCACTTGTTTTATGAACAACACCACATAACCTAGGATTAGTGAAGAAATTCAAAAGGTTTTACACCAATATGATCAGTCCAAGACAGGTGACTGGTATTTATACCAAAACTATACAGAGATCAGGGTGTATGGATGTGAGCTGCCACCTTACAAATTTCCTAAATACCTCCCAATGAGAATTTCTTCATTGAAGTATATAAGGAAAATGATAAATTCAAATTAAATTCATTTTGTAGAAGCCAAGAAGAAATCCAAATTCAGAATCAAAACTCAGATTGGGCCTTTCATTTGCAATAGCAGAGAAACAGGTGAAGAAGAAGACAACCTTTTGAAACAAATGAATTTTCCTTTGATCTTCACTTGGTATTATGACCCATTTGACATCATTTTTGAACTCAGGACCAAAAAAAATACCACTCCCTATGTGCACACACAAAGGCCAGAAGTTGAAATATATATGAACCGGGATGAATGGGAATAAAACACATTGCAAGAACTAGAGGAGCAACCTATCTCTATAACCACTTCACAAACTACTACACCTCAAAATAAAGTAGAGAAAATATCAAGGAAGGAAATTTCTCCTTCAGTCACAGAGGTATCAACTGAATATTTTCAAGTATATATAAAGAGGACCAAAACCAGTCACACAGCAGGGTTGTTGAAGGAGGGACAAATGCAGTCCACAATAGTTTTGGAAGGACCAAATTCTTTAGCCCAGTCAGATAGTTTGTTTACAGGTTCTCAATCATCACCATCCTCTCAAAGAAATCCAGAAACAACTCTGACAATTGAATTAGTTCATGGACAAAAAGAGTCAAATATTTTTGACAAATATAAGGAAATCAAGCAAAGGAATGAGGTTCTCAACAACAACACTTACACTCAATTATGGAAGCAAACCTCTACTTATCAACAAAGACTATTGTCATCTTTTGACATAGAGAATGGAAGAATGCAAATGACATTCTTACAGGTACAAGTCCGCTACCCAAAGACCACAACATATTACAAGAACACTACTTTTGAGTTTGATATAAAGGATTTCCACCCTGTGGACTAGATGGATATGCAGAGACAGACATGAGAGATGATATTTTCTACTCTAAAAAATACCTCCATGATTGCTTCCAAATTGCAGGTATCCCTAAATATATCCACTCCCAATTAAAAATGAAAAAATATCTTCTTTGGCCAAGGATACTAAGATAAAATCCTTGGAAGAGTTGGTTCTTAAGATTGGATATCCAACTAATGTCAAATCAGTAGAGGAGTTGATAAAGAAAAATAATGTTCATATAGCATCACTTTGGAAATAGTTGAAGCTTCCAACAATGGAAGATTCACTAACTAAAGAATTAGTTGAGACAAAAATCCAAAAATAAGAAATGTTAAAATTGATAATGGAACAAAATGCACAAATTAGGGAAATGGAAGTAGAGATGGACATCTTGATCAAAGAAAAAGAGAATAATGTACAGTTGGCCATGATTCCATTATATGTAGTTCCCCTAACATGTATCAGAACAATGTAAGTGTCCACATCGACAACAGTCATAGTACAAACTTCAGATGCCTCTGACAAACTAGTAAAATCTATGGAGGATATGTCCATACAAGGGGAAGAGATTAAAAAGTTACAGAAAGAGGTAAAGACATTACAGGAGCTGAAAGCAATGCTCCAGGCTTTTCATCATGCATAAATGCACAAGTCTCAGAGGCTCAGTCGACAACTGCAACAAGTGGGAAAAGAAACAGCCATGGAAAACACCTTAGCCCAAGCTAAGGAAAAGATATGGATAGACATCAAAATATCCATGACAGAGATTTGACCCTCCATTCAGATCATTTTTTAGCAGCATGAATTAATCCATAAAGATAGAGGAGCCATTGAAATTATCAAAGAATAATTGGGAGAAAAACCAACAGAGGCCACATAACTCATCAGGTTTCTAAACTCTAAAAACAAACAGGAGTTAGAAGAGCTGGAGATAGAAGACAAAATTGAAACCATCCTGGAAATCAAGAAGGTTTTGACCAAGAAAGGCCTCATGTTGCAACTGGAAGAAAAATATCAGGACGTGGACATAGGTGTGCAGAGGTTCTTCAACAAGTTTGAGGTGCTACACAAGAAAGGACTTCCTGGATTGTTAGTGCTAAATGAAAAATTTATCACTATGCTCGATTACAACCAGAAATTGAAGATAGTGGAAAAGGAAAATTCAAAGTTTGCAGAAATCCAAGGAAGAATCATTGGGAAAGCATTCTTGGAAACATTACAATTTGACTTGAGCATTCAACATGAAATCAATCATTCAACATGATATCAATCACAAGTAAAAAGAGGTGGGATAAGCTATGCGAGTTACTTTAGTAAAGATAGGTTTGATGTTTCATCCAGCAAGGAGCAACACCTAAGAAAATTCAAAGAGACAAGTCATCAACAACTTTCACCAAATCATCACCAAAAATCTGAGCATATCTACAAGATTCCTATATTTTTGTAATTTGAGATTCAGTTAGTTTAGATATCTCTCTAAAATATCCTAATCATTTATGAAAGGATCTGTTGTAAAAAATTGTATAAATACTTCTCCCTTCAAAGTATTGAGGGGTGATTTTTGCATCCAGCAAAGCTACTGTGTATTATTCAAGAGGATCGACCAATAATAATAATAAAAAGACTCTTTCACAAGATTCTCATGTTAGACTGTTGTTGATGTTCTTCTCTCTTTGTTTAATGTTTTTTCATTCTCTGTAATCATTACATGTGTTTCCAATTCTAAACATTCAAAGAAGGTTAAAGAACATAATTTATCTCAGTATACTCTGTTTCTAGTTTTTGAATGATTTTCATGTTTTTCAACTGAAATAAGTAAAAGAATTCTTAAATACTCTTTTGCTTGGTGGATTTTCATCTCCTTTCTTTGTTTTCACTTCATATAATTTTACCAGATTCAAACAGTTTTGCTACCCTTCCCTGTGAAGAAGCTTTATAAAATCTGAAACTGATCCTTGTTCTAAAATACAGACCCCATAGCCCAATGGAAATTTGTTATAACCCTAAACTACTCCATACACGCATACCTGACATCAGGCTATCTTACTTGCTGTTTTTGCCAAGCCATCATCGAGCAACTCTTCTTAAAAACCACAGTTTCAAAGATGTACGTGACCTACACCATTACTGCTTGCTACACACACTTGTTGCACCACTACAGCTCGCGTACGTATGCTAGCTGCACCACTACAACCTGCATATACTCACAAAAGTTGTAAAAATTAAAAAGTTGCAAGGAATTCGTTGAGATTACAGGCTATTGGGTATTTTTCCAACTATCCCACCACCTATAGTCCATCACCCAATCGAATAACCATCCTTTTTGTCATATAAAAGGAGGTGTTGGGGTCTCATTCCAAAGCTAATCATAAGAACAATGAAACTCTTCCCATTTCACTTGCCCCAAGAATTTGCAACCACATTGTGAGTTTTGAGCCAAAATTCCCTATTCTTGCCTTTTTCCTCATTCATAATCCTATGCCATTTCCCTAGAGAGAATTGTGAGAGGAGAAGGATATGTGGATGTAGTTGGAGCTTGGTGAAGAGGATACTGGACCAAGTTCGAGGAGCAGTCGCCAATCTCATTGTAAGTGACTTTGTGAGATTAATATAAAGAAGTACTTTTTCTGTCCCGCCATATGATGTGTTCAATCTTTATGTTTGATTTACATTTTATTATGACATCTAACCCACTAATTCATATATAAGATGCATATTCATAGTTTCTTGTTTTTCTTTTGGTGAATGCAAGTTGGCCTTGGGAGAATATTTGTAGTCGAGGAACAACTGAATGCAAAAGGATCGACACCAGACGTAGAGTTTAAGGTAGAATTACCAGATCCTTATACTTTGTATTTTATGCATGAATGTGGGGTATTGTCAGGGTAGTTGTTAAAAGTAGGAGACTTTAGATGGTTAACTATGCCTGCACGTTGAACCCTAGTGTAGTCCATAGGGGGGTTTTCCCGCTATAGAAGAATTGGCGACCCTACTGGGGAAACCTCTAGGGTTTTTAGGGGATATCATTTTGGGTGTTTTAAATTGGTTTAGATTACATTTTTGAGTTTTCAGTAAGTTGTTGTGTCTTCAAGGGATTATGGTTTGCCATACCAGTACTCCCTACCTTGTTAGTCTTGATTGTTATTTTTCTTTTTGAGAAGTCACAGAGGTGTATGTGGCCTACAGTGGGCCTACACACGTACATACGCGCCCTACCTTTGGAAAGCTCGCGTACATATGCAGGTTTCTTAAGTGTCAGTAGTGTGCCTGTGTTAAGAAAGTATTTTTTCAAGAAGAGGCAGTCAACCTCTTATCTGATTGAAGTCATACTTCTCAAGGGTTTTCTTGATCTAGTCTTGGTCTCTGTTGTTACAGTCTTTAGCCTAGGTGTGACACCAGTTAGCTTATTTCTTTATCAATATTTCTTGTGTTTTCTTAGTAAGGGTTTGAGATGAGTTAGTGAGTCTTTTTTTATCAGTCTTTCTAGAATTGTCAGTGAATCCCTACGATCCATAGTAGACCTGAAGTCATTTTTTGGTCTTGTCTTGTCTTCACTTTTTCCCTTCCATTTTCTTTAGAAGAAAACAAAAATAAGTTATTTCAAGTTTCTTATTTTGAAGCATAAAAAAAAAATGATTTTATTTTCTTGTTTGGTAAGTAGTTAGGTTAGTTGTCTTTGCTTAACAGGAGAAAGAGTGCTTTATTAAGTTCTTTACTGAATTCTTAGAATACTAAGTAGATCGTAGTCGAGTGAAATCTTGTTTTGAGTTTTTCTTTTCAAAGATCTTAGAAAAAATAGTTAAGAAAAGTTGGTTACAGAGTTTAAATTTGCAAATCTTTATTTGTCAAAAAGAAGTAGTTTTCTTTCAGTTTCATTTAATGCTCTTCTCTTTCATCTCTTAAAATACACCACTAGTTTCATCTCTATTTCCTTGAATTTAAGACAAACCACTTAAAATTAACGCTTAATTAAAATTTATTAGACTTTGTGTTTGTAGGGTCCATCAACTAGTCTAGGCTAGAGCCTTGATTTAGGTTGGAGAGGAAACTTTTCAAGGCTATAAAACAAACATACGAGTCTATGATAGGGAGTGTAAGAAGTCCAGTAAATGTGGAAGTTATCCGGGACCCCCTTCTAACACAGGGGATAAACACGAGGTTGCGTGCGGAAAGGTAGCGGAGATAACCCCTCCAAACCCGGACCAAGCGTAGTGGGCAACACATATAGAGGACTTGTGTTGGGATTCTGTTGATCGGATTTTACACGGAGCTTCATGGGTCTCGAATTTGTTTGAGGTCCTCAGTCATCTTTCAGAACACTTGCTTTTGATACCCTCAATAGGTTTCAGTCTTGATACCCTGCTCATTGCAGTCCACCCCACTGTCGACTATACCGGCCTAGTGACTGTTCGCGCGTTGGCAACCTAGTTGCCTTTATTTTAGTGACTTACATAGGTGACTGTGAGGGTATATCATGGTATCTAGAGTAGACATCAGGCCACACTTTACAGAGTATACCTGGAGGGTGCTTCCATATTCGAGTTGCACATGCACCAGTAAGTTTCTCTAGTGTTGGCTAGTGTAACTATTCTTCCAACTAGATAGTGGTTTGATTTCTTTATCTCATAGGAACTCTTTCTAGTGTGTGTTGGTATTCAAATTTAGTAAAATCCCTAGTGTGTCATTGATCTTTTCACACAATGGAATATCAAGAGCTATGTCGGTCGCGAAAGTTTCAGGGTCTGACACTGGTTGAATTGGAGCCACCCCCGCCACCGCGAAGGTGAAGACTTCACTATCAAGGGTCATTTGAGGCGACTGGGATGTAGGAAATTGTACCCAATCCATCCCTGAGAGCAAAACATTCGAATCCGAAGGAGCCTACCATTTCTGACCTTGGAGAGGAATCTCTCATGTCGTATAACTCTCTGGTCACTGACTTGTCGGTGCCCATCATGGTACAATTTTTCCCCCCAAGGATAAATCATCACAAGCGCCATATAGTTTTACAAGTAGCGATGGAAGAAAATGCTACTACTTCGTCAGGGAGTCCTCAAACTCCCTCTACGATTGCCACTACAAGGGGCATTCCACCTCCCAACCCACCTTCGTCGGTCTCGACCACCATGGTCTCGACCGCCTCTAATTTAGGCAGTGATCTAATTCCATCTATGGTGGCGATCACTGCTTCATTCACCCAGAGTGCGACAGAACCTCCATTCTCATACGAGATGCTTGGATTTGATATGAACTATGTCTTGTCCTACTCCACCCTACAGACCATGGGTCTGGGGGAAGGGATCTCTAACGCTCCTCTGCAAGGTTCCATGGGGGGAACCTCAGCCCCCTATAATGCTTTCCCTTGTGGTGGGGGTCATATACCTCCATCATCCCCCTCGTTGGGTGATGATCCTCAGCAGCCCCCCTAGCCGAACATGAAATACAGCTTGTTCAGAGTAGGTATTCAAGTACTTTCTTCTAACACCATGCTAGTGGGTTCTTTGTCATTCTCTTTGTTTGGCGTGTTTGGTAAAAACACATTCTCGTCAGCTACCATCTCAACTGGGGGAAACCCTGGTTTTGGATCAAAAAATGTTGTGCAGGGTACTATTCCTACACAGGGGGCAAGCACCTCTCAAGGACCCTGGAATTCGTGGCAGGGATCAATCCCCTCTTCAACGATGTCGACCGAGGGAAACCCCTTCCATGGCCAATGGAACCCTGGGCAAGGCTCAATACCTATGCTCGTTGGATCGGCTAGGGGAAGCCCTTTCCAGAACCTTTGTAATGTAATGTCGGGAGCAATACCTTCCCAGCCCTCAATGTACAACTATGGGATTCAACCAATGATGTCTCAACAAGCACAATATCCGTACACTGGCCACAGCTATGGTTTTTATCAGAACCCTGATCAGTAGTCTAACTTTTTCTCGCAACCTGGTGCTAGCCAAATTCCAGGCTCCTTTCCTCCTGTACATACTCAACAACCCAAGCTACCTTTTCTGGCAACGTTGCATTTTCCAGAGTTGTCAAGATTATTGAATGACCCAATCTGTCATGATCTGCGTTGGCCTCCTATGCCGACCAAGTTGCCTTCAGAAATTCCAAAGTTTGAAGGTAAGCCTAACGAATATCCAGAATATCATGTGACCACCTTTCACCTATGGCACTCATCCAACTTGTTGAGAGACGACTCCGTCCATTTGTGTCTTTTTCAACACACTCTTATCGAGAGTGCCACGAAATGGTACATCGAGCTCGATCTCTCAAGATACTCTACTTTTGGCAAATTGGCAATGCTTTTTCTAAACCATTTTCAATTACCTGTGAGATTTGATGTCGGCACTGAACTGCTGGCCAAATTTGAGCAAACAAAGGTTGATCATATCTCAAATCCCATACGGGAATGGCAACGTCGAAAGAGTTTGATAAAAGTATCAGTCCCACCATCTTTCCTGCTAGAGTGGTTCACTAAGTCTTTGGTACGTCATTTATCCAAAGACGTTGCAACGTCGAGATTATTTTCCGATGAAGAGGCGATACTGAGAGCTCAGCAACTTGAACTAATATACTCTCAGTATGGTTTATTTTACGAAGTTTTCCCAGATGCGCCACGGTCTATCCTTGACAGGACCATACATAAGTGTGGAGCACATGCCGATGGTATTAGTGGTTCAACACAAGCGAAGCCCACTAATCAATTGTCAAATCAATTTCAACAATTTTCAATACAACAGACAACAACCAGACAAACCACTGGTTTGGTTGCTCCCCCTACTCAAACATCAGATGTACACAATGTGCAATTGACAAACCCGAAGACCAACCAACAGGCTGACGGAAATAAGAAACAACGAAAGAAGGGTAAGGGGGATAAGAAACCCACCAATAATGTAGGAGGAGGAAATACATAGAAAACAAAGTCGAAGTATCTATGTAACATTTGCACGGAAGACCATATGACTCACTTGTTCCCTCAGCTCGCGGAGGCCCAAAAGTTACCAGCCCAACAACAACCTGTTGTGTTAATGAACCCATTTCCACATGGGAAAAATTTAACTCAAGCCTCTACGAACGTGGATGGGGGAAGTCAGGGACCCCCTTCGTCATCTAGTAATCCCTCGACCTCGAATGTTTATATGTTGAAAGGTGATGCCCATATAGTGACTAGGACACACGATTACAAAATTCTAAGCACTTTTGATAAGGTTAAAGAAGATGAAAACCCATATGTTCCTCTCCAGATCGAGAATAGGTTGGGAAAAAAAATGACACACATCTCGAAAGGGGCATTCAAGAAATCTTCCCACAATCCAAACGTGAGGGCCACCCAAAACTACTCTGTGGTGGAAGATTTGTCACAAAACCCTTGCGCAATGTCTGCTTTGGAGGTCCTCCAGAGCTTCCCTTTGAAGAGAAAGGCTCTATTAGATTCCTTAGGATCTACTGAGACTTGTAATCCGGGAAAAAACATGCTTTATATGACCATCTTGAAACCTCGCCTCCTATACCACGTCGTGTTTCAGATAGTAGTGGCTTACACCACAAAATATTTTACTTGGAACATTTTATGCATGGTGTTTGATGAGGGTGCCTCAAAATGTGTGATGTCATTGGCGTGTTGGAAGGCCATTCACCAACCCATTTTGTCTCTGTCACCTAATATTCTCACTGCTTTTGATTGTCATTCGTTCAAACCACATGGAATAATTCCTTCTTTTGTCATGCAGCTAGGAGGAAAGACCGTGTGCATTGAAGTTGAAGTGATTGATGTGCCTCTCAAATACAATATCTTGTTATGAAGGATTTGGACCTATACTATCCATGCAGTGGTTGCCACATTTTTCCGGGTCTTGTTGTTTCCACATGAGGGTCGGATCATGTCCATTGATCAATTGTCTTTCTCCCATCCTAACCCTTCATCGGGGGAATCCACGGTCTCGATGATTGATAATCCACAACTCGGCATCGTCAATATTGGGGTTGGTTTTTGCCCGCTTTTGATGGGAAATTTCGATTACCCACCTCCGTCCGACGATGTCAAGTTGATATCGGTTGTCCCCAACCATCCTAAGGCTGCAATTTTTCAAGTGTCATCATTCCATATGAATTACTTTAATGATATGTGGACTCTTCCTTCCCCATCAGTCATGATGGAAGGGATAGGGGATCGTGGCATACCCATTCCTTTGTCTGCGATAGACGTTGTGTACTCTATAGTCCAACAAGCTTCCGTCGATGCCTATCCGACTCCCGCAAAGGAGTAAGATCCAGTTTTTGAGCCTACCTGGGCTCAAGGTTCACTCGCCACTACTGATTCCTTAGAATTGGTCTTGCCCTCTGACGAGGCAATTATAGAGGCATTGACTAGTCCAGACAAACCCTGGAATGATCTCCATCACAAATCTTATTTTCTCCCGTAGTTAGGAAGAATTGAGGCTGGTGAATTCGTGTTGACTATGACTGGAGATAGGTCTTGTCCTATCAATCCTTTGGCTATGCACACAATTTACGCCAAAGGTAATATGGAAACCATCGGTAAAACGATACCTATTGATATCTACAGAACCCCCTACGTCATGGAGAATGTCTTCGTCAGAGCAAACTGCTCCCTCGAGGAGATTCTAATCTATACTGATTTATTTAAAGAATTCTATGATGTTTTTTTCTGGTCTTACGAAGAAATGTCAGGCATCGATCCAAGAATCATTGAACATGAAATAACGACTTACCCTGACGCCAAGTTGGTATAGAAGAAGATTTGTTCGGTTAATCCTTAGAAATAAACAATTATAAAGGATGAAGTAGAGAAACTACTCAAGGTTGGTTTCATCTACCCCGTCCAATTGACTCAATTGGTGTCAAATCCCGTTCCGGTCAACAAAAAGCAGGAAATGATTCATGTATGTATGGACTTTTGTGATTTGAATAAGGCCTATCCAAAGGATAATTTCCCCACCCCATTCATTGACCAAATCATTGATGAATGTGCAGGTTGTGAGGTCTTTTCTTTCTTGGATGGTTTTTTGGGATACAATCAGATACAGATTAAGCCTGAAGACTAGCATAATTTTTTTTTTATATCCATGGGGTACATTTGCTTATCGGAAGATGCCTTTTGGCCTGGAGAAAGTTGGAGCCACCTTTCAATGAGCCATGTCTTTTTCTTTCCATGATCTCAAACACATATTTGAGGCCTATCTCGATGATTTAGCATCACGATCTCATAAGAGAGCTAATCATCCCACGCACCTTTGACTTATCTTTGAGTGATGTCACTACTATCAGATTCTCTTAAATACTAATAAATGTAGTTTTTGTACGACGTCGGGTCGTATTTTAGGTTTTATAGTTTCGACAACAGGGATCATGGTTGATCGTCTAAATTTTTAGGTGATAGTTCAATTTCCTCCCCCATGCATAGTCCCTCAGCTTCAGAGTTTACAGGGAAAAGCCAATTTTCTTCGACGTTTTATCGCAAACTATGTCGAGATCACTAAAGGGTTTATGTGTTTAGTGAAGAAAGACATCCCTTTCCATTCGGATGAAGCCTCTAAGCGCTCATTCAAAGCATTGAAACATGCCCTCACGTCTGCCCCTCTACTTCGGCCACCCAATTATAATAAAGATTTCTTACTGTATTTCGTCACGACAGAGTCGACCATCGGTATTGTATTGGTTCAAGAAGATTATCTACTTGAAGAAAATGTGATTTATTACCTGATTTGAGGCCTAGTTGGACCAAAAATCAACTACTCCCACATTGAGAAGCTTGTGTTGGCAACAATACATGATGTACAACAGTTCCGTCATTATATCATGTTCCACAAGACCATCATCATTGTCGTTGTGATTTTTTTTCAATACGTGTTGACACGACATGTAATCGGCGGAAAGATCCGTAGATGGATTGTTATCCTCTAGGAATTTGACTTGGATTTCATCTCTGTGAAATCTAAGAAGTCATTGGTCTTTGCAGAACTTATCTCATAACTTCTGGTCGAGTCAGGTGATGTTATGCCCAAAGAATCACCGATTAAAGGAGATATTTTTCTAATTTCATCTTCGGACCCATGGTATGGAGATATACTAGTCTATATACAGACTTTGAAGTGCCCCACCTCTGCTTCTCATGATTAGCGTTGATGTATACTCCATCAGGAAAAAAACTACCTCATAAGTCTCAAGGACACTTTGTATCGTCGAGGTGTAGATTGCATCCTTCATCGGTGTCTCACTCATGAAGAAGCAAAACTCATTCTTAACGACTACCACACTGGAGCATGTGGTGGTCATTTTTCTGGGTTGGAAACAACCCAAAATATTCTACGAGCCAGTTACTTTTGGCTGACGTTAATCAAGGATTGCGTTGAATCGGTCAAGAAATGTCACCCATGTGAGATCTTCTCTCGGAAGATGAGGGCACACCTCGCTCCTATGTTTCCTATTATTATAGTTGGCCCCTTCAATAAGTGGGGGATTGACTATACTACCTGCCACCCCCCTTCAACCAGGGGGCACCGTTATATCATCTTAGCAGTAGATTACTTCACTAAGTGGGTCGAATCTATGCCAACGTTCAAATATGATGGCGAGACAACAACTGTCATTTTGTTCAATCAGATAATAGCAAGGTTCAACATCCCGAGGGAGATTATCACTGACCATGGAAGTCACTTTCAGAAAAAAATGATGTCTGAGTTAACATAAAAGCTTGGGTTGAGATAAGAGCATTCATCACCCTACTACCCACAAGCGAATGGTCAGGTGGAAGCTATGAATAAGTCCCTCACGACTATTCTGCAGTGAACGATCAATTCGGCCAAGTCAAATTGGCATTTGATGTTGTACTCAACATTGTGGGCCTACCGAATGTCTATAAATACTGCAACTGTTTTCTCACCTTTTCAACACGTTTACGAGCTAGAAGTAGTCTTGCCAATAGACTGTCAGACCCAATCTCTAAATTTGGCAGTACAATTATTATCAGACACTTCACCGCTTGAGGAACGCTTATTATATCTTGAGAAGCTCGATGAGAAACATCGTGACACAACCTTGGCTAACGAGGCTCACAAGAAAAAAGTCAAGTGTCAATATGATCATTCTGTTCTTCCTTGGATTTTCTCTGAAGGCAACCTTGTCCTGGTCTATGACCAAGATAAGGATCCCCTGGGGGCAGGCAAGTTCAAACCCATGTGGTTCGGGCCTTTCATCATGAAGGAAGTATTAAAGAAGGGTTCTTATCGTTTGGTTGACATAGAAGGGAAATCTTTGGTGGAGCCTAGAAATGGGCTCTACCTCAAGAAGTATTACTCGAAGTTGGGTTGCCTTGGGTGACTTCTTGTACATATTCATAGTTCTTATACAATTTAGTTTTTGTCTTTTTTTTTTATGGACGTGTATTTTTTGATGTCATATTTTTCACTATGGCATATGTCAATTGAATCAGAGGTGTTCGTTGGGTTTGCAGATGGTGCTAGTCGACACACTTAGAGGCTTG
>ML795092.1:140916-167963 GCA_009831015.1 Picea engelmannii
CACTATCGACGGACTTTCGTCGGAATTTTTTTACCATAACCATTGCTATAGCGACGAATTTTTGTCGCACTGTTCCACGAAGTTTTTTCTCATATACAGCAAGTCCGTAGTAAATATGGTTTTGAGAAAGAAAACTCAATATTACCACGAAATTTTGTAGCATATTCAGCAGCTGCGTCGCAAGTTATTGGCTTGGCACATTTCTTCGTTGGTATTGCGATGAAATTGCGTCATAATTGCGACGATGAAGAAGGTTAACCAATATTGAAGTTTCTGACACATGGCTAGCTAATTTCGTCGATGTTTCCACGCACACCTGGATCATGGATATAGCGACAATATTATTACGACAAAAAAAAAACTCGGCGTTCGTGGAAATTGTGACGGATAAGTGTGGCAATATCAACGAACAACCGTCGCAAATTTGGTCATATGTACTAGTGGTTGGTGATATTTTTTATTGGCACCTGAGAAACTACTTTCTCAGTGTCGGCCTCGCAATGTAATCCGATCAACTTGGCAATGTTATGAGGCCTGGGGGGGAAATCTCGTAGGTTGAATGGTTCACCTCTCCTCAAGAGGCCCGTCAAGAAGTATATGTCTTCAGTCCTTGGAGTCAAGGACTTCCCTACAAGCATAAATGCCTCAGCGTCGGGGTGCCAATAATCCACCAAGGTGTTCAGCAGCCTGGGTTGTGCCCTCATGAATGGATACCGATAAAAATTCCACAAACCACATTGCCTCAATGTGGCTATAGTTGTAAGGTCCTCATTGACCATCATATCAATGTCTTCATCCTCTCTCTCTCTCTCCAATGGACATACATCCTGCAAAACGACAAGTTCAAAGGGGAGTTGACTCCTGAATTTTAAATTTTTTCCAAGTTCTTGAGGGTGTACACGGGCTGCATTGGGAACAGTCACGTATGCACATGGGCATACGCGGGCTGTCCTTGGAAGTCTCGTGTTCACATAGGACTGACCCTTTTTCGGAGTGCACGCCCCCCAACAACCAAAGTAAAACCAAAAATGAAGTATTGAAATGCAAGCGGGGTTGATTTGTACTTACTTGGTCCGAGAAGAAGTTCATTTTGTCCTCTAAAGCTCTCAGAATCAACCCTTTTAGCAAAGGGGTGTTTTTGGATTTTTGGTCAATTATCAATTTACAATGGTGATAATGAGCTACCAGCTTCTATTTATAGACTTTTTTGGCCCTTTTTGTCATTTTTTGGACCCTTTTGTCATTTTTTTCTGGCTTGAAAATCATTTAATGTGGTTCTTGAGTTTCTCATTGGATGTTACGATACACTTCACTTTTGGTTTGGAAATTTTTTTGGGAGATGGGTCACTTTTTAAAGATTCTTTGGTAAAAGTCATTTTTCCAACTTTTTTACATTTAAGTTAGGATTCCACCTCCACTCTTTGCATCTCGTTGTCTTTTCCTCTTTTCCATAGGATCGATCCCACCGAATTGTGACACATAACCATCATTACTATTTTAGAAGTGTCGTAATTTAGTGGTAGAGCCTACCTCTACATGGATGCCCTAGGTAGATCCTGGTTGCATTTTTGTGTCCATGTCATCATTAATGAATTTAGGCCCGCGAGTCCTCCTAGTATTGTCCTGATTACGAGCATGAGCCTCATATATATGATATGTCATAACTCTTGACTTCACCCTCGAGACTCCCAAAAAACGAGTCTTCTTTTAAGCTATTTTTAGACTCTATAAACATGAAAAGATTGTTGAGCGATCTTGTTTTCCTTCACGCTCACCAAACTAAAATTTGAAGGCATGTCTGTCCAACAGTAGTTTACCCATTTTTCAGTCAATATGGTCAATTTTACGAACAAAGGTACGCTCTAGGAACTTCGGTTCACTAGACGAGTATTCTCATGTTTAAGTTTAACCCTTTTTCGGGCCTAAGGGACTAAATTTACGAAAAAGGAACCCCCACGGAGTCCATAGTTAAGCTCTTTTGAGATTCCCTAAAATTGAAAAGATAGTCAAGTGATCTTGTTCCTTCACACTCATTAATCTGGTCCAGAATAACGTCCTCTACAAATTCCATAGTTAAGCTCTTTTTAGACTCCTTAAAATTGAAAAGATCGTCGAGTGTCCTTGTTCTTTCACACTCGCTAATGGGTTCAAAAAAACATCTACTGGCATGAGTTTACCCCTTTTCCAGCCTGTAGATTAAGGAGGAAAAAGGTACACCTCAAGAGATTCATCTCACTAGGAGAGTTATTCTCAGTAAATTTCACTTTTTTTGGGCTAAGGAGACTAAATCTAGAAAAAGGCATCGAGTCCATAGTTAATCTCTTTTCAGACTCCTTAAAATTGAAAAGATTGTTGAGTGATGTTGTCTTTATCACACTCATTAAAATGGTTTTGAAGAGACGTCTTTTCGGTGCTAGTTTACCCCTTTTTCAAACTAACTCGACTACCTGCAAAAAAGGTACCCCAGTGGAGTCTTCTTTTGCGCTTTTTCAGACTCTCTAAAAATGAAAAACCACTGAACTTACCTTCTCTGGGCTTGTTTAAAATTACATTGAAGGACATTATCATTGTGTCTTATTAATCACATTTGCATCTCTGTGTCTCTGGCCTAATGTCGGCTCCATGTTGCTCTCAATTGAACCTTTGAAACATTCCTTATATGCAAGCCTTGTATCACTTTGCCTTTGTGTTTTGACACCTTGACCCATGGAGGAATTTTCTCGAGTGACCTTTCTCTACACATGTCTCCTTTCTCTAAGCATTAGTGTGTTCCCTGCGCTTGGAACTAGTACACATGCGACACTTGTTCCTCCTTTGTAACTATTAGCATAGGGGCATACCTAGGGTTAAGATCCAAGAGCGCACCAACAAGCCCTAACTATTGGCTCTTTCAGCTACACCTATGAAACAAATGCAGTCTCACCTGAAGAAGATATGGGGGGGTTGCAGGAAATGGGTCTCTACAACCAAGGGGAATATCAAGTGGATCTAATACCAGAACAATCCAACATGCAGATATCACTTATCATCTTAGATCTATTCCACACATCTATCAGATCTACCACAGTAATTCAATACCAGTATATCAAAGGCAAATAACATAGCATCAATCGCACACAACACAAGGTATATGTGGTTCACGCTCTCTCTAAGGCTACGTCCACAGAACTGTGCTTTATAATATATTAAGGTGAAGCATACAGTTCTTGTCTGCGCTCTTAGCTAGTAGATCTTCTTTGTTCTCCTCTCTATCTCTCCCCTCCCTGTGTACCCAGCTGCAGGGTTGATCTTCGCACCCAGTTGAAGATCTTACAATATAGAAGGCTCTCATACTCAACACTTCTCTCTCACACAGTGTTACTCACTCGATCACACAACAACAATCACAACACCAACAATATTAAGAACAACGACAACAACCCATCCCAGGTCCTCTTGATCTCTATTTATACATTACAATCACTCATCGACATATGTAGGCCGAAACCTAGGTGTCAAAACCCTAGGTGTCTAAAACCCTAGGTCAACTTGACCCACGTTTTTAGGGATTTTATAGCTTGTCTTTCCTTCCTTCTCGCGCGGTTCTCCAAAGCATCCAACGATGGATTTTTCCACTTGCTGTGTTTTCCATGATCCTTCTTCCTTGCTGATCTGTCATCCTCGATTTCCTCGTTCATCAGCTTGCGTCCTTTTGCTTTGCTCCATCCTTTCTTCTCTTTTGCTCACTTTGAACCAATAAAAGTCACTGTGTCTTCCGTACAGTTCACATTTTTCCTTTTCTTCCTTGATCTTCGCATACTTTTATAACCAAGGGCCAATAGGCCCCAAAAAATCACTTGTGACTCATCCCGAGGCACTTCATATCTGATCCTTCTGTTTTACTTTGACTTTAGACTACGCAGTGTAGCCTCTGCTTTCTGCTCTATGCCTCCTCTCCTTCCTTGTGTAGACTGTATTTCCTGTGTCTGGTACCCAGTTTCAACTGCACCTGGTACCTCAACCGTTTTCCTTATGCTTTTACTAAGAGATTCGAGGCAGATGGTTGTCATAGTACAACTTCAGTCAACTCCCATTCATGAATCCTTCCTTCTATTCTCCATCCAAAGTCTTCAACTATGCATCTCCTGCTTCTGTAACATAGGCGATCTCATATGGCCTGAGCCAATGCGTTCTGAACTTCCCAGGATGTTTGATGAAATTATTGGCATATACCAGTACTAGATCGCCTTGTTTAAATGCCTTCTTCTTGATGTGTCTATCATGGTAGGCCTTCTCTCTTTATTTCTGTACCTTCTGATGAAATCATGCAACAAATATGTCTTCCTCTAGTTCGACCAATAGTGCAAGCCTCTCTCGAACAACATCGATGTCATCCATATCTGTAAAGGCAACAATTCTTAGGCTTGGTACTAGATATTCCATTGGGACAATGGCTTTGAGACCATACACCAACTTAAAAGGGGTCTACATTGTTAGCGTCTTGCAAGTGGTTCTATAGGCCCATAGTACTGTTGGTACTCTTAAATCCCGGACATCCCTGTTCACACTGCAAATATTCGTTAGCGTTGTTTCCAAAATCTTATTGAATGCTTCCACTGTCCCATTTGCTTGTGGATGGTAAGGTGTTATCTTCTGATGGTGGACTGCAAATTCCTCAGTCAGGGCTTCAACTGTTTTATTTATGAAATGTGTGGCTTTATCACTCATAAGGATCTTTTGGAATCCAAACCTGGTTATGATGTCATCAAATACGAAGCACGCAGTTGTAGTTTCACTATAATCCTTAACTTTTCTTGCTTCGGCCCATCTAATCAAGTACTCTTTCACAGTAATTATGTACCTTGCTCATGTCTGCTTGCCTGGTGGGTTTATAGGTCCCATGAAGTCAATGTCCCATTTCTCAAATTCTTGTAGGATCAACTGTGGTGCTAGTGGAATTTCATCTCTTATATATGGTTTCCCAACTCTTTGGCATACATCGCAGGCTCTGTAATAGTCTTTAGCATCTCTGTGTAAGATAGGCCACCAAAGGCCAGCTCTAAGAACCTTTTGCATAGTGGATTTCCCTACGTAATGTCCTCATGTGAGGCCCTCATGAGATTCTGTGAGGATCAATGGTCACTCTACCTCCATAACACACCTTCTCAATATCTCATCAGGTCCCATTTTGTATAGTTGTCCAGCTATAAGTGAAAATTCGGCAGTGCGCACTACTAGTTGTTTCTTCTAGAGAATTGTATACTTACTAGGTGACATTCCTATTGACAAGAACTGGACTATCTCTGCGAAGTGGTCATCAATCTTTCTAATGGCCAATAACTGTGCATCTGATAGTGTATCCTCCAAACTAGTCGACTCTTCGCCATGTTCCAACCTTGACAAGTGGTCAGGACCTTTGTTCATTCTTCCTGGATTGACTACGATATCAAATTCGTATTCTTGAAATAATAGAATCCATATACATATTATCCCCCCCAACACTGGCTTGTTGACTAGGTATTTCAACGCGGAGTGATCAGTAAACATTTTAATGTGTCCTCCCAACAAGTAGTGACGAAATTTATGCAACGCATATACCATGGCTAATCCTTCTCTCTAAGTGGTGGTGTAATTAATCTTAGTTGTTGATAGCTTCCTACTAGCAAAAGATAACGGATGGTCAATATCTCCTTCACTAGGTTGTGCTAACACAACTCCCAATGCAATGGAAGATGCATTGACATGCACTTGAAATTCCTTGCTCCACTCTCACTCTTCGACAAGTTCTATAATTCTTGCTTCCATCATTCTATAGAGCTCAATCTTCACTTTCTCTTTATACTTAGGGTTCAATCTGTAGGGTCTTTGTTTGACTGGTCTTGCATCTGGTTTCAAAGGGATCCTCATCTCTCCCATGGGCCCTTTAATTCCCTTCATATCGGTGAAATTGGTTGGAAACATGTCCTGATATTCATGTAGTAACTCTATTATTTTGTCAATAGTAGCAACATCCCAGTAATATCCAACATTTGCAAGCTTCAGTGTTTGATCTGTTCCAATATTGATCGGTTGTTTGATGAATGGTAGCTCAACTCCTAGTCCTTCCACATCTCTCTGGCCTTTTGTTCCTGTAATTTTCACCTTCCTCGGATCATCGTCTTCGTCATCATTGATGTTGTAATAGCCTTGCAGTTTCTAGAGAGACGCAGTCCATTCGTCCTCTTCTTGTTCTAAAGGGGGGCTAGAGGCCTCCTCAAATCATTTATGTCTTACAATCTATAATGATTGATCTAATGAAGGATATTGATTGTCAAATAATAAGGTGGTTAGAAATTTCTGGGTCATACCTTCCCAATCTGCAGTGATGAGGCGTAGCTCCGCTTGAAGGTACCAGTTGATAGGGGTCGTGTCTAGTGTGTTAATGAACTTGTGCACCCATTTCTCTTGAGGAATAATTCTCCAAGATTCCTCTCAACTTCACACATGGTCCTTAGGGCAACTTAGACCTATGTACCAAACTTCGCAGCCTTCTACTTGTGCTGAGAACCGCGCAGTCATCAGGGTAAGACATTGTACCGATTCTATAATGTTATTTTTGTGTGTCCCCCACCATCTCATTGGTGTTGCTTTCAAGGCCTCATCTATTTCTAACAATCTCTGTTGTGTTGGTACACTTGCTTTGAATTCTGATAGGAAGGTTTCTAAAGGATTCAGACCATCAAAAGTGGGCACGTTACTTATTGTTGTGTTGATCTAGCGAACTTCTCTGGTTAATCTAGCACATATCCTTGTAGATAATTCATACATTTTGTTCTGCCAGTTGTCCAGTGCTTCTTCTGAATCTGATGAACATGCATTGTCACTTCGCCAACTTAGGTTTCCATCGACCGTAGGATTAATGTAATCCTGCTGCCTGGCCGTTAATTTGTATATGTTTTCCAGTTCATGTGTGCGGTCTTCTTCTCTGATAGGTTCTATGTATCATTGACCTTCGTCTGGATATAATGGTGCAATGACCCTAAGTCCGTATCTTTAAAAATTCATTCATCTTTTCTTTAAATCAACCACAGTGTAATTATTGAAAGCCCAGTCAATTCCTAACAGCACAGGGTAAGGACAGTTTTCATCAACTATCTCAATTACCTCAAAATGTGAAAATGTTCTTACTCCGTCAATGTCCAGAGGGACATGTTCCAATATTCCAAAGGAACTTACTTCTTGTTGGTTAGCCATTCTAAGACTGATAGGGGAATAGATCAACTTTGGTTTGCCCATCAGTACCCAGGTTTGCTTCGTCATGACATTGACCTCCTACCCTAAGTCGAGGACCACATAGTCTATATCATATTCTCCTATTTGAGAATTCAAGTGTAATTCCTTATTTTTCCTTCTCTTTTTAGTGATTTGGTGTACTGCCCTATTCAATAAGGGGTCTATCTTTCCTAGCTCATACTTTCTGATTAAATTTTGTAGCTCTTGTACAACGCTCTCATCCTGAATCAACTTAATACAAGTATATAAAAAATCCATGATCTTGCTTACCTCTTGTCCCTCTTTTGGCGAAGCAGACTGATCGAATTCCAAATGCATTCCATATTATCTTACTTCTGGTCGTGTCTATGATGAATAACCTTGGTCTTCTTTGAACTCTTTTCTTTCTTTCTTTGCATCAAAAGTTTGGGTCTTCTCTGTATCTTTCCTGACTCCTGAGTCTTCTGTAGTCTTTCCTTGGGACAGTCTATTTTCCCCTATAACAGTGCCTCCTCTAGTGATAACAATGAATCTAGGGTCTTCTCCGTGAGGTTCAGCATATATCATTTTCACTTGTGAGTTTTGTCGAGGTCCTCGTCTTTCCTGAAGCTTAGCTAGTAGTACAGGACAATATTCTATAACGTTTTCAAAGGAACTGCAGTAGCTACAAGTAGTGCAAGGGTTCTGAAAATCCCTTGCTAAGTGTCCTGGCTGTGCATAGTTGTGAAAATAATTTGTCCTCAACCTTGACACATACCTCCTCCTCCTCCTCCTCCTTTGAATCCACCATGAGGATTGAAGTTTCCTCTCCCAGGGGAGTTGTACTGCGTAGTGTTTCCTTCTTGTTGTACTTCACCTTGAATTTTTTATATGTCTCGTGACCTTTTGTACATGAGGTCATAAGCCCTACAATCTCTATCATCATGCCCCATGGACTTACAGAATGTGAAATACAAATTTGTGGGGGCGATGTCTATTCTTGCATACCTCACACCAGGGTAGGGTGACTTGCTTCAAAGGGCTCAAAGCACCAAAGGCCAAGTATTCATGAAATAAGGGGCAGTGCTCCTTTTCATTGCCTTCTGATTTTCATCTGACACACGAGATGTTTTCTCTTTTATATTTTCCCTTATCTTTATTTATATCTTCAACCTGCAAAGACAAACTAGTTAGTTGACTCATACCTGAGCTGGATTCTCCCATAGGGGTTGACTCTAACTTCATGGCGATCTCCAGCACCTCAGTCTGTGAAGAAATATTCCATTGCATCAGAGGAACTATGATGTGTGGTAAGAGGGTAGTAATAAACCATTCTTTTTTTCTGCTCATCTGGGATCTGAAAAGTCAATCGGTCGGTTAAGGTCTTGAATATCTGATCAAATTCCAAAATAGTTTCATCTACCTTCTACTTGATCTCTTTCAGCTCTGTATTACATTGTGACTCCAACTTGGGTTTCTTGAACTCTACAATCAATGCATTCTTGATCTCATTCAGTGGCTTAGGCTGTACAAGTCCTTGGACAAGCTTCATGTACCAACTCAGTGTCCGATCCCTTAGGGTAGTATTAAACTGAGTTATTTTAACAGCTTCATCGATGACATTTTTAATATTCCATATGGCTTCACATAGGAACTAGTGTTGATCAGGGTCTTCAAACCCATCTCCCCTAAAAATAGGGAGCCTCATCTCATCTACCATAGATATTCCTAGGGTTCCTGACTAAGTATGTGGTGGACTACTAGTGGAAGTGCTCTTAATGCTCTAGTGGCTTGGATCACTTTGATTTCTTAATGCTACTAAATCACCAGGAGGTATAATAATACTTACTTCAGTAGTCTGATCAGTTCCTGAAGTTTTTGGCTCTTCAACTTCCCCTTCCTCTACCCTAGTGGGTTCTAAATTCTCTTCGTCCATTAGATATGCCTCTTATCTAATGTAGAAACCCTTGTCCCCATAGTTTTTCTTAAACAAGTTCGCAAGATGAACTTCTCGGAACGCTCTCCCACTGCGCGTATGTCCATCCTTTGTGTCGTTGCCAGTATCTGAATTCCTGAAAATTAGCTTTTCCAGATCTGACCAATCTATTGTATCTTCAAGATGTTCTTCTCATGTAATAGCATCTTGATCCTCAACTTCAAAAAATGTATAAATTTTCCTATGGGTACCTTGAAGAAATATCTCTTGACTTGGATATATGACTCTACTTTGTCAAAAGTAAACTCAGTGATGTACGCTCCAATGGTGGCATCAAACCAATGATCTAATTCTCTTTCCACGGCGTTATCAACTCTCTTGACCTTCTTGATTAGTGTCAACATCCAGACCATAGGTGGCCTAGATCTAATATGAAACTGGGTATCTACTAACCTAGCTAACCACTCGTATAGCTCCTGATGGATTCCTACAAAGAAAATTTCATGTATATCAGTAAAGATATATCTTCCTAACCAATCCTCTGTACTAATATTAGGGTTCTTGTTCTGGGCTTCAACGAAGTCCTTTTCTTGATCCTCTATCCACTTTTGAATCTTTGTCTTTGATGGGAACCACCTTGACATTCCCTCAAGAAGATTCCTATCCCGACAATGGAACCATTTGTTAGCATAGGGGCAGACCCAGGGTTAAGCTCCAAGAGAGCACCAACAAGGCCCTAACTACTGTCCCTTTTAGCTACACCTATGAAGCAGATGCAGTCTCACCTGAAGAAGCTATGGGGGGGTTGCAGGATAGGGATATCTACAACCAAGGGGAATATCAAGTGGATATAATACCAGAAAAATACAACATGCATATATAACTTATTAGCTTAGATCTATTCCACACATCTATCAGATCTACCACAGTAATGCAATACCAGTATATCAAAGGCAAAGAATTTAGCATCAATCACACACAACACAAGGTATACGTGGTTCACCCTCTCGATAGGGATACATCCACAGAACTGTGATTTATAATATATTAAGGTGAAGCATACAGTTCTTGTCTGCGCTCTCAGCTAGAAGATCTTCTTTCTTCTCCTCTCTATCTCTCCCCTCCCTGTGCATCGAGCTGCAGGGTTGATCTTCGCACCCAGCTGAAGATCTTACAATACATAAGGCTCTCGTACTCAGCACTTCTCTCTCACACAATGTTACTCACTCGATCACACAACAACAATCACAACACCAACAATAGTAACAACAATGACAACAACCCATCCCAGGTCCTCTTGACCTCTATTTATACATTACAATCACTCACCGACATCATTAGGCCGAAATCTAGGTGTCAAAACCCTATATACCAAAACCCTAGGTGTCTAAAACCCTAGGTCAACTTGACCCACATTTTTAGGGTTTCGCCAGCCTGTCTTTCCTTCCTTCTCGTGCGGTGCTCCAAAGAATCCAACGGTGGATTTTTCTACTTGTTGTGTTGTCCACGATCCTCCTTCCTTGTTGATCTGTCATCCTTGATCTCCTTATTCATCAGCTTGCTTCCTTTTACTTCGCTCTATCATTTCTACTCTTTTGTTCACTTCGACCTAGTAATAGTCACTGTGTCTTCTGCGTAGTTCGCATTTTGCCTTTTCTTCCTTGATATTTGCTTACTTTCATAACCAATGACCAACAGTAACGTAGCATTCTTTTATTCTTTTTCAAGATTTCCAAAATTATTGAAAAAGACAAAAAACTCAAATATACCCCAAAAAGAGGATGGAAAAGTATTTTCTTTTTATGGCAACACAATGAGTCGCCATTGAACAAAGCACATCCTTACATTTGTTCTTCAAGCTCTAGGATTTAATATGATCTTAGGAATTTGTTCTCGCTACATAGAGCTGTGTCCTCCTCCGTTTGGTTATTCTTCCAAACACATGGAGAGTTTGTGTTGCCTCCTTCATCATGAACTTATGTCAATGTCATGCTTCCTGAGTCTGATCATCATTCATGCTATTTTCCAAGGGAATTTTACCCAACTTGAGTCGGCCTCTCTGCAATTTGTCTCTTAGCCTCATGCCTGGCCATCCCGAAAGTCCAATCAAATCTTTGTTCGAAATCACTGAAGTTCTCTTCCTGATCACTGAGATCCTCTTGTTTGTTCCCCAACGAGTCATCGATGACCTCTGGGTAGTGAAGTTGTACACTCACTTTACACTTCTACCCGAGTTTTGAAGATCTTGAATTTGTTGCTCGAGCTCTGAAGGCCTCAACTTCAGCCATCAAGCATCATTGACTTCTTGAAGATGGATATTATACATGTATATCTTTGGTTTTGAGATGTAGATCCATTGTGTATTGCTCGCGGATACACTTTATATAGTTATATGACAAGGATCTGCAGTGTATTTGATTGGAAGACATGATTTATTTCATCCCAAGCATGGGTATGCCCGCCTCGGTGAGACAATTATTATTTTTTCAAATGGCACCTCCTGAACTCTGGTCCCGGGCTCACTCACTTCGTACGTTGGTGAATATTTCTAATATATTTCGGCCATCAGATTCTTTTCTGACCTCACACATTAGGGGGAATCTKTTATAACCCTAAATTCCACCATACATGCATACCTGGCATCAGGCCATCTTACTTGTTATTTTTTCCAAGCCATCACTGAGCAACTCTTCTTAAAAACCACATTTTTGAAGATGTACATTCCCTACACCATTACTGTCCRTGTACACACACTTGATGCACCACTACAGCTTACGTACATATGCTAGTTGCACCACTACAACCCGCGTATACTCACAAAACTTGTAAAAAWTAAAAAGTTGCAAGGAATTCGTTGAGATTACGGGTTRTTGGGTAGTTTTCCAACTGTCCTGCGGCCTATATCCCCTCACCCAACCGAATAACCATCCTTTTTGTCATATAAAAGGAGTTTTTGGGGTCTCATTCCAAATCTAAGCATAAGGACAGTGAAACTCTGCCCATTTCACTTTCCCCCCTTGCCCCAAGAATTTGCAGCCACATTGTGAGTTTTGAGCCAGAATTCCCTATTCTTGCCTTATTCCTCATTCATAAGCCTATGTCATTTCCCTAGAGAGAATTGTGAGAGGAGAAGGATACGTGGAAGCATTTGKAGCTTGGTGAAGAGGAGACTAGACTAGGTTCGAGGAGCAGTCGTCGATCTCATTGTAAGTGATTTTGTGAGATTAATATAAAGAAGTACTTATTTTGTCCCGCCATATGATGTGTTCAATATTTATGTTTGATTTACATTTTATTATGACATATAAACCACTAATTCATATATAAGATGCATGTTTGTAGTTTCTTGTTTTTCTTTTGGTGAATGCAAGTCAACCTTGGGAGGATATTTGAAGTTGAGGAACAACCGAACACAAAAGGATCGACAATGGACATGGAATTTAAGGTAGAGTTACCGGATCCTTATACTTTTTATTTTATGCAAGAATGTGGGGTATTGTCAGTGTAGTTGTTAAAAGTAGGAGACTTTAGACGGTTAGCTCGGCCTGCACGTTGAACCCTAGTGTAGTCCATAGGGGGGTTTTCCCATTATAGAGAAATTTAAGCAATCAATTAGACATATATTTCAAACAAACAAAACCTGAACTTTCATAGCTAGTGTAAGAGTCTAAACCAAACAAATCTAAATTCTATAGAGAGATCCCTCTCTGAAGCTGGCAGGGCTAGATCCAAGCTTCCAAAGTGGTTTTGTAGTTACCTCTGTCTTTTCTTCTACAACCTCTAGAAGTTACAGAGTGTTAACATAGTGGCGACCATAGTGTCAACTTGTATAAACTCTTGTCCCTAGTAAGAAAAATTTATTTCTAGACAGTCAAAGATTCAAATCTTAAGAGACAAATGTTCAGAGTTTGTAAAACTTTGTAAATAATTAGGTAGTCTGTTTAAAGTTTTAAGTTCTGGATCCAAAAATAATTCACACCAAATCTCATCATGATCCAGAAGTTGTAAAAGTTGTAGATAACCCCAAAAAATTGATCAGGAAAAGAAGTCTAGTAGAAATTCAAGGGAATAGTAGTCCTCCTCCTAGGGAAACCTCTCTCCTAAAGAAATTTGTCACAATCTAGGATATTCAGTTTGATCTACCATTTGAGAATAGTCTATTCAAAACCAAATATGAAATCTTTGTGGATGAAACAATACTAGATGAAGCCATTCTCCAACCCAATACACCTAAAAGACAATCTCCCAAGTCAGATCTTGATCAGCAAATCCTTCAAAATTTTCGGAAGTTACAAGATATAGCTTTAGAATTTGATCAATATTTTCATGAAGCCTACATTCAACAGACTGTTGAACTTTCTTTCATGACCATTCCTACATCGTCTGTTAATCCTCAATTGTTTCATCCTATATCTACCAGCCCTTCTTCTTCTGTATTTTCCACTACCTCTCCAACAACTTCATAGACATTTATCCAACCTATCATAGGAATCTCTACATCTACACCTTCCATAAGCTCATCCATTATCCATCCTCCTATACCAATTATGGCAGCAAGATATGCTCCCCTCATTTTGGCTTCTCCTTTACATAATATGCCCCGAGACTATCAAACTAGGATTCCTTGGTTTGATGGCACTAGAACTATGATTGCACAATAACATGTTGATAAGATGAATGACTTCTTTGACCTACAAAAAGTATATGAGAAGATGCCAAAATGGGATTGTTTGCCCAAAGTTTAAATGGAGAAGTCAAAAAATGGTTCAAAGCCTTACCAGCTGCTAGCCTAAATGACATTACTACTTTTCACCAATATTTCCGCAATAGATGGGAAGTTAAGAAAAATCCACTTCATATTTTATCTAAATATGAAAGTATCCAAAGATATCATGGGGAAAGTGTGCAGGATTATTGCACTAGATTTAACAATATTTATAATTCAATTCCAATAAACATTAAACCCACACAAGGTTTGGCTTTGATCAAATTTCTTGATGGTTTTGATGTTGATATGTCTTATCAATTGAGAGAAGGAAATCTTGCAAACTTGAAAAAAATGTAGAGAGATGTGGTGAGTGTAGAGGCCAATCTGCTAGCTAAAAAAGATAGACTTAGAACAGAGAGGAGAGTAACTATAAAAGAATAACCTTATACCTCTTCTTCTAATGCTAAATTAGACTCTTTAGTTAGAGTTATGGAAAGGATGATGGAAATATTAGACATTACTGATAGGAATCCTCCTAGAGAAAATCAACCTGGTCCCCAAATCAAAAATCCTAATTTTAGGATAAATCAACCCCAAATCAGACAAAGAGAACAAAGAGGTCTAGATCAACAGATTAGGCCCCCTTTTCAAGAAAATTATGTTGATGAAGGGGAAGAAACAATTGAGGTCCTTGATGATGTTCACATCAATTTAATGGGAATAAATGATAATGATTCTATTTTTATCAATCAAGAAGAACATGATATTTTCCTTCTTTTACAAACTGAAATTGATGAGGAAGAGTCAGATAAAGAAGCTTTTGAAAATGCAATTATGGAATTCCATAGACAGTATAACCTAAGAAGTAAGAAGTCGACCGATAATCCTACTGAGAAGACTTTTGATATTAAAAATACAACTGACACATCATCCAAGAAAATTCATGATATTCCCCCTAAAAAGAACAAAAAAGTTCCAACCAGAAGAACATCTAATTTTGTCTCAAAAACAACTCAAACTGTGATCCGAAAAGATCTTTTAAATGACAATGGTTGAGTTACTAAGCATGTGTTTATTAACCATTTAGGAAGATGGATGAAAGAGGAATAATTATATATGAAACATCACATCCATATGTACATATACAGATCTGAAATAAAGAAATAAGGACAACAAACCATAGAACACCAAAGTGATAGCAGAGTTTAGCAATGTCTTCTATGTCTTCGGACCTTTGTCTCAGTGGGTGAGGCTTTCTTATTTTTGTTATAATATTTAAAAGTACATCACAATAGTGCTAAAAGGTTACAAAACTAATTTGGTCTTATTCTACCATATCTCTAGAACCCAACAAAATAATTGGCACTAAAATTGGATGACCGAAGCTCCCAGAAATGGCCCACAAAGGTGCGCTCCTCAACAGCTTCGCTACATAAAAATGGCTTTGGCCTGGAAAATATTCAACATAAACCTTCTATGAATGTCCTCATAGCCTCAAGAAACCATGGTTTATATAGATCTGAATTTGGTAACCATATCCCAACTTCCCCCCAAGATCTGGCCTCAAAAAGGGCCCAATATCCTCCAAAAAGGGCCAAAACATCTCCAAAACTGCCTATAAAATCAATAAAAATCCATATACTATAGTATAAAACCAAAAAATAGTACATAAACAAGGCCCATCCCCTGAACTCAAGGCTCCTGGTCATATGGAGGGTGGCCATGTGGCCAGGCACTAACAACTATGTGTTGGCCCCCTCCTGGATTTTGTCTCCTGGTCACATTGCAGGTCCATGGTGCCTTGGGCTATGCTCCATGCGCCCTGTATAGATAAGACCCCAATACATTATCCTATGGTTTTAGCCCCTGGTCGGCTGGCTAGCCCGACTGACCAGGGCTAACCACTATACTTCCACGCTAACCACCAAACAAATCGGGTCATATGAGTTACCCCATGCGACCGGGGTTAGTTCCCAACTTATTTGCATGATATGGTAAAGGGGAAGGTCACATTGCAAAGGGAATATGGTAAGGTATCCACCGGGGTCTGGGGCTTAGCCCCAGCCCTAAATTCCACCACCATACAATGTGTGTAAACTTAAATATATTCAGAAATGTATAGTAGTAAGAACTACTATATAGGGGGGTTGGTACTCAACCTTTGTGAAAGATCTATGCCCTTGCCTAAGGTCACGAGGTCGACTCCCCTGGAGTCATAATAGTTTTGCAAAGAAAAATTGAACCAACTAATGGGTGCCATGTGGCATCCCATGTCTAGGCCATGTGGCACCTCACCATTCACCGAAACCAAATGCCACATGTCAACCATTGACTGGTCCAGTTGTCTTCCTCTGCCACATGTCTACTCCAACTGTACCCTACCATGTGTGCCATGTGTCGTACAGTCATGCCACATCATCTGTACATATGTGCCACGTGTTAGTCCATATGCCCAGTCATTGTATAGTCAGCTGCCAACTGTTCATGCCATGTTAGTTGTACGGTCGTACGGCCTATACAGTCAGCTGCCACGTGGCACTGTACAAACTATACAATCATCATATTTTTTTCATGTTTAGCAAAATGAACGGATCGCCATATCTAGAGCATACGACGTCCATTTCATCCCATTCAAGTTGTGTTGGGTTTGTAATGACGAGGCCTACACACACGTCTATTTTGAAACCATTCCGAGAAATTTTATTTTTAGGCCTTTTGGAGCCCCATCAAGCTCCTGTATCCAATTATGGATCACACCTCCCCACTAAAGACCTTTTGTTCCTACAAAAGGTTACTGACTAGTCAAAAATCTCAGGATAAGTCATATGGCTTGTTCTCTGTCTTTGAACTCTGTCCTATGCACATGTCTCATCAAGATCAATTGTAAAACAATCATGATAACTGACAGCATATTGTTATCCATTTGTACCATGTCACATCTTACTGAAGCCACTATTATCCATGCATGAAACATTACTAATGATAGCATCAAAAATATGACTGCAAATGAGCTAATATACTTGTAATATTTGCACGACAATAGCTTATCTTGAAGCAAATTGTGATTGATCTTCCATTCTACAATCATCTCATGTTCTTGCTTAAGACCGATTACTTGATTTGAAACAATTATAAGTGTATTTATTGCTTTTGATGCCTCTATTAATTTTTCCATAGTTTGAAGAGTTTTAATCGC
This sequence comes from Picea engelmannii, assembly GCA_009831015.1. Classification (NCBI taxonomy): domain Eukaryota; kingdom Viridiplantae; phylum Streptophyta; class Pinopsida; order Pinales; family Pinaceae; genus Picea; species Picea engelmannii. The sequence continues at coordinate 157,966 of ML795092.1, forward strand.
CTTTACATGATGAGCATGAACCACATATTCTTGACCTTCTTTGGTTAAATGATATTGATTATTTTCCTTGTAGAAGATTTGTTTACGATCATACAAGTATGGACTCCCTAAAACCATTCCACATTCACTTAGTGGTGTTAGCGTCAGAAGTCGCTCCTGGATTGTGACAGAAGCAGAGCCCAATGCCCATCAGTTTATGTCATGAATTTTTGAAAGGGGTGATCGAATGGAGATAAACTCAGAACAATATCGTTTGACTCAGAAAACTAGGCTAGAAATGCATAGGGAAGTGAGGGCCACAACTAACTTCAGTCAGTAATTTGAGCTAAAGTGAGAATAGAGGTAAGACTTGGGAGAAAAGGGAGGAGACTGCTCTGGGCATCAGGCCTTCTAGCAACTTGGGAAATAAAACAAAACACTGAAATATGCCTAAACGACATGGTGATAACTACACATTGATCAAACCTATCATACTATGCAGCCACAACCATCTGATTGGATCCTCCAATTTTGAATCATTCAGTGCCAGGTGAAAAGACAACATGGGAGACTATTTAAAACTGGTGCAGAGATTGCAGTGATCAACCATACATCATCCTACAATATGCGACCCTTGACTAGATCCTCCAATTCTAAGTGTTTCAAACAGCTGATAGACAAAACAAAAGACAAGAGAAGATGACTTCCATTAATTTGACAGTCTCAAATCGAAATACATAACCAGAGCTTCCTCATAAACTTTACAGTTAGGATCTTAGCTCAACCATCGATAAATTACCAAAATGGAAAAATTACCTACATATACTCAAAGCAAAACAACAATAGCAAAAACGAGACACTGCATTAAAAACATTGTGTCTGCATGTCTGCTGGCAGTCTGCGCATGCAATCTCTGAATGATCATGTGCTTATGATAGATGCAATCAGACTCCTGACAACCCTGCGAATGAATCCACATGCCTTTAATCCTTTACTGGACTTTCCATTTACAGTGGAAACGATGTCTAACCACCCCCAACAACTTCAATAACTGCTTCCTTGGGATCGAGAACGGCCCGTCCAACTCTGCATTCTTGGGACGTGGAGGCCTTCTCGTGCTGCCACCTAGATCGGCTGAAAGGCCTAATGGATAAGGCGTGGAGGTCGGTGCGAAGACTGGGGCACATGATTGGAAGTGGTAGATGATTGGTGACCAGGCAGGGATGAGGGGACGAGGACAATATTGATCAAGGGAGGACGCGTCACTTATGGTGGGATGACATGGAAGGGAGAGGGAGGCAGTAATCAGCAAGAAGAGGTGGGAAACAATTTACCAGGTGGGGGGGAAAATGGCACAAGAGGCAACATGATGGGAGGGGGGCCCATGACAATACCATTCCATTTCGGCCCCCCCCCCCCTTATTAATGGCAGAACGGAAAAGGGGGTCCGGAATCGTTTGAGTGTCGTTGATCTAGGTGCCCCAATCTTGATTGTTGAGAGATGCACGCCCAATTCCATACCCCCCTCCATTAAAGGTATAACGACGAGGGGGCTCCGGAATAAAACTTTGGCCGTAGATCTAAGCAGGCAGATCTTGACCGTCCAAATATGCTTGTTCGTTAAAATAACGCGCCAGCCCTTTAAAACTTTGGGATAAGTGGGTTTTCCAAATCTCTCTTTTCACCCAAGGGGGCGCTTCTTTTAGGAAAATACCCCATACATGATTATGTGCTAACAAGTGGCACCACATCACATGTTACCTCGTCCACAAACTTAGATGAAATTACAAATTTTAATGTGCACTTATTGGTTATGTGCATTTGATGATTGTTTCTTATCCATTTAAGTGTGTAAGGATTATGATGTAGCTTTGTTTTTAATCCCAATTTATTAACCAATTCCTTTGAAACTAAGTTAGATTGAGATACACTATCTATCAATGTTTCTACCTTTGTGTGCCTCATGATGACCCTTATGTGAAACAAGTTACTTATACAATCAAATCCTTCACTAATTTTACATGTCATACCAACCAATGAGACTTTAGATTCGTCACATGAATCTGATCCCAAGTTTGTGGGTCGTTTTGTTGTCACAATTGTTTGCCTCCCTTTATTTTCCTTGAACCACTTCATTCTCTTCTCAGGATGCAATTGCCAACAACGGTCCTCATCATGCCCCTCTTTCTTGAAATGCTTGCAAGAGGGCTTCTCTTCATTTCTTTTCACTGAATTTGACTTCTTTCCATGGCACTTCCTTTTGTCCTCTTTCCTTGAAGACGATTCCCCTGATACACCAACACATGTTTTCCCTGCTTCAATGTGTGTCACTTGTATAGAAACCTCATCAAGATTAGTTGGTCCAAACATGAATACATTATTTTGAATATGTGTAGGTAAACCTCCTATATACTTCATAAGAGTTTCTTGGGTATGTAAAGGAATCTCTAACATCAATGCCATTTTATGAAAGCCATATGTGTTTTCTTGTATTGTTTGTCCTTTTCTTAGTTTTAAACATTTCCATTTAATTAACGCTTTCTCTTTATAGCCCAAAGGATAGAATTTCTATCCAAGTGAAGAAATAAAACTTTGCCATGAAGGAAATACATTACCCACTTATTGCATGCCATTTTGCAACTTTCTTTGCCACCAGATGAGTGTTGTGCCTCCAAGTCTAAGTGATGCCAACTTGATCTGAGTTGCCTCATCCTTGATTTGTTGCAAATTGCAATAAACCTCCATCTTTCTGACCCAATTTTCAAGTCTCTCTACATTAACTCCACCATCATATATGGGTAATTTGAATTTAACATCAAGTTTTAATAAAGGCATTTCATTATTATGTTTATGGACATGTTTCTTTGCGGTGCTTTTAGAACTTGAAATTGAAGAAGGAGGAGAAGAAGGAGGTGATGATGGAGGTGAAGGAGGAATTTGAGGAGGATCCTATCCTTCTTCACTTTTTCCCTTTGAAGATTCACCCAGATTTGGTCTTTTACATTCCAAGTAATCCTCATACAAAACCTTCATCATCTTTGACATGGCGAAGAAAGTTTTTTGAAACTCTTTATCATCCTAAGAAAGTCCCTCTTTTGATGCCATATTCTTTCTTTAAGGAGTTATATTTCTCAATCTAATGAATGGATTCTCTTCAACAATATTTCCTTCACCACGATGTAGTTTTTCCCTGGTTAACATACAAAACTCAAATCCAAACATCAACTAGCTCTAATACCACTGGATCTGAAAAGATATTTTAAATGACAATGGTTGAGTTATTAAGCATGTGTTTATTAACCATTTAGGAAGCTGGATGAAAGAGGAAGAATTATAGAAGAAACATCATAGCCATATGTACATATACATATCTGAAATAAAGCAAGAAGAACAACAAACTATAGAACACCAAAGTGCAAATAAGAGAGCCTCACCCACTGAGACAAAGGCCCGAAGACGTAGGTGAGATTGCCGAACTCCATTATCACTTTGGTGTTATATGTTTTGTTGTTCTTATTGATTTATTTCAGATCTATATATGTACATATGGTTGTGATGTTTCTTCTATAATTCTTCCTCTTTCATTTAGCTTCCTAAATGGTTAATAAACACATACTTAATAACTCAACCATTGTCATTTAAAATTTCTTTTCGGATCAAGTGGTATCAGATATTTAAAATGGCATCATAACAGTGCCTGAAGGTTACAAAACTGATCTGATATATTTCTACCATATCTCTAGAACCCAACAAAAGAAACAGCATTGAAATCAAATAACCGAAGCTCCCAGAAATGGCCTGCAAATGTGCGCTCCTCAACAGCTTCCTTGCATAAAAATGGATTTGGCTTGGAAAACATCCAGCATAAACATGCTCTAAATGTCATCATGGCATCAAGAAGCCCTAGTTTATAAATATTTGAAATTGGTAACCATCTCTCAAATTCCCCCCCAGATCTGGCCTAAAAAAGGGCCCAGTATCCCCCAAAAAGGGCCAAAAAATCTCCAAAATTTCCTATAAAATCAATAAAAATCCATATACTATAGTATAAAACCCAACAATAGTACATAAACAGGGTGCAGCCCCCAAACGCAAGGCTCATTTTTATATGGAGGGTGGCCATGTGGCCAGGCATTGACAACTATGTGTTGGCCCCCTCTTGGATTTTGGCTCCTAGTCACATTGCAAGTCCATAGGGCCTCAGGCTATGCTCCACACGCCCTGTATAGATAAGCCCCCGATATAGTAGCTCAGGGTTTTAGCCCCTGGTCAATGGGCTATCCCGACTGACCGGGGCTAACAGCTATACTTTCGCACTAACCACCAAACAAACTGGGTCATATGCATTACTCCACACGACCGGGGTTAGTTCCCAACTTATCTACGTGTTATGGTAAAGGGGAAGGTCACATTACAAAGGTCATATGGTAAGGTATCCTTTGGGGGCTAGGGCTTAGCCCCAGCCCTAAACTCTCCCACCATACAACATGTGTAAACTTAAATATATTCAGAAATGTATAGTAAGAACTACTATATAGGCGGGGCAGTGCCTAGCCTTTGTGAAATCTCTACGCCCCTGCCTGAGGTCCCAAGGTCAACTCCCCTGGAGTCATAAAAATTTTACAAAGAAAAATTGAACCAACCAATGGGTGCCACATGGAATCCCATGTCTGGGCCACGTGGCAGCTCACCATTTGCTGAAACCAAATGCCACTTGTCAACTGTTGACTGGTCCAGTTGTCTACCTCTTCCATGTGTCTGCTCCAACTGTACCCTGCCACGTGTGGTATGGTCGTGCCATGTCATCTGTAAAAATGTGCCACATGTCATTCTGTATGCCAAGTCACTGTACGATCAGCTTCCAACTATTCCTGCCACATCAGTTGTACAACCGTACAACCTATACAGTCAGCTGCCATGTGGAACTGTATGGACTGTACAGTCATCATTGTTTTTTCCTGTTTGGCAAAATGCATAGATTGCCATATCTAGAGCATACGACGTCTGTTTGATCTCGTTAAAGTTGTGTTGGGTTCGAATCAATGAGGCCTACACACACGTCCGTTTTGCATCCATGATGATAAATTTTATTTTTAGTCCTTTTGGAGCCCCATCAAGCTCCTGGATCCAATTCTGGATCAAACTTATATTCCCTCTACTAATCAGCCCAAAAACACTTCACAAATGAATGTTGTTGAGAAACAAGATTTTACTTACCAGAATAAAATGAAAACATCAATCAACTTTGAAAATGAATTAGAAAAACTTAAGATACTCATTCCTCTAACAAAGTTTATGAATAAGAATGCATATAGCTCACAAGTGATAAAAGATCTGAACATAGAGGCAGGTACAGATACAGTAGATGTTGTTGATGATCAACCAGAACTTTTATTTGGGCATGAAGTGGATGGAAAACTTGAAAATGGAGTTGTACCCCCTTTTTACATTAGTTTAAATGTTCATGAAAAAACTTTTCACAATATCATGCTTGACTCTGGTTCTTCACACAACCTTATGCCTAAAGATGTTATGGAAAAAATAGGACTTGATATCACTAGACCATACAAAGATTTGTATTATTTTGATTCAAGAAAAGTAAACTACATAGGTCTCATCAAAGATTTGTGTGTCACTTTAGTACAAATACAAGCCAAGAGTTTGGTAATGACATAGTTGTTGTTAATATACCCCCTAAATATGGCATGTTACTGTCTTGCTCATGGGGAGCCAAGTTACAAGGAACCCTTCAACTGGACATGTCTTATGCTACCATCCCATTGTTTGGTCAACAGAGGATATTATATACGGAGACACTAATGAAATACATGGTCAACAGTCAGGATAAACAACATAATTATCCCTTATATTATGTTCATTCAAACCCTGTTTCTTTGATTTTGTATAATGATGGAGACATAGGAAAATAGATTACTAATTTAGAAAATGATGCTTATAACATTGAAGAGGACAAAACAGTTTTTGAAGATGACAAAATAGTAAGGGTGGAATCTGATAAACAGAATGAACCTATGTGGATCTTAGACTTTGATGGGGTTGTTAGTAAGGAAGGATCAGGAGTAGGTGTGTGGGTCTCAAATTCAAAAACAAATCATTCAGAAGTTCATTCCTACAAGTTAAATTTTCAATGTACCAACAATATAGTTGAATATGAAGCCTTAATGTTAGGTTTAAAACTTTTAAAGAAGTTTGGTGCTAAGAGAATTTCAATTTGGGGTGATTCTTAACTGATAAAAAAACAGATCATAGGTGAATACTCTGCTAAACACCCGATATTGAGAGCTTACAGGAATGTTGTCCTAGATTTTCTGGAATGCTTTACTGAATATGACTTATCAACCATTCCTAGAGACTAGAACATTCTTGTTGATGGTCTGGCTACCTCAGCAAGTACTTGTAAAATACCATTTCATCCTAATCACCAATAGACAGTAGAAGTAAAGAACAAACCAGTTGTCCCAGATAACATTAGATATTGGCAAGTCTTTGGAAATTATGAACAAATTGAAAACGTTTTGCAATCAAAGAATGAATTTGAATGTGCCAATATAGATGTTGATTTTGATGATGAAGAAGAAAATATGAATCATATAGATTCAAAACAAATTGATCAGAAAAAAGAAGATCTGGAAATTTTGCAATTGAAAGATAATGTTTTTCCTAGAGGATTAGTCCCTTTAGAGTTGTTTGATTTTGATGATGTAGCCAAAAAACCTAAAATTGAACCTATTGGAAAGGAAGTTGAAGACTGCAACATATGAACTAAACAAGAACCAAAAATGATTAAACTGTCTAAATCTTTACCTCCTGCTCAAAAGTAGATATACATAGAATTGTTCAGAGAATTCATAGATGTTTTTGCATGGAGTTATGAAGATTTGAAATATTATGACACTATCATTATACAACATAAAATTCCTATAAAAGAATACCAAAAACCTTTTTAACGAAAACTTAGGAGGATTAACCAAAAGTTGATGCCTCTGATTGAAAAAGAAATAAAAAATATGTATGATGCTAAGATCATTGTCCCGTTAAGATTTTCTAAATGGGTATCAAATTTAGTTCCAACTAGGAAAAGGAGTGGAGAAACCAGACTGTGCATTGATTTCAGAAACATCAATAAAGTCTCTCTCAAAGATAATTATCCTTTGCCTAAAATGGATCATATTTTGCAGAAGGCAGTGGGGTCTAGTAGAATTTCTTTGTTATATGGATTTTCTGGTTACAATCAAGTCTTAGTCCACCCTGATGATCAAGAAAAAATAGCATTTACCACACCTTGGGGTACTTTCATGTATGTGAAAATGCATTTTGGTTTAATGAATGTTGGAGCTACATTTCAAAGAGAAATGGATATTGATTTTGTGGATGAACTGGAAAGATTCATTATTATAGACCTGGATGATATCACTATTTTTTCAAAAACAGATGAAGAACATTTGCTCCACCTGAGAAGAGTTTTTGAAAAATGCAGGAAATTTGGAATTTCCCTTAATACAAAGAAAACATTGTTTGTCTTAGAAGAAGGAAAATTGCTAGGACATATTATCCCAAAGGATGGAAACAAAATTGATCCCAACATAATTGAAGCTATTCAAAAGATATATAATCCTAGAAACATAAAGGAACTTCAATCTTTCATTGGAAAACTAAATTTTCTAAGGAGATTTATCCCTAATCTGGGACAAATTCTAAGAAATATAACAAACATGTTGAATAAATACACAAAACAAAAATGGACCATAGAAGCAAAACATTCATTTGATAAAGTAAAACAAGACTTAACACAAGCCCCTGTGCTTATCAGCCCTGATTTCACAAAACATTTCCTCCTTTTCTCATTTTCCTCTGAGCATACTATTGCAGCAGTACTCTTGCGGAAAAATAATGAAGGCCATGAACTGCCTATTTCTTTATTTAGTCAATCTTTAAGAGATTTTTCAATGAAATACAACATCATGGAAAATAAATATTTTTCTATGGTAAAAGCAATCAAAGATTTCAGAGTATAGATTCTTCACTCACATATAATTGCTTATGTCCCAAACTCTGCGGTGAAATACATTCTAACCCAAAATATTCATGATGGGAAAAGGGGTAAATGGATTGTTGTTATCCTTGAATATGACATTGAAGTAAAACCTACCAAGCTCATTAAGGGTCATGGATTAGCTAAATTAATGGTTGAATCTAATTTTCATGCTTTGGATATAAATTTTCTAGCTACACTGGATGAACAAGAAGAAGAGAAAGCGACTCCACAAGTTAGAGAGGCTTTTTCAACCTCTCCCCGGTATGCAGACCTAATTTTTTTTTTACATCATTTACAAGCTCCTCCTAGTTTGACCAAGACTAAAGCTAGGTTTCTTAAACTCAAAGCTATGAAATATTGTATTCTGGATGGAAATTTATATTGGAAGGATGTTGGAGGAATTTTACTAAACTATTTATTGAAAGATGAGGATGATAAAGTTATGCAGGAATTTCATGAAGGAGATTGTGGTGGACACTTGAACTAGAACGCAACTTCCAACAAAATCATAAGAGCTAGTTTTTACTGGCCAACCTTATTTGCAAATGTCCATAAAAAAGTGACCTCATGTCACAACTGTCAAATTTTTTAAGGCAAAAGGAAACAATTGCCTTTACTCTTGAAACCAATATCAGTTGAAACTCCTTTTCAACAGTGGGGTTTGTATTTCGTTGGATAAATCCATCCACCATCATCAGGACAACACAAATGGATCCTTACAGCCACTAACTACTTTAGCAAGTGGATTGAAGCTGTATCAACAAGGAAATCTATTGATGTTGTGATTATCAAATTTTTAGAAACTAACATTCTTTCAAGATTTGGATGTCCCAGGAAGATCATCACTGACAATGAAACAACATTCAAATCAAATAACATGGTGGATTTTTTCAGAAAATATCAAATTACTTTAGGACACTCTACTACCTATTACCCTCGAAGGAATGGATTAGCAGAGTCTTCCAAAAAATGTCTGGTAAATATCATCAAAAAGTTGTTGCAGGATTACAATAAGTCATGGCACAACAAGCTGGTCAATGCAATATGGGAAGATATACTTACTATTAAGAGATCAATTGGAATGTCCCCATACTAGTTGGTTTATGGAATGGATGTTTTTTTTCCCACTTATTTAGGTGTCTCTGTCATAAAAATACTACAGGAAGTATAGGAAGAACCAAATGACATCCAAAGGAGAAATAATCAGACCATACAACTACAGCAGTTCAAAGAAGATGCTTACAACAAAACTCAAGTGATCCAAGAAAACATTGAGAATATCTATGATAGAAGAACCAAGGTTGATGATTTCCAGATAGGAGACAAAGTACTGAAATGGGATTCAAGGAAAGAAGAGAAAGGTAAGCATGGAAAATTTGAGAATTTATGCAAAGGTCCTTACATAATCCATGCTTACAGAGGAAACAATACATTCTTGATCAAGGATATGGATGGACCATATATTCCAGGTGGACCTATCAATGGAAAAATGCTCAAGCACTGCTTTTCACTGGAAAAAAGCATTCATCACCCAAGTTCATTGTGTTGGTTGTGAAGCCTGATTATCTTCTTGATTCAGAGGTCTTTTACTTTCAGCCGTGTTTATACCCCATGAAGTATTTACACCCCAGAAGTATGTACACTCTTCCACGTGGGGGAGCGCAGAGGGAGGGTACCCCCTTTGCGGGGTTCGGGGGGGGATATCCCCCCAGCTGGGGGGTCTAGGGGCAAGCGGGCCCCCAGCAGGGGTTCGAGGGCTTCGCCCCCGAAGGAAAAATTGCCTTGTAAATGTATATTGTAATTTCATTGTAAATATGGACCGTTCATTATAAGGTCACAGATCTAACGATAGAGATTATGTTAGGGTTTTTCTCCCTAGAAGGCAACCCTCTTTTATGAGGGAAATGTATTGCGGCTATGGTTAATGGCGAATATTGTATTCTGAGATAGGAGACTGTGAGAG